>CM059208.1:4948960-5102126 GCA_030347435.1 Clarias fuscus
CGTTACACCATATAGATCATTTCAACTGAAGACATTACAAAAAAAAAAATCAATCAATAATGATCAATTGACTGGACAATAAACTGTCATCATCCCTCTTTTAAAAAGCAGCTTGCTTTTTCTGCTTAAGATGTGATCGCTCACATAGCCTCTCGTCTTCAAAAGATCTCTGCCTCTCTGGAATCCATTTGACAAAAATGTGTTGTAGCTCTGAAGAATTTTACTCCCTGATTATGACTGAACAGTGTATTCATTTTAAATATCATTAGCGTATCAAAGGCTCATTTACTGTCATTTACTGAACAGTGGTCTGTTCTCTGAATAAAAGATACCTGTTCCTGTCGTCCTCGTACCAGATTTCCTCTTCATGCAGACCATTCCAGCACCAACCGCAACAACAGCGACAAGAGCCACGAATACAGGAGCGATGATAGCAATCGGTGCTCCATCTGATCCTCCATCTGAACCTCCACCTGATCCTCTGTCTGATCCTCCACCTGTTAAATCAGCACAGAGTCTTTATTATCTGCTGCAGCAAGAAATCAGCTTTCACTCTCTACAGCTCTAGTTTATTAGGACCTTTTGGTACTTCTCGCACTAACTCCTTCTCCAAGCTGCTGTGCTGAACCACGCAGGTGTAGGTGTGTTTCTGCAGCTCCTCAGCTGGGACTTTCAGAATGCTTCTCTTCTGGAAGCTTCCATCCTGGTTGGGTAACGTCTCTCTGAGCTCCACAGCCTTGTCCACGTCCACTCTGTCCTTCTGCCAGTTGATGTTTAGTGCTTTGGGGAAGAAACCTGTAGCGAGACACACCACCTCTGGAGAAGGAGACGAGTGTTTCTGGAACACTGACACCTCGGGAGGAACTGCAGAGACAGAAATATTACAACACTGTCAGTATTATTAATGTACTGTGGAAATAACTACAGTGTGTGTACATGTGTGCTGTAGGGACCAATACTGTAACTACTGTGTATAGTAATGTACTGCTCTCTGTGTTTGTGTAGGGATGTGATCATTGTGTTTACACTATAATGGTGTGTGTTATGAAGGACTGTATTGGAGTCACTACACTAGCTGTGTGTGTGTGTGTTGAAAAGATGAATTGTGATGAACTGGTGTGTACACTACCAAAGTGAGGAAGTGTGCATGTGTTGTGTAAAATAAGAAAATAAGTGTACAACATGTGAGTGTATATTAACAAGGACTGTGATTCAGTGTGTACACTATCACTATGTATTAGGAATATAATGGACTCTCATGCAGATTTCTTCCCACTGGTCAGCCCTCATGAAATTTGAATTAATGTCAAAGTTTAACCATCATAATGCAAATCAGTTTTAATGCTGTTGTATTGTCCAGGGTTCATACAATTTTCTAGCTTGAATTTTTATAGCTGTGACTTTTCCATAACCTGTCATCAAATATATATATAAAGTGAGTACGGAAAGTATTCAGACCCCCCTTAAATGTTTCACTCTTCACGCAGCCATTTGCTAAAATCATTTAAGTTCATTTTTTCCCTCATTAATGTACACACAGCACCCCATATTGACAGAAAAAGACAGAATTGTTGACATTTTTGCAGATTTATTAAAAAAGAAAAACTGAAATATCACATGGTCCTAAGCATTCAGACCCTTTGCTGTGACACTCATATATTTAACTCAGGCGCTGTCCATTTCTTCTGATCATCCTTGAGATGGTTCTCCACTTTCATTTGAGTCCAGCTGTGTTTGATTATACTGACTGGACTTGATCAGGAAGGCCACACACCTGTCTATATAAGACCTTACAGCTCATAGTGCATGTCGGAGCAAATGAGAATCATGAGGTCAAAGGAACTGCCTGAAGTGCTCAGAGACAGAACTGTGGCAAGGCACAGATCACAGGTTACAAAAAAATTTCTGCTGCACTTAAGGTTCCTAATAGCACAGTGGCCTCCATAATCCTTAAACGGAAGGCGTGTGGGACGACCAGAACCCTTCCTAGAGCTAGCAGTCCAGCCAAATTGAGCTATCGGAGGAGAAGAGCCTTGGTGAGAGAGATAAAGAAGAACCCAAAGATCACTGTGCCTGAGCTCCAGAGATGCAGTCGGGAGATGGGAGAAAGTTGTAGAAAGTCAACCATCACTGCAGCCCTCCACCAGTCGGGGCTTTATGGCAGAGTGGCCCAACGGAAGCCTCTCCTCAGTGCAAGATACTGTACATGAAAGCCCACATGGAGGACTCCAAGATGGTGAGAAATAAAATTCTCTCATCCGATGGGACCAAGATAAAACTTTTTGGCCTTAATTCTAAGCGGTATGTGTGGAGAAAACCAGGCACTGCTCATCACCTGTCCAATACAATCCCAGCAGTGAAGCATGGTGGTGGAAGCATCATGCTTTTGGGGTGTTTTTTAGCTGCAGGGACAGGACGACTGGTTGCAATCGAGGGAAAGATGAATGCGGCAAAGTACAGGGATATCCTGGAAGAAAACCTTCTCCAGAGTGCTCAGGACTGATTGGACTTGGGCCGAAGGTTCACCTTCCAACAAGACAATGACCCTAAGCACACAGCTAAAATAACGAAGGAGTAGCTTCACAACAATTGAGCATTTCTGGAGAGACCTGAAAATGGCTGGCCACCAACGTTTACCATTCAACCTGACAGAACTGGAGAGGATCTGCAAGGAGGAATGGCAGAGGATCCCCAAATCCAGGTGTGAAAAACTTGTTGCATCTTTCCCATAACGACTCATGGCTGTATTAGATCAAAAGGGTGCTTCTACTAAATACTGAGCAAAGGGTCTGAATACTTAGGACCATTTCAGTTTTTCTTTTTTCTTTTGTGTTTTTCTGTCAATATGGGGTGCTGTGTGTACATTAATGAGGAAAAAAAATAACTTAAATGAATTTTAGCAAACAGCTGCAATATAACAAAGAGTGAAACATTTAAGGTGGTCTGAATACTTTCCGTACCCACTGTATATACAGTATATATTGTTCACAATTAATTTTTTATTTAGTATTTTAGTTGCGCTTTTTAAAAAATGTACACTAGTGAGGTATAACATTATGACAACTGGCCTAATACTCAGTTGGTCCACTTATTGACAGAGACACTATTATTTCTTTTGGTTTACAATGCACTCACAGTTCAACACATTTAGAACCGGACCCATGCTGGCTGAGTAAGATTTTGGAAACAACTGGAAAACAAATTCAATGACCTCAGGGCCAGGATTAAGTTCCAGAGGGATATACATTACTACAACGTCCTACACTTCTTGCAGGCATGGTTTAACCCCGCACTGCTGGAGTCCTTCTCAGTTCATTGTATGGAAAACAATGGAATCGGGAAAGTCAAGCGGAGGCAGCATATGTCTAACAGCAGCTGGTGCAATAGTACTAGCACCTCTCATACATTCCTGCACACTCAACCTTGAGCTTCTTACCATCAAATATCGACCTTTCTACGTTTCTTGGGGATTTACTTCTGGCATAGTCAGTGCCATTTATATTCCACTTCATGTGAACATGGACACTGCCTTTACGTGAACTACTTCCTTATGAGACTATCACCCAGCACCAGGACTCTTATCAACACATCACCTGCCCCACTAGGGATCGAAAGACTATTTGACCACTGCTACGCTGCTGGAGTTTCTTCTGAGCTCAGCCTCGTCACCATCCTTAAAAGACGTAGTAAAAGCATGTCTCAGCCTCGCTCACCCTCAGCACTGGAGCCACCCAGAGTTGTGTCCTCAGCCCTTTGCTGCACTCACTGCACACTCTTGACTGCGTACCAACTCCAAGACCTTCTGCAAGTTTGCTAACAACATGACTAACAGCCTGATTTCTGACAAGTCAGAGTCAAAAGTCCAACCTTAAGGACAATAAAATCCTGGAGAACTGGTGGCAGAGGAACAAACTCTTCCTGAAATTCAGCAAGACAAAGGAGTTTATAGCATACATCAGAACAAGGACCATGGCCAGGAAGATAGTGAAGGACCTCAGCAACGCTTCTCGCTGGTCCTCTCAGCCGTGGTCAGGAAAGCACTCCCACTCAATGAAGCACATAAAATGAAGACTAACTTGCGCTTGAATATTCCCACTGATGAACATCTCATATCATTTCACTCCCTGTTTCAAATCATACTGCTGCCGTCATGTCCAGGCCATACTTTTATATTTTTATACTTTTAAACTTCACAGTTTACATGTTTATTTTGTAAATTCTGTTCTTGTGTAATTAAAATGATTTCTATTTAATTCTTTTTAATATTGTAACAATTTCCAGCTTACATTTTTATTTTATTGCAATCTTTAGTTTAACTGTATTTTAGTGCAGTATTTTCATTCTAGATTAATGTTTTATATTTTAGGACAATTATAGGAGCATTTCACTGCAGATCAAAGTGTATATTGTCGTGGCAAATTTTTGTGAACTGCACCAATTTTCCTAACAAAAACTCAACAACAGCTTGAGTATAGAAAAAGCAAAGAAGTTTATTACAACCAAAAGTAAATTGACAGCTCTGGACCGGCCAGCCAGAAAGACAACAGACACCCAAAGACAATTCCCCAAGATCTCCCAACTTCCCCAATTTTACATGATTTATATACCCTTACCGAGGGATTACCTCATAATTACCTCCTCCTTAAGTCAACTAGATACTTAATATTCATTATATATGTGTTAAATTTGTTAGGTCCGATTGACTGGCACCTCCCAATTACATAATTTCCCCCCTCTCATGTCATATTTATTCATGTCTGGGTAGGCCTTAACATCTTAGTTTCTTTTATTCCTTTATTGGAGAAAGTTTGGGTTGTTCGTTTGTTCCTTTTTCCTAACCAGACTATTGACCACTGCTGGTGGCTTAATTTTTCATCAGCAAAAGTTTTGATCTTTTCCTAAGCTGCGTAATAATCCTATTCTTATTTTCCTATTCCTTCCTCAACAGTCAAGCTTTAGTATGCTTAAGACTATTGAAATAATTGATTTGTTAATAAAAAATATATTATATGTTGTCTTTATTACTTTATTTGCTCTTAAAAGCGTAAGTCTAGCTCTTTGGTCAATATCCCAATAAAGCAGAACCGAAATATTTTTATTTTTTATTTTTGGATCTCTACCTGCATTTTCTGTGTTTTTACCCTTCATTAAAGTTCCTCAATTTCTTGCACTCTGTGTGTACGGGACGTTCTTGGGTCACAGCTCACATACTTTTTCCTTGATTTTCGTTAGTTATAAGTATCTAACTATAAAATATAATCAAATGAGTAAATATTATTAGTATATTGCTCTGCTAGCTATTATTTTTTTCTTAGTATCATTATTTTACTGATTGCTTTGTTCTCTATACCTGCCTTCTGCCTGCATGTTCCTCACTTCCCCTATTTGCCATGAATGCGCCTTTTCTTTTGCAATGAGTGGATGAAGGCCTCTCGAACCGAGGCCTTCTGGGTATTTGGTGCCTTGCTCTTGAACACAATTATAAATCAATAAAATCCTTCCACAATATATTTTGTATAATTTGAATTTAGTTATTTTTTTCCCCTCACCTGGGAGAAGAAAAGTGATGAAGCTTTGTTCGGGTTGCAGCTTTCACACGGACTTAAAATCACTAAATTTGACATGTTTAATGTCCTGATGAAAAAAATCTGTGACAGTGATGTCCAAGACATACTCCACTTCATCTACTGTAGTTCAGGACCATATGGATGACATGGTCATCCAGTGATGCAGTTGGGAAGACCACTTCCACCACCTCTGAAAGGTCATCAAAAAGCTCAGAAATGTTGGCCTAATCAAACAAGTGTTGCCTGGGACAGTAAAAAGCACAGTAAGAAAAAGAGTGGCACCAGTTCACATCCTCCCACAGTCCACAACAAAAGCCGTTTAGGGGCTAGCGAGTTACAATCACAGTTTTGTGCCTAACTTCCTCTTCTCAGGAATGGAGAGCACGAAAAGGTGCAGTAGACAGTGGAGATGGAAATGTCATTCCAGTGACTGAAGACCCACCTCAAAAGTTCCCCCATTCTACAGAACCCCAACTCTGACCATCCCTTTCGGGTAGATTACATTCAGATGCCTCAGAAGACTGGCTCAGAGACATCCTCTCCCAAGATTTTAAAGATGAAGAACACTCCTGTACGTGAGTAGGAAGAACCAGCAGAACAGAAATTTGCTTCCACTGAGTGAGGAGGCCTTGACAGTAAATGGACTGTAGAGGGGTTAAGCGGGAGGACACTTCACACTGGTCACCGACCACACTCCCCTACAGAGAATATACAACCCTCACGTGCCCTATGTCCTCTCACTGCAGGACTACTCGTTCTCAATCCGGCACAGAGCCAGAGCACAGCTTGACCATGCTCTCTCTTCATTGCTCGGTACGAGCTCAGGGTGTGGTGCTGTGATGGCGAGCCTATAGCCATCTTACCATCTGCCAGGTCCTCGCTCGACAAACAATAAACAGACACAATGCATATTCTGCACCACTGTGCACACAGGAACGGGGAGGTGCCTTAACTCACCATAGGGCAGTGGATTGTTATTCACCGTCCCGGTGTCATCAGCTCCCTATCAAATGATATTTGAGTGGTGCGTTCTGGGTACATGACTCACAGATCTCTCTCTGTGTATCTACTCTTACAGACTCCAGAGCATACCTCTGAGAAGGACCCTTCACCAAAGCTCAAACACCTCCTCAGCTTCCTCACTATTCAGTCTCAGCCCAGGCTGGTGACCTGCCTCAACTGACCGCTGATATCATCTAAGGCCCAAAAACTGCACCCTGTTTAACCTGCTCATCAATCCTCATTCCTCCATCCACGTCACTGAATGATTCACCCAGTTTCTTCCTTTGATAAAAACACATTCTACCTCCTATCCTGTCGTCTCTGCGCGTGTGTGTTCTGGCCTGCCTCGCTAAGAGCTTTATAAGAGTATAACAGCATATAACAGCACAAATTATCTTATTAACAGGATGTTTGTCAATGTTTATTTATTAACTCTTTTTATTATTTAAAAATAAATAAATAATTTAATTAATGACAAACTCTATATAAATTCCTGAGTATGTGTGTATTTATATAAATGAAAGTCTGAACATTGTCAGAAGTCGCTCTTTTAATATGTTTTATAAAATATCAATGTCAGTACTGATCAATATAAAAGAAACGATAATTTTTTTTTATACTGCCCAGACCTAGTGTACACTATCAGTGTATTAGTGCGCAGCTGCAGTTACTGTTAAAAAATAAAATAGATAAATAATAATAATAATAATAATAATAATAATACCTTTCCTCTCCAGAGTCTTGTTGCCGTAAGACAGAAACTTCTGTAACCGATCAATACAGTCAGTCTCCAGGAAGTCTTTCCAGTGTTTAGCCTCAGTGCCTTTAGGATCCCAGTCGTTTATAAAACTCTCAGCTTTATCATTAACTGCAGTCCAGGTTCCAGTTGTCAGATTCAGACTGATGAAATCTTCTCCATCATAAGCATATTGTATGTATCCTCTTTTAGTGCCGTTATCATGATACTCACAGCCGTGCATCCTCTCTACTGTATGATCTCCTGCACACACAAAGTTTAGATGACTTTCCTTTCTATTTACACTCAATTCAAAGAATTATTGCTACCAAAGACAACAGGTCAATGTTACACAGAAAGCAGCTTAAAATATGAAGGGTTTGTTTCTAACAGAGGTCGGCTACTAAAACCTGCCCTAATTGTTTCATTTCACACTTTGTGGGCCGGTAGACACTCCAGATACCCAAAAATACTTACACACGCACTGAAAAAGAAATAGGTCCCTTATAGTGACTCTCTAGGATTGAGCTTGTTTGTGAATTAATGGACAGTTAAGTTGTGTTTCATGTATGATGTTTAAAAAAATGACCAAACTGATCCCAAACAAGCCTAATACTTGTTCACCTGCCCATTCAAAATCTTTTTTTTATTTTAACGACATTTTAATGACACTCGCATTTGTTAAACGCAAACTGATCCAGTCAGTTCACCATTCCCCAAAAAAAGTCAAATTATTCCTCTGCATGAAGCAAAGAACACAACTAAGGAGATTGCTGAAACTACCAAAATCTGACTAAGAACTGAAAAATGCATTATTAACCCTTACGAAACAAACGTATATTGCAATATACTAGAATTTATATTGCAATCATTAGGAAATACATTTCAATATATGAGAAACTTCCCCATATATTTGCAATATATGGATGGATAACCTGTTGCTATATATTGATTCATATATTTTAAAATACATTGCTGTGCAAACAAACAAAACTGTATTACATTACCGCATGTATGTTTATTGAAACAAAGTATTTTTAGTGAGAAAATCAAGGTCCAAGCTCCGAATCATATTTTGCATGACATTCATTATATTTTACATTATATAGCCATATAGATAGACCATACAGTATATGGCTATTGATTCATATATTATAAAATGTAGGTGACAGAGTAATGTAAATGAAATCATCATTAACAGCAGCATAAAGTCCACTTTTTATTTACCCACATGACATTTCAATTCATGTTTAATTAAACTGTTTGGCCATGATTTGGAAAGCCACACCCCTTTCTGTAGTAGGCCCTACAGTTAAAAGTGAATGGGACAACCAGGAGGACTTTTAGAACTGGGCGCACGGCTAAATTCAGCAGTCGGGGGAAAAAGCCGTGGTAAGAGAGGTAAGCCAAAGATCACTGTGGCTGATCTACAGTGATCTTGTGTGGAGATAGGGTAAAGTTATAGACAGACAACCATCACTCCAGCCCTCCTACAATAATGGGGTATGTGGCAGAGTGGCTTGATGGAAGCTGGTTGTCTCGCTGGAACTTTATCCCATCTCTAGAGAGACAACCATCACTTTAGCCCTCCACCAATACAGGCTTTTTATGTGTCTTGCACTGAGAGGCTTCCGTTGGGCTACTCTGCCATATAGCCCATATTGGTTGAGGACCAATGTGATGGATGTATAACCAATATTGGGATCCACCTCATCTTTCCTTTTGCAACAATAAGAGGCTAACATTGACTTTCGTATTTTATTATCTTTTACAGATGACTGGCTACACTCTAAAAAATTATACTGTAGCCTTGTAAATTTCATAGTAATAAAAGAGTTATATTACCTTAATAAAATCTCTAAAAATCACATACATGATTGTTTGAGTTAGATAAATTAAAATACATTTCTTAAAAAAAAACAACTATTTATTGTGTCTTAAAATTACACCATAATTGAAGTTTATTTCACTAATAGAAATTGATGTTCGACTAACTCGAATTATATTTTTTACATACACTTAATATTTTTGCTACATTTCAATCAAGATATTTAGCAATGGAGTAATTATACTGATTAGTTTAAAGTACTACAATCATCACTCATTCCAACTCAATATTCTTTATGTTTACCAACAAAAACTTAAATAATTGAGTAAATTGCCCCGTGCAAGTGCTCATGGGAAGTCTGGTGTAACATCAGAGACAAGAAGCGAGGACACACTGCTGTGGGAACGGACAAGAAGCATCTGGAACATTCCTTACAATTCCTGGTGAGTAACATGTTAGTGAAATAATGACTCTGTCTGCGTTCATACACAACTTTATCGTGTGTAAGTTACTGTTCTGAATCCTGTCACAGCCGCTCCAGAGCTAACGATAGCTACCTAGCAACAGGCCAGTCCTGGTGTTCACTGTCATTTAGCTTGTTTGTTCCAACCACCAAACTGCTCAGCTACAGCGCGGTTAATACAGATCATTAAAATCTGGTGTAAAAGGAGAGATTTATTCGTTTGACACCGAGCAGCGTGCGCGTGCATGTCGTGCTTTCCTCCGGAAAAGTTTCTCGCTGGAGGCGGCCGCGGTTGTGCCGCATTATTTGAATTTCTCCCGGCAAGTGCGGTGTTTTTGCGCAGCCAACCGCCACTGAGGCGACGATATAAAACTAGCGTGTTCAGATAATTAACGCGTTTGTAACGGTCCACCTCACACACACTGAACCGCGAGTCTGCGTGTTTCACTCCGACACTTTAAGGAGGAAACGCAGACCAAAGCGAGTTTAAACAGCAGAGATGAGGTGCAGTGTTTCCGGGCTCTTGAAGTGTTTTATCCGTTACTCTGTGTGAGTATTTAACATGATTAAACACTGAGCGCGCTGCTGTAGGAAACCGAGTCCAGCACAGCTCCAGTCAGGAAGTTTGATTAGCAGTAATGCTACATAGGTTTGTTTGAACAAATAGAACTTCAACTTTTTTTTTTGCTCAAGTTAAAGTCATAAGTACATGATGTTTTAAAATGTATTTGAAGTGCAAAAGTACTACAAGTATTCCATAAAACAGTGTACTTAAACATTATTGAATTTACCGTTGATGACTACGTACTGTACTATTAACTAAAGCTGTAAAATATAAATAAGTAGTACACTTCTCACAGAGTTTTAATTGGGAGAAATTAACATAAAATTAAAATATTGAAGTGAAATATGTGATGTATGTTGTGATATGTAAGTAAAATAAACTAAAACTGATTTTCAATTGTTATATTTTTTTGTGTGGAACATGTTATATATTTTCAATATCTCTTTCACAGCACCAACACCAGTAAAGAAGAGAAGTTGAATCGAGATAAAACAGGAGGTAAACGTCAACCATTTCAATATTACGGAAGTATTAAACGTGCAACCATCGAATCAAAGCTAGAAATTAAAACGCTTTAAATATTTCACTTCATCTAGAATATATTGGATTTTCCATTAACTAAAGTAAAAAAAATTATATAGTTGATTTGTAATGCGTAAATAAAGTTGTGTATCATTTTTATACAAGGGACACAGACAAGTACAAGGGACGTTCAAGTCCAAGCGGGACCTTTGATTATGTATATAGTCAATAACAGAACACACTTTAGAACTCTATATTTTTTCTCTATATATGAGGTTGTGATCATAGCAGTCCGTTTTTCGTAAAACCATTCCACTGTAATATTCACCGGAATGACTGTAACGGGCTCTGTAAGATCAAATTAGTCTTGCGTCTTTGTTTCACAGAATTTATCACAAGTCCCGCTTTGACTTGAACATCACTCGTAGATCAGTGTGATTTATTAGTCCAAAAAGTATTAGTCTGCTAGGCTTTACAGTAACAGTCACACTTGTACTTTCTTGTACACTATTGTTCTTATTTTAGGTGCTTATGGGATGGCAGTGTGAGCTCTGCACATTTGTTGAATCATCAAAAGGAACTTCCATCATTATGGAGTGGAGCATGGTACCGCTGGTCATGGATATCATTTAGACTGTATTGCTTCTTTAAGACCTGAGAAGGTCTGCACACACATTTGTATGGATCCCACAGTTTGCAGGAAACTGAAGTGTGCAATGTTTCAGATTTCAAATGTGACTCATTAGATTCTAATACAAAAGTCTACTTTCCAGATGTTAACTGTAATACTTGTGGCAGAAGTATTGTTTGAGATGGTTTACTAATAATATCAGTTCAGCTTATTGTTTATGATCGTGTTACCTGTCATTTGCAAAGCAAACCAAGTTTTAGTGACATGAGTTTAGACTTCATGAAGGACAGTTGTCCTTTTGGAAATATTTTATTTATTTTTGAAGTGGTTTTGTTCATTTATAGTTGTTTCCATGTTACTATATCATGTTTTAAAAAATAAACCTCGTTCAGTTAGAAGACACTATATTGATGTATTATTCAATACATTATTATTATTTTATTTCATGTTTACCATGTATACAATATATAATATAAATATGATATGATTTAATATAAATCAATATATTTTCCAAAATATTTAAGACATATGTTCCCATATAAATCTGACTATATTATCTTTTACAATGAGTTATATTATCTCATATAATTTTACATGTATATTTCCATATATTTACAATGCCTTTTCCAATATATAATCTAATTTAATGTGGGACATAATTCAATATATATATATGGAATAAATACATTGTTAAACTGTTTAATATATTGTGATAATTATATATATATATATATATATATATATATATATATATATCAATATATATATATATATATATATATATATATATATATATATATATAGAATTATCACAATATATTAAACAGTTTAACAATGTATTTATTCCATATATGAAAAGAGCAATAATTGTAATATTTTCATATATCCTATTTCATATATTTACATATATTGCTTACACATATAGAGTATATTATAGAATAGATCATGACATACAGTACAGACCAAAAGTTTGGACACACCTTCTCATTCAAAGAGTTTTCTTTATTGTGTTCTTTAGCCCAAACGCGTCTCTTCTGCTTGTTGCCTGTCCTTAGCAGTGGTTTCCTAGCAGATATTCTACCATGAAGGCCTGATTCACACAGTCTCCTCTTAACAGTTGTTCTAGAGATGTGTCTGCTGCTAGAACTCTGTGTGGCATTGACCTGCTCTCTGATCTGAGCTGCTGTTAACCTGCGATTTCTGAGGCCGGTGACTCGGATGAACTTATCCTCCGCAGCAGAGGTGACTCTTGGTCTTCCTTTCCTGGGGCGGTCCGCATGTCAGCCAGTGTCTTTGCAGCGCTTGATGGTTTGTGTGACTGCACTTGGGGACACTTTCAAAGTTTTCCCAATTTTTCGGACTGACTGACCTTCATTTGTTAAAGTAATGATGGCCGCTCGTTTTTCTTAGCTGCTTTTTTCTTGCCATAATACAAATCTCTTTGAATGAGAAGGTGTCTCCAAACTTTTGGTCTGTACTGTATATTACTATGTACTATTCACAATATATGAATACACATGAAATATATTGTCACATAATATTGAGAAATATATTTCTATTGCATACGGGAAAACCTGGAAGAATAGGTCTTCATCTTCGAGGAAGAAATGTAGCCAGGAAAAAAAAAAGTCAATAATCACTTTGAATGATGATGGGAGATCACTTACAATTTTGGTAAAAAAAAAAAAAAAAAAGAATTCAGAACTCAGAACCATGTTTAATCAGTTTGATAAGGTTTGAGATGTGCTGGAGAAGACACAGCGCTCTGAGTCTACCATCTAAATCTTGGACAGAAGTTAATGAAACTAGAGAAAACCAGTTCCACAAAGTGAAATTTGAGGGCAGCCCTTTTGCATAAGGAGTAAAACAAAAAGATTATGCATGGCATATTCTGACTTTTATTTCAGCTGAAAAGATAACAGTTTTTTTTTTTTCGATTTATTTTAACGCATTCAATAAGGAGTAAAATATGTAAGCTTTAATAATTAGCTAATTTTTAGAGTTATCCCGGCTAAAAATTGCATGTTATAAAAGTAATGATAACTTTTCTTCTACCAGACGTATCTGAAAGTCCAAATGCAGAAGTCTGAAGGCTCCAAGTTAACACACCAGCAAGGCTTCCATACAAGTCCACACATACATATTATATATTTAATTATTTATTTTTAATAGTCATTTTCTTGTGCTTTGTTGGCGGCACAGATCTGTGACACTTGGGTTGTTTAACCCTCTGGGGTTTGAGGCCTTTCTGAAGACCTGCAGTGCTTCAGGCCTCTTCTTAAATTTGTTTAAATTTTAATGAAATTTCATTCATTTACATAGAGCACAAAATGGGGTTTCATAATGTGGCTGATATGAAGTGAGTACGGAAAGTATTCAAACCCTCTTAGATTTTTCACTCTTTGTTATATTGCAGCCATTTGTTAAAATCATTTAAGTTCATTTTTTTCCTCATTAATGTACACACAGCACCTCATATGGACAGAAAAACACAAACCTGTTGACATTTTTGCATTTTTTATTTATTAAAAAAGAAAAACTGAAATATCACATGGTCCTAAGCATTCAGATCCTTTGCTGTGACACTAGTATATTTAACTCAGACGCTGTCCATTTCTTCTGATCATCTTTGAGATGGTTCTACACCTTCATTTGAGTCCAGCTGTGTTTGATTATACTGATTGGACTTGATCAGGAATCCACACACCTGTCTATATAAGACCTTACAGCTCACAGTGCATGTCAGAGCAAATGAGAATCATGAGGTCAAAGGAACTGCCTGAAGAGCTCAGAGACAGAATTGTGGCAAGGCACAGATCTGGCCAAGGTTACAAAAAAGAAATCTGCTGCACTTAAGGTTCCTCAGAGCACAGTGGCCTCCATAATCCTTAAATTGAAGACGTTTGGGATGACCAGAACCCTTCCTAGAGCTGGCTGTCCGGACAAAACCGAGCTTTCGGAGGAGAAGAGCCTTGGTGAAGAGGTAAAGAAGAGCCCAAAGATCACTGTGGCTGAACTTCAGAGATGCAGTCGGGTCAACCATCACTGCAGCCCATCCACCAGTCGGGGCTTTATGGCAAAGTGGCCGACAGAAGCCTCTCCTCAGTGCAAGACACATGAGAGCCTGCATGGAGGATTCCAAGATGGTGAGAAATAACATTCTCTGGTAAAATGAGACCAAGACAGAACTTTTTGGCCTTAATTCTAAGCAGTATGTGTGAAAAAAAAGCACTGCTCATCACCTGTCCAATACAATCCCAACAGTGAAGCATGGTGGTGGCAGCATCATGCTGTGGGGGTGTTTCTTAGCTGCAGGGACAGGACGACTGGTTGCAATCGAGGGAAAGAAGAATGCGGCCAACTACAGGGATATCCTGGACGAAAACCTTCTCCAGAGTGCTCACGACCTCAGACTGGGCCGAAGGTTCACCTTCCAGCAAGACAATGACCCTAAGCACACAACAATTCTGTATTTTTCTGTCAATATAGGGTGCTGTATGTACATTAATGAGGAAAAGAATAACTTAAATGATTTTAGCAAATGGCTGTAATATAACAGAGTGAAAAAATTAAGAGGGTCTGAATACTTTCCGTACCCAGTGAAAATATAGTGGAAGCTCGGATTGCGAGTAAGCAAGTGTTCCGCAAGACGAGGAAAGAGTTTTAATACATTTTGACTTGGAAAACGAGCAAGTTTTGATAAAAGCCCAGACAATACATTATCGGTCACGCTTTGTAGAAGTCTGACCGGGTCTCGTCCAAAACCGCCGTCGCTTTCGGTGTGGTCTGTGTCATCAGACTTTTGTGTAGCAGCAGTGAGCTTAGTAGTACATTCAGGCCCCTCTGTTCGTTAACGTAATGTGTGAGTAACTGCGTGTGTACGTACACACATGTAAAAAAATCCAGTAAGCAGCGTCACTAGTTTACTGTACGTACAGTACGTCCGCTCTTGCACAAAAAAGCCTCATAAACAAAGCTGACATCAAATAAAGGAGACTAGCACACAGACAATGACATCAACAGCACACAAGGTGACATCACAACAAGCCAAAATTTCCATTTCCACTGTCCACACAACAGTATACTGAAAACTGAGTTCTGGAAAATCTTCACTTTGGAAGGAGTTTTCCAAAGCCTCCATTTTTAACGACCAAAACTGCGTTTGCGTGTGGACGAAAGGCCAAAACCACAGATAAAAATCTCAGTTTTTAAAAATACCCAGCTACGTGTGGACATGACCTTACAGTAATTTGCATCAAAATACTGTACAAAATATTGTATAATAACAGTGGCTTTGGAAACTATTTAATTTCTTTGAAAAATTAGTCTACAATATGACATTACCTAGGTCATGATGACATGATATTGATATTTCCTGTGTCTAATCAGTCTTGTCTGTGTATTAATGCTGAAAGCCCTGAGTGTGTTTTACCTTCAGTGGAATTAAGCCTTCTCTTCTTAGCTCGATTCACAATGACCTGGAACCTGTCTTGCTGCTCCGTCATATCCTGTGTCTCACTGTCCCAATAACGTGGATCATCAGCTTCAATCTTCTTCATCCACTCCGTCTTTGGGATCATCTTCCTTATTTTGCCGTCATAATACACAAACTGCCCTCCATCCACCAGACCAACAGCAGTGGATTGCCCATTGACCGTGTAGAGGTACTGCAGAGAATGTGTGTCTGTAAAAGTTCGCATAGTTTCAGAGACTAATCATATATAAAACTATAAAATTGCATATATTGTGGAAAAACTCTGTCGTCACCAACACCTGACTAAGAAACACAGCGTGAAAAATGGAAATGACGTGCAAAAAATAAAGGCCATGATGACATGCCCAGTCTCATTTGTTCACACTGCCCCTCGGTATAATGATGATCTGGTGGCCTAGTCAACGATGCATGTGGGAAGTAAAAGGTGGACTATGTAGTCTGGTCCTATAGGAGAGCTATTGTAGTTCGAATTGCTAGAAAAGTGAATGCTAGTTCTAATAGAAAAGGAGTCAGAACACAAAGTGTGTCACAGTTTGTTTCATATGGAGCAGTGTGAAGGATGAGATGGCACCAGGATGCACTATATGAACAAGGTGAGCCAATGGAGGCAGTGTGATGCTCTGCACGATGTTCTGCTGGGAAACCTTGGGTCCCGCCATTCATGTGGATGTGGCTTTGACACATACCACCTACCTAAACATTGTCGGGGGATAAGTTACACCCCTTCATGGAAACCCTGATGTCAGTGGTCTCTTTCAGCAGGATAATGTGCGCTGGAGGAACACAACAAGTTTGAGGTGTTGAATGGGCCCAGAAATTCTCCAGATTATAATCTACCTGTGTGATGTGCTGGAAAACTATTCTGATCCATGGAGCCTCTGAGGGCTTCACAGAACAGCTGTATTTACACTGAGATTGAATTACACACAACTGGACTCTATTTACTAATGAAGGCAATTGGTGTCACTGGATTTTAGTTAGTGGTATCAGATTAAAGCGGGCTGAATACAAATGCACGTTATTTAAAAATATATATATATATATAATCCTTTTATAATTTTTCGACCACTTCACAACTATGTGCCACTATGTGTTGGTCTATCGTATAAAATCCCAATACAATACATTTACATATGAAGTTGTAACGTGACAAATGAATAATTTTGCAAGGTACTGTAGTAACCTAGTAACCTGTGTAAGGATCTATTCTACGACAGAAACTTCAAACAGCTCTGGATAACAGCTCCTGCCAAATACCTATGTGTAAATGTAACTCTAAATGAACTTCTCCTCTGCAGGAGAGGTAACGTTTTGGTCTTGCTTTCCTGCGAAGGTCTTCGTGAGAGACAGCATCATCGTGGTGCTTGATGGGTTTTGTAAATGCACTTGACATAATACTGTTGGAAGAACTATTCCAGAACAGTCAAAATAATAACAGACTGTCCTTGTTGTTACTTAATTACCTAATTATCTGTTCCGTGTGTTATTTCATTGTTTTTAAAATCCCCAGTATTGTTCTAGAACATAGAAAATAAAATCACAAAATAAATTCATCGAATTAGAAGGTGTGTTCAAACTTTTGACTGGTACTGTATACAGATAAACACAGGTTTTTTTTTTTTGTAAAAAAAAACTATTTCTGAATTTAAAAAATACATATACTTATGGAGTATGGGTTCGGCTATTTGAGAAAGTAGACACACTTCATTTGCATAAGATAGAGTTCATTTTCTTAGGCACATAATTTCTTATTTTAAAGTGCTATTTATGAAATATGAATTTATTAATAATATTTCCCCCAATGTAATGTCTAACTTGAACTCAAAGTTGGCAAACTCTACCTTATTTTATGCCTAAAGATATCATAAATCCACTGGAGAAAGGTGTAGTCAATATATTTATTTCATGTTTTGATAAAGCAAACAGTTAAACATTTCCAGTGCAACAGCAATGGTTTCATTTGGTTCAGACATTCTTCATGATTTAGAAACATGCTCTTTAAAACGGTCTATGTCAGTGTTCTAAAACGCCGACACCCCACCCAGGCGTTGCAGTTTCATACCTTAAATAATTCATGACCTGTTTATTCATAGGCACAGTGACTAATGGGTTACATTTAAATGTACAGAGACTGACTTATAAACAATAAAATCATGCAGCTTTCTAATGATTTACCATCTCTAAACTCACCTGCCCATGACAGATGAACAACACACGTGGATAAAATCAGAAGGTTTAGTACAGCACTGCAGTCCTCCATCTTGTTCTGTCGACTGTAGACAAAAGAGACGAATAACTAAATAAAAATAAAATAAAAAAAACATCTCCAAAATCACGTTTTACGCTCCATATGATTTTCCTTACCATAATCACAGGGTACAAAATCTCGGAACATGCGATCAGGGATTGTCTATCTGATACTTAAACTCCGGAGCTTGTTTTCCATCTTAATGCAGGAAACGGGCGTTGCTGAAGCCCCTCGTGTCGCTCGCGTACTGCACATCCTCAGGCAGGGGATTGAATCCCATGACGCAATCACCACTTGCGAAGCAAAAGTCGTGGCGCTCCTGCAAAGTCCTTCCCTATAGTTCCCGTTATGTTCATGCAGTCGCGTTCATTTAACACGCTGAGTTAAATTCATGAACAGCAGCAGCTCTGCTTTTACGTGTGTGTTGTATATTCACTTCCTGCTCACATCGCACTAAAATGCTCTTCAAACGCGAGACTTCGAAAGTCCAGCCTGCTGATGATGTGCCATCAAACCAAACACCGCACTAAAATCGAAACGAACCGACTTTTCACCAAAATCCTTCCCTAAACAGCACGGCTAAAATAAATAAATAAATAAATAAATAAATAAATAAGCCATAACACCCGTGATGAGGCGCCTCGGCGTCTGGGAGAGAAAGCGAAAGCCCCCTGACCGTGTACCCCGAGGTGGAGGCCAGGTCATCTAATGCAGAACTCCATCACGCTCACTGTCACCTTACTGATAGATACATATTAAACAAACACTGTATCTCTAATCGAAAAGGACCAAAGAACGACTCAGGACTCTGCGCAGATCTGAGCCGCGCTTGAATGCTTCGGTCATAAATCCAAGCATGATCAAGAGCAGACTGTCTGACAGTTACAGTTACCCGCAGGCTCATTATAAACAGTTTTCAAGGGGAGGGATGCACACCTTATCTCCTCCCTTAGTTCTTTTTCTTCTCCTCCTTACCAAATTATTAACCCATTATAGGCAAACTTTTCCCAAGGAATGTTCCCATTATGATTATATATTTCTACCATATTCTGTTCCGTCATATACCTCAGCATCTGACTCCATACGTCATAGGTGGATTTTTCCAGTTATAATTAATTTTTCATGCAAATTACTTTCCATTATCTTTACACTTCTTGTGTTTAGTTTATATAAAAAAAAAAAAATAACAACAGGGCAGTACTTATTTTTGTGTCTACTCTTATTAAACTCAGTATTCGTAAAACTGATCGTGTGTCTTGTGGTTATTTGTCTATATGCTTAATTAGACATGTGTGCGCGACTGCAGGTGCACGTGCAGCATGTGTGACCAACACCTGTTTCAATCCTTCATTAAGTTTGCTCGCCTCTCTGCCAAGTCCGGCACTTGGCGCCTTATCTCATGCTCGCGTCTCTGTCGAGTCCAGCACCTAGCGCCTTATCTTGTCCATTCATCATACGCATGACAGCTAATTATAAGAAAAGTACAGGTTATGTCTGGGTCACTCTAGGCTTTTCCCATGTACTTTGGGTTCACACGGTACACTGAGTGTCACTACCCATCCCCTTACTGTTTATGTTTTTATGACCTGTCTATATATAGTCGTCTGCTTTTCTTGGCTCACCACTAAGTGAACCCATTATGTTTTCTCCTGCCACTAGCTTCTAATTTTTATGATATGCATAGGTCCTTTTTTACCTCTGCTTACTTCTGCATACTGATCTTCTCTCTGCTTACTTTTATCTTTTGTCACGTAAGATTGATATTGTTTGCACTACCATTAATATTATGTTGATTAATATTATCATATTGTTACATTGATGCATACACGAGTATATTTTACAAAAATATACTTACAGACAAATAGCTCTTACATAATGTAGAGGAATGTTTGGTGTCACTGTCCTGTTGGAAAGCTAAGCATGGTCCCACTAAGTGCAAACCAGATGGGATGGCATGTCTCAGGCAGTCTCTTTGAAGGTAGTTAGCCTCGAGCTTGATCAAACAGCCATTTAAGGTTGTTCAAAGGAGAATGGATGATATAGTATCATATATGAGATGTACTCTATATGGGGTACAGGAACATAGTCAGTTTGAGTGTGTGATTATTAAGATCTGCAAAAATGTCCTCCCTTTCAGGAGCGAGACCGCTAAATCTGGCACAGCTGGCAGGAGATCATCACTATGACCGCTCTTTAAAAGGAATGCATGGAGCTCAGTTCGGGCTTTGAAAGTAAGCAGAAAAAGGGTAATGTGCGGAGGGACTTTAAAGGCAGGTGGATTGTATGCTGCCATACATTATTTGTAAAAAGAAATGCTGCTTGGGAGCCTGCGAAAACTGCTGCCTGCACAAGCCCACCTTTGCCACCATCATCACTCGCCAGCTAGACACTGCTTCCAATCTGCACGTGCACAACCATCAAACTTTTCCTGCCCTTCTTCACTTCCTACTTTCTTAATTCCCCCTTTTCCCTTATTTTCCTGTGTGGCTGTGCTACGCCCAGAGTCAAAGATCCTGTAGTGTCTACAGAGATGCTGTGTGGAAAGAAGCGAAAAAACTTGCCATCTTTAAAAGATTGAGGCTTGAAGTTGAAGGAAGATTCCTCAAAAGGAGACAAAAGCTATGGCTCGAAATTGAGAGGGGACACACAGGTGGAATGATTGTATTTTTTGCTGGCGTTCAAACATTTTTTCCTGTCCTGCAAGAAACCAGCAGCAAAAATGTATAGTTATAAAAAATAAATACATTTACAGTATATCAGTCTGTGCAACTTTCCCAATATCTCTAACTATAGTTTTGAATGGTTGTAGCATTTAGTGACATGTTGTTTTTAATGTGATAAGATTATAATCCCTAACACGTTAACACTGTTAGAACCTTCTGCACATCAATGTCGTCACGTCAATTGAAACACACATTCAATACTAAATACCTGTACAAACCAGAGGTTACTTGGAATAGTAGCACAGATTTATGGGTGGGGAAGTAAAGCAGCGAAACCTGATGTGGTACGTGCATAACGCTAAACCATAAAAAGAGCTACTACTCTCAACATCATGAGACCTGTAACGTTTTTCAACAATGATTATAAACTGTTTGCTCTTGTTTTGGCTAAAGGCTCAAGAAGAGACTAGACCTTTGACTAGAGCTTATTGATGAAAATCACTCCGGTATTATGATCTCATCAATAATGTTATCCTCTTTCTTGACTCTAAAGTGTTTAATACTGTTAAACGCCCTTTATATTTTACTCTGTTGAAAAGTTTGGTTAGGAAAATTCTGTTGCAACTTTATATGTAAATGATTTCTCTGTAAGGCAACACCTAGAGGCTTTATAAAACTTATTGATCTAAATGATATTTCTGTCTCTGGTAGAGAGCTAGCCAATAATACATTGTTCCTTTCTTTCTTTTTTTTCTTTCTTTCTTTCTTTCTTTATATAACTGTTTCTGCTTATTAAGCCTCTGGTCTTTTACATAATCTTAAAAATGTGAATTATTTGCTTTAAAAAATCTCTCTAAATGTTAAACCAGTGATTGAAACAGCAGTTTTCAGTTAGGCTTAAAAGAGACCTGCTGCAAAAGGTCGTGTGCTGCTGTCTGAAGCTGAAGGTATTTCCCGTTTCATGTATGTTGCCTTCTCAGTTCACTAAACACAGCTACAACTGTAGACCAACTGCCAGTCATACAGTGTGGAAATATTGGACCCATTATATTAGACAATCTGTTCTATTTAATAATAAATAAAAAAAATAGTAGATTTGACTCCTTGGGCTTTTCCACATTGACACACTTTTAAAGTTAACTGGCTTCAGTATGAAATGTCATATCTCATTTTAGTTCTTACCAGTTTGGTGGCCTCCCTTTCTTATTGATGGGAAATTATAAAACAGAAAATATCCCTGTTAAATTATCTGAATTTCATGAACAAAATCTTTTGGCATGAACATCTGTCCTTCCCCTTTTTATATTTTGGAATAATGGGACTCTCACACTTCCACCTTGCACGACCCCTTCTCAGGATGTTTAAATGGTGGTTCCATTGCCACACTTTCATCTTCTCTCTTCTCTGACCTTCCATGCGTCCAAGACCACCCCTCCTGAGGTTCATACATAAATGATTATACCTAAGATAGTTTAGCATTCTCCGTTTTGTTGCATGCCCTCTAGTCTTCTGTGTTAATTTTTGGATTCATTTTATGCATAAAATTGTGATCTTTCTTCTCATGTTTGTCTTCATCTTGTGATTTGGCTTTGTTTCCCTGCTGATTGAAATGATGGCTTTCGCCTCTGAACTCTCGCCTCCATGTCCTCAATTACTCTCTGCCCATGACCTGGATTAATCTCATAGATGACTGAAACCAAGTTCGAAAATGCCGCCTCTCGCTTCAGCATTTTCGACTACGATTCAGCCACGCAATTTTTGGTTTTGGTTCCGGCTTTTGGTTCCATCCTCTCACAATCCATAGATCTGGCCTAACAGAATAATCCAGCCACAATAGATTCCTGTCCACCTTAAAGTTCCTGATGCTGCCAAACTGGGAGATAAGGACACTTTTTTTCAGTAATCTTTGGGGACCACAGTGGGCAATAGATAATAATACATTTAATGATAATACATTTTATTTATAATGCACTTTATGTTTGAAGCAAATCTCAAAGTGCTACAAATTAATTCGACGTGAAAGCTCTGATAAAAAGATAAGTTTTAAGACCAGATTTCAACAGTCTGTGGCGTCCTCAGATACTCTGGGAGAGCATTCCACAGTCTAGGTGCCGCTGAGCAAAAAGCCCGATCTCCCATAGTATGAAGCTTGGTCTTAGGAGGTTTCAAAAGATGTACTGATGCAGAGCGGAGGTTGCGTGTTGACGTAAGTCTTTTTAGTCACGCTTGCTAACCTTGTCACACAAACTCTCATCCCGCTTCATTGGACCCTTTACCATTACTTTACATGTGATTCCATCTCAAATTTCATGTTCCCCAGATATACCATATCACATTCTGTTTGTTAAGTTTTCTCTGCTCTGATCTCCCTTACATCCCGGACCACCCCTACTACACACCAGAGGCTCATTCATGAATGATTACCACCAGCATTTAAGGAAGCCCTGCTTTCACTTTTTGTTTATGCATTCATATGGATTCAAATTGGACTTGTTTAACTGCTGTTTGAAACCATGGCTTTTGAACTTCTGCTTCCATGACTATGACCTAGCGGTCTAGAATGAAATTATGGCTTTTGAACACTTGCCTCCACATCCTCAATTATGACTCTGCCTAGCAATCTGGATTAATCTCTTCACTGACTGAAACCACAGTCTTTGACCTCTTGTGGGGGTTAGACTAAACTCAGTCACACGATTTGTATTTATTCTTCCGTCATCTAGATTCACATTTTGAACTCCTGTTCCAGACGTTTAAATCACGCCACTGCCCCACATGCTGGATCTTGTGGACACATGCTTCATGTCCATCAAAGCCATGCTTTTGAATCTATCCTCTTATGGCCTATGTAAAGCTCTGCAGTGGGCACAAGCAAATCACAGACATGAGGCTTAGGCTGTGATGAACCCACTGTGCTTTTATTTACAATCAAAATGTGAACTCACACCAAAAGGAAATTAGAAGAAACACTCGTAATCTTTCTTTAGTACTTAGAGGGGGCAGGATGTGTGCAGAGTGACTCTGAGCAGAGCAAGCCGTAGCGGAAGTAAAACAGGTAGGGGGCGCAGACGTGCCAGAGCGCAGGCTTCGTCTCGGCGGAGAGCGAGAGAGGGAGCTTCCCCAGCACAGGTGTCTGAATCTGCAGGCAGAGGAAAAGAAAATGAGCTACATGCATTGATCATCCTACCCCCCGGCATGCGACACCGGGATCCTTTTATAGGGAGGGCCGACAAGTGAACGTCAGCTGATTCCCTCCTATCAATCCCGGTGATTTATGACGCCCCGCTCCTTTTTGGAAGTCATTTCATCCGTTTCTAGTGTTTCATCTGTTTGTTTTCCTGGGCAAGTGAGATGATGCCTTTTTAATGGGGGCGCACTGGCTGAAAGCCCGTCACCACACCTGACAGGGACAGTGATTTCATTTCAAAGTTCAGTTTTCTAGTATCAAAAACATAGTATAACTTGGTGATGAGAGCCATTCCTAATGGTTCTGTAACAATGTACACTAATGTCCCTAACTCGTTAAATGTATCCTTAAGAGATCTGGTCAACATTCCTTGTGGTAAAATCTGCTTCATCATCCTCTAGAAATGATAATAGTTATCCGTTTTTATTATTCCAACAATGTCATCTGTGGTCTATGTGTCACTTGCCACTGGGCTAATCTCCACAGTAATGTTAAATAGAATTAATAGGTTTATTTATTTATTTATTTTTTTTTACAATAAAATAGTTAATATTCCTCATAAAATGTACTTCTTTAAAATTTTCAAAGTGACATTTCATGTTTATTATTTTTTTTTTCTCTGCCCACACTGAAATTGTGCCTCATTTATTTCGGCACAGTCTCAACTTCAGAAAATAGTCAACAGTTTTTAATCTGTTTAATCTTTAATGTGGACTTTTACATATTAGATGAAAACATGTGTTTCTGTTACATATTAGATGAAAACATATACCGTAGAGTACAACATTTTTATAGGTGATATTTTGATTAATAATGATTATCCTAAAATTTTCAAGATTCAAGTTTCAAGATTCAAAGATTCAAAGGACTTTATTAATCCCCAAGGGGAAATTGCTTATTCCCGGTTACAGTTGCTCACCCTTGCTATCAAGTAAAGTAAAGTAAAAAAACAGCATATCGAAAAATATAAAGTGTCCTCAAACAGTAAGTACCATATTGCACACTACGTTAATACAATATTGCCCAATATATATATATATATATATATATATATATATATATATATATATATATGTATATATATATATATATATATATATATATATATATATATATATATATAATCTTGTATTATAATATGTAATATTGTATTACATAATTTATTTCGATAAGATAGTATATGTAGTATATGATACTTCAATTGTCATATAATTAAGTATTATTGTTATGTTGTGTTACTGTCACTGACAGTGAATATCCACATAGTGTGTAGGTTACATAGAAGAGTTATATAATTTTGTTGCCATTGGGAGGAAAGATCTCTTGTGACGCTCTGTGGAACACTTGATGGTAATCAGTCTCTGGCTGAAATTGCTCCTCTGGTCAGCGAAAACACTGTATAGCGGGTGAGAAGGATTGTTCAAAATGGATTGTACTTTGGCCAGAATTCTCCTCTTCGCTATGACATCCACAGAGTCGAGTTCCATGCCTAGCACAGATCCAGCCTTTTTAATAACCTTGTCCATTCTGTTCCTGTCCGATACCTTTACATTACCACCCCAACAGACCACTGCGTAAAAGATAACACTCGCCACTAAAGTTTCATAAAACATCCGTAGAATGGTGTTACAGACGTTGAAAGACCTGAGCCTTCGAAAAAAGAGTGACGTTGTGTTGAGTGACCAGTCAAGTTTGTTATCCAGATGAACTCCCAGATATTTGTATTCCGAGACCATGTCCACTGTCTCCCCCTTGACAGATATAGGAGTCGCAGGGGTCTTGCTTCTCCTAAAGTCAAGCACAATCTCCTTTGTTTCTTGATGTTGAGTTGTAGGTGATTACGCTCACACCAGGAAACGAAGTCGTCTACTACAGACAGGTACTCAGAGGTGTCACCATCCTTTATACATCCAACAATCACAGAATCGTCAGAGAACTTCTGTAGATGGCATGACTCTGAGTTATATCTAAAGTCGATATAGAGGGTGAAAAGAAACGGAGAGAGTACAGTCCCCTGGGGAGCTCCGGTGTTGCAGATCACAGTCTCGGACAAACAGTTTTGTAGACGGACATACTGGGAACGGCAGGTCAGAAAGTCCATAATCCAGGAAACCAAGCGGGTGTCAATGTTTATGTTCATCAGTTTCTCCCCCAGTACTGCAGGTTGGATGGTGTTGAAGGCACTAGAGAAGTCAAAGAACGTCACTCTTACAGTGGTCCCAGGCTTGTCGAGGTGAGAGTAGGTTCGATGGAGCAGGTGTATTATGGCATCAACTACTCCCATGAAAGGCTGATAGGCAAACTGAAGAGGGTCCAGAGATGACTTCACCAGGGGATGAAGTGTATCCAGGATCAGCCTCTCAAACACCTTCATAATGTGCGATGTCAAAGCAACAGGCCTGTAGTCATTCAGGGCACAAGGGCGTGGTGTTTTGGGGACCGGTACAATGCATGATGTTTTCCACAATGCAGGTACTTTCTGTAGAGACAGACTTAGACTAAAGAGGTACTGGAGTACACCACAGAGTTGGGGAGCACAAGATTTCAGATCTCTAGGGTTGATCTTGTCCGGACCTACAGATTTTGTAGGGACACACTAACAGTAACTCTATGTGGCAGGTACATTTCATTTAGACTGGACTACTATACATGACTGCTGTAAACTCTGCACTCCACTAGATGTCGCAGTTTAATGATTCGGGTCACATATCAACACTTGATACAACACAAAGTGAAAGAGGTGTCACGCGCTTCATCTGCCATCACTGCTTCAGACCTGTGAACCGAGCGAATATTCTTCTTCTTCTTCAAAGTTTTTTTTTTTTTTTTCAACTTTCAGAGGATCTATGATCAAGAAATGTTGATTTACATAAAGTGGAAAGGGTTGCAAAGTGATTTCCAATACTTTAAAAATTCACCATTCTACAGTTAGGCAAATGGAGACACTTTGGGACTGTGGCTACTCTACCAAAAAGTGGTGCTCAGTCAAAAAGACCAGAAGAGCACAACAACGACTCAACAATGAGGTAAATAAACAACCTCGCGTGACAGCCAAAGATTTCAAGGCATCATTGGAAATGGCTGACATCTGTGTACATCAGCCTACAGTACGTAAAACAATAAACAAGCAGGGTGTCCATGGTGGGACACCACAAAGGAAGCCGCTGCTCACTAAAAAGAACGTTGCTAGACTCCTGAAGTTTGTGAAAGGGTGCATGTTCAAGTAATTAAAAACTACTTCAAATTAAAAACAGTTGAAACGTTTGTAGTTAAATGTCTTTTTCTTTTATCTTGTCTTACATACAGTACATAATTGTACAGCAATTTAAAAGAGGTTCATTTGTGTTATAAGTAACTTTGCCTGTATGCAAAAATGTGGCTTGTTTTGTTTCGAGTTTAACAGAGTTTTTAGAAAAAAATCTTAAAGAAGAATTCGTTCTTTCTTGATGGGTTGTGTCCAAATTTCAAGAGAAAGACAGGTCAGATTGGTGAGCAGTTAGCGGAGCTACTACAACAGACAAAGGTAGGGTTGACATTTCTGTTTTTTTTTTTTTGTTGTTGTTGTAATAATGTTGATGATTGGTTCACCCATATTACAAAAACACATTCTCTCCATAAAAAACTAATGGAAGTGTAAATGTCAGAGGCAAAACTTTCAACTGGTCAAATAATTTCAAGGCTCTTCATGGAGCAATAGCACCAAAGGAAAGCAAGACAATATGTTTATTTGTTCTACATATGTGTGTGCTATACCCCCTTGAAGAGCACTGAGCCAACAGCCACTAGATGTCTAGTCCTGAGGGGACTTTCAGTCATTCTTGGGGATGATTCATCTATGATCTTCAAGAGCAGCTCTATGAGTAACTGTGAGTATTGTTACTTAACATTGGCGTTTTACTGATTAGTATTTATGAAGATGTTTCACTGCATTAAAGTGAATTTGTACCTGATTTGTCTGATAATGTGCCTTTTCTGTTATAAAGTGGTAATACATTACTGCACATATTATGTAAAACTTCAAAGGGTCTGTTTACACAACATTACAAAGAAATTAAATCACAGAGAATTATAAAAAGCAAAGTAAAAGACATAATAGCAAATATGCATATATATATATAGAAAATTGCAATTTACCTGAATTTCTTCTTTATTTTCTTGTCTCTCACACAATAAAGAATCTTAATGATGGAGAATCTGGTGGGAATTTTCTGCTATGAGTACAACAGAGCCACAAGCCCAGCATCACCACAACTGAACCCGTCAAGATCATTTTAAAGGGCAGCTGTGTAATGGATGCACTCACCAACCTGACTCAAGCTATGTGCCGCTTGTTTGACTTTACCTATGCACTCGACTTGGAGTACCTGAAGTTCATGAAAAACACTTTCGTCTTCATTCAGCAGGTAATGCTACACTAACGTCGAAGTGACCTACCAAAGGTTCAAATGCTGATGAATGATGCTGCAGTGTACGACACACGTATGATCATGGCACAATTGCAAATATTCTTGCAGTTACTCATTTTGTAATATGTGTTTCTTATGTTTCTTCTTGTAATGCATGTGTAAATGTGGTTTTACAGTAGATTTTGTAGTTCATAAAGAGCATCATTATCAATGATATTTATTGCTTTGTTAAATGTTTCAATAAAATACAAAAGAAATACTGCATTGTGTCGTCATTCACAAAGGAAAATGCAAACTGAACTTGAATTTTCCTATTCCAATTATTGTAGTACAAATGTGGTATTAAGTGAATTTGACAAAATATCAAGTTCTTACTATTTTACATTTTAAGTTGACTCTACTTAAACAAATGAATGGTTTTACTCTCGCTTACTTAAAGCAGTTAAGTTTGACTTCATATATTACATTTTTACTGTTTTACATTTAAGTTGACTCTGTTTGAATTACTTGCCTTAAATGGTTTACGCACAATTAACTAATGCTATGCATACTGTATATACATACTTCCAAGCTATGGAATAACTTGAAGAGAGCCAAACACAAGAGACATCCAAAGAATAGGACAGAGCTAAAGCAGTTCTGCCACGAGGTTTATGCATCAACAATATTTGAACATAGATCCTCTGAAAGCTGTTTTTGGTGAGGCATGGCACACATTAGCGCATTTGTCTTGTGCAAAGCAAACTCAAAAGGTTTGAGTGGTTTTTTTTTGTTTTGTTTTTCAGTCAAAATAGCGCTAGTCCACACCTCCAAAATAAATTTAACGAGACTCCAGATATGATGACGCCTGACTCCAATTAGCTTTTTGAGGTCATTGACTCAAGGATAACTCAAAGATGCATATACTTTTCCCACTAGCACTATGACATTTTTAGGATTAGTTTTTAATAAAAACATGAACAATCAGATTCACTTTGTGTTACTATTTTAGGCACATTATATTTGTCAATACTCTTGACTTGAAAATCAAATCACATTTTAGAACAAATTAATGCACAAAACCATGAAATTCTGAAAGGTTCACATACTTTTTCTTGGCACTGTATTTCTTCCAACTACAGATCACCAGAAACATCTGTTTCATATGTATAAAACAGTAAATTATATATAAAATTATGTACACACTTTACTGTGGGCAACTGAAGAATAGATAACTTGTGGATCCATCTTTTCACCATGTCTCTCAATTTGCCTGGTTTTCATTTTAGAAAACTGTAGTGCAGCGTAATTCACAGAGTCGGGTTCAGCAGCCTGCAGGAACAAAGACGATAAACAGAGATAATAAAATATAAAATGAAATAAATAATGAATGAAAATATTTTTTTCTAGAAGTTTTATTGAGCTGGAGTGACCGATTATTAGCGATCATAAAGCTCTTATTTATCAGAAAACCTTGAACACTGTATTGATCAGGTATAATATTTAATTAATGTTTAGATACTATATTAATAATTATTACAGTTATTGGAGTTTGGTCACTTGAATTAACTAATTTAATTTAAACCTCATAACTCAAAAAAAAAAACAAGCATTCTGCAAATAACAATAATGTGATATCGACTGGATATTGTGAGTAAAGGTATTAATAATAAATTAAAAAAAAAACCTATAGCGATAAAAACAGAAAATAAATTACTACTTTTAAATACTGAGCCAAATAGTGTAGATATTATTTATTACTTAAATGAATAAACCTTTAACGACGTCCAATTTTTTTTTTTTTTAAATCTTTTTACAGTTTTTAAAGTTTTTACTCTTTTTTTTTTTAGTTGAGTATCTTATCAGAGAATGTAAAAATATTTTGGGGAAAAAACTTCCGCATTACTTCTGGAGTTACTACAATTAAGAAGAAACAATGGGAACTTGTATACACTGTATACAGAATATTACTGAACTGAGTTCTAAGAAATGATTGATAACTACAAGCTCTATTGTTTTATTTCATTATTAATAGCGTTAAAAATCCTTCGCACACTAAACGCCTTATTAATTTCCTGTGTTTTGTTTGTTATTTGTCTTTAAATAAAAACAGTTTTTACTGAGTGGGTCAAATTTTCTTATCAGCAGAAAAAGAAATACAAATGAATTGATTTCTGTTAGAGTAGATCAGTATACTCATTCTAAAATTACTCAGATTTACCTCAGCGTCTTCTGCTGCAGCACCTAATGCAACACAACACCATTATTATTATTATTATTATTATTATTATTATTATTATGACATGAGAAATAATTGACCTGTGTTAACTTTTCTGTGCTTCAGTACAATGAAGATCAGGACACAGAAAAGAATTACAGTCGCTGAACCAAAGCCCACAGTCAGCATGAAGAACACAGCAGACCACACGCAGCCTTGGAAACAAACATTTAAAAAGAAATTGTATCTTTAAACCTGTAATTTATATTTCATATTGTAATTTAAAATGAACAGAGGCCTCTGAGGGAAAAAATGCCAACCTGGTTCTTTGCCCTTTATATTTCCCTCTGAAAAAAAGAAGAGTTCATTTTACAACCTCTGTCCACTTATCTTTCATGAAAACTATTTACTCCGTATGAATTTACCTTTTACATTTAAAAAGGTCGAGTTACTAAATTTAACTTGGTTCAGTTCCACGTAGCTGCAGTAGTAGAGTCCTGTATCAGAGGGATTTACTGCAGTGATGGTGAGAGACGTGTTCTTGCCATGAACAGACATCACCATCCTCTTAATTTCAGTAAAAAAGTGACACGCTACTGACTGAGCTGATGTTTTTTTACATCCAAGAAGAAGTGGAACTGAATCACTCTTGGTGTTTAAACCAGAAGATGTAACCTGTGACACTCAGCTCATGTTGGCACCAAATAGTGACTTTATCTCCAACTTCTGCCTCCAAAGATAAAGAGCACAGAGTCTCTGAGAGCAGACCTGCAACACACAGATTTTATATTAATCTACTATATGACTTAAAGTTACAGACAATATTAATATATATTATAACCTCATTTTTTTAATGGTGTATTCTCAGTAACACAAAATATGAATAATTAGATTTTTAATTACACAACCATTTAATGTATACCATGTATATATAAAGGATGATAATTTATTCAATCCATCATTAAGATGATTAAGACTTACCCATGACACAGAGAAACACATTCAGAGCTTTAACCTGCACCATTGTGTATCGGTCAAGAGACAAAACGGTCTGATGGGTAAAACTATCACTGGTTTATCTGTGTTTAAGGGGTGTGGCGGTTTATGCAACCTACAGCACCTTGGAACATAGCGTGACAGGAAGAAAACAAAATGTAACCTTAAATAGTTGTTTTTATTGTCTTATATTTCAGTAAAAGTTTATCTGAATTATAGTTTAATACAAACGCACTAATGTATAATTATAAGATGTACAGTTTACTTTTTGAAACATTATGATGTATTGTTGTGTTTTAAGAAACTACTATAAAAATGATACATACCCAAGATGTTACAGTACATATCCTGTACTTTTATACAGTTATACAGTACGTGTAGTAATGGGAATACTTTCAGACCAGTAATTTCTCACAATAATGTATTTTAAGAGAAAATTATTTTGTCTAGTATTATCAAACTAATTCAATGAATCAATTAATTAGCCATTTTAAAAGGCATAATCTGTCGACTCTAAATGTGTTGAATATGCTAAAAGTGTTTGATATCTATTTATATAATTATTGGTAGTGTGAATTTGTCTATAAATGTTGCACAGCAGGCAACATTCAGACAACACTTTCACAAACTTATTAGTAAAGTAATCTTTCTGCTTCTTCTTCTTCTACTTCTTCATCATCATCATCATCATCATTATAATCTTCTTCTTTTTTCAAATTGAACAGTGGAAACAAAGTGTATGAAAAGCAGCTAGTGAGTAAAACCAGATGAACCACAGGTGAGTGTGTCAGTTCTCACAGTTATAACACCAGCATCTTGCAAGCAAATATTCCGTGTCTCAGGTCTGTGGTTGGAAAACAGTCAAACGATAAACAATGTCTGTATGAGCTACAGCTTGTGGTTGAAGAGATGTCCTTACATGACTACAGAACTGATTTCAGTGGGGTTGTAAAGTAAGAGTTTAGATTTACTGTTTAAATAACTCTCTCTCTCACACACACACACACACATCTGAATCTCTCTCTTACCCCCTCACTCTGACAACACTAACTAGACATTCTTACTGGGCTCATGCTCCATGGTGCCACTCACTTGTCCATCACTCCATTTACAGATCGGCGCACAACCACCAGTCACCCTCTGTGTTCCATCTTTTACATCTCTGTGTCACTCTCTGGTCAAAATCATGGTAATCAAAAATAATTCACCCCTTAAAAAAAGTCCTGCTGTGGACTTTCACACACTCAAGCATGCGTCTCCACTCAAACCCCATTATAGTCTATGGAGTGATTTGTAGAGTGAATTCGGGGCCGTTTTTGAATATATGTTGCTCCGTTATATTGTGTTTTCAGTTTTCTTGACGGCAGGTCGGCGTAATCTTGTTCCTTTTCGTGTCTGACAGCAGACAAATCTGATGTGATCGTCTGCTGTTTGTAGCCCAACCACCTTAGTGCTTGATGTACATACAGTATAGTGACTATAGACTTCCAACCAGTCTTGTTTCCCTCACTCTCTTTTGATCTTTCTTACCTTAATGGTGTTACAGGCTCCAGACCTAAACTAAAGAGACTGTCAAGAGGTCGGATGACAAGCCAGACTGCTGTCGGGTAACAACCGCCAAGCCACAGTTAAAGTCACAGACTTTGCACTTTCCCCAATCTGAACATTAACTGAAGCTCTTGATCTGTATCTGCATGAGCGTATACAATGTCCTTATGATTGGCTGATAAGATAACTGCATAAAAAAGTAGATCCTGTCATCTACGTAAACATTATGTAGTGCAGTGTGAGACAATGAACTGTAACAAAAGGATATTTTAGGATAACAGAGTTGAGTTCAATGATGGCGCAAGTGCATGGCTTGTGATGGAGAGTATATTGTGGGAGAAGAGTTACTCTACCATGCAATTTGAACCACTACAGTAAGTCAGTTCATAAAAGGTTATCAGTACAGCCTTTGTATTTCTCCAGGACAAAGTAGACGTCCTTCTTTTAAATGGCCAAAAGTTTTGGGGGTAATCAAAATATTTCTTTGACAAATGTGAGATGACCCTCATGGGTGTTCTTTTTGGTTAGTAGTTGATTATGAACACTAATCTTAACTGAGACAAGTGAGGTCTGCAGTTCTTTACGTGTTGTTCTGGGTTCTTTCATGAGTTCCTGGATGAGTCGATATTGTTGTGCTCTTGGAGTAATTTTGGTAGGCCGGCAACCCCTGGTAAGGGTCACCAAGTTTTCTCCCTTTGTGGATAATGGCTCTCACTGTGGTTTGCTGGAGTCCCTAAGCCTTAGAAATGGCTTTGTAACCCTTTCCAGACTGATACGTCAATTACTTTGTTTTTCATCTGTTCTTGAATCAGACAGGTTCTATAGAAATTTAACTCAGCTTTCAATTACATGTGGTAAACCACAGTTCATTCATGATTTAGCAAGGGGGTGGGGCGATGGGGTGCAATGAATTACTTTTTCACATGGGGCCAGATAAACTCATCAATTAAAAACTGCATTTTATATTTACTCTGGTTATTTCTGTGTAATATTTAACTTTGTTTGATCCTCAGAATCATAAAAGTGTGACAAATATGCAAAACGTAAAAAGCAAACTGGGAAGGGGCAAGTATTTTTTCATTGCACCATTAAATTTACTCAAGTATGAAAACTATCAAGCTGATATTAGCTCAGCTTAGTTTTAAAAACAGACTGGTCTAGTCAGTGGGTTGTTTCATAGTCTTTAGGTTCTGTAAAATAGAAACCAGGCTCAGTAGTAGGTTTCTCACCTTTTATGCGAAAGGTGGTGACCAGCATACATTTTGCTGGTATGCTGGCGCTGGTATGCTGGTCACTTTACTGATGCTGGTTCACAGCATACATTTTGCTGGTATGCTGGTGACCAGCATTATAGTGCCATGATACTATGCTGTTCACCACCCCATCTAATATAAAACAGAATCAGTATAAAATCAGCTTTATTGGCCAACACAAACAATATTAACATTGTGTAATATGTAACAACATATACAATATGCACATTTGTAACAATATGATAATTTAACAATGAACAGCAAATAAGTTTTTTTTTTTTTCAATTTTTTTTTATTGAACAATTATCATATATGAACATATAAACAACAATGAATTAAATGTATTATTTATAGATCAAAATGAAAAGAAAACTGAAAAACTCCCCACCCACCCCGAACATACACTAAAACCTACACAAACACACACACACGCACACGCACACACACACACACCCCTGCATCCTTCAGCTCAAACAAATCTGTACGAAATAGATTGGTCATGCATACACTGATGCATGACCCAGTTTGAATAATCATTCAGGCAGTACCTGTAGGTTTGCAAAATAAGCAATAAATGGTTGCCATTTGTGAAAAAAAAATATTAGTAGACCCTCTCAGTGTATATTTTATCTTCTCTAGTTTAAGAAAAAATAACAAATCTTTAATCCACTGAGAGGTAGAGGGACACTTAAAAGACTTCCAATGTAAAAGTACGGAACGTCTAGCCAACAATGATGAGAAGGCGATAACCTCTTTATGTGCGGAACTCAATGGAACTGAATCATCTGTAATGCCGAATATGGCAGTTAATGGACATGGCTTCAACTGTACCCCAAGTATAGTGGACATGAGATTGAAAAATCCTGTCCAAAAGTTGTGCAGGTTTGGGCACAAAAAGAACATATGACTTAGATTGCAGGGAGAGGCGCGGCACCGGTCACATCCATCCTCAACGTCAGGATATATTTCAGCCAGCCTTGATTTAGAATAATGGATTCTGTGCAAAACCTTAAACTGAATAAGACTGAGACGGGCGCAGGAAGAACTGGAGCGTATACTGTCTATGGCTTTCTCCCAAGATTCTTCACTCAACTGCAATCCCAGTTCATTTTCCCAAGCAGACCTGGTTTTAGCGATTTTACAATCGCTAAAAGATAAAATAAAATTATATATTCTTGAAATCACACCTCGCTGATACGGATTAAATGTGATCAGACTTTCCCAGGGCTGCTTGGGAGGTATAGAAGGAAAATTGGGAAAACACTTGGATACAAAGTTGCGAACTTGAAGGTAGCGAAAGAAATGAGCAGTAGGCAGCTCATACTCTGAGGACAGACTAGCAAAACTTTGAAATACTCCATCTTCATATAAATTATACAAGTCTGTGATGCCTTTGTCGGGCCATGATAAAAATGCCGAATCTAAAAGTGACGGGGGAAACAAATGATTTTTAGGCAATGGACCCATTGCTGACGCAGATCCAAATTTAAAGTGCCGTCTAAACTGATACCAAATCTTCAGTGTATTAAGTACAACTGGGTTATCGGTGTATTGAGCGGGTTTGATTGGAAAGGAAGTGCAAAGTAGAGCTAATACACAGGATGGTTTACAAGACAATAACTCTAATTTGCACCATGGGGATTCAGATGAGTTTATCCAAAAATTTAATTTTTGAATATGTGCAGCCCAGTAGTAAATTTGAAAGTTAGGCAGAGCAAGTCCACCACTAAGTCTACATCTCTGTAGTAAGGTCTTACGGATTCTAGGAGGTTTCCCAGCCCAAAGAAAAGAGATTATGATTTTATCCAAGGAATCAAAAAAATACTTAGGAAGAAATAAAGGAACTGATTGAAAAAAGTAGAGAAATTTAGGAAGAATGGTCATTTTAACTGCATTGATTTTTCCGGTTAAAGAAAGAGGCAAATTGCTCCATCTTTGAAAATCAGATTTCACATCGGAAAAAAGAGAGGAGAAGTTGGCATGAGAAAGGTCAGATAGAGGACGAGTCACTGTAATACCAAGATATTTAAAACCTGAACAATTGAGTTTAAAGGGCAGGTTTAGATGCTGAAGTTGTAAAGCACTACTATTGACCGGGTAGTATTCACTCTTGTGCAAATTTAGTTTATACCCCGAGAAAGAACCGAAATTATCCAAAATATTTAAAATAACAGGAATAGAGGTTGCAGGATCAGTCACGTATAACAACAAGTCATCGGCATATAAGGATAATTTTAGCTCCAACCCATTACGAATAATACCTTTAAAAGCAAGAGAAGATCGAAGCTTAACAGACAATGGTTCAATAGCAAGGGCAAAAAGCAATGGTGACAGGGGACACCCCTGCCGGGTACCACGTCCAAGAGTAAAATAATCAGAGGTTATATTATTTGTGCGAACACTAGCTTGCGGGGATTTGTAAAGGAGGCGAATCCAGGAAATAAATTTATCACCAAACCCAAATTTCTTTAATACTGCAAACAAGTATTGCCACTCAACCCTATCAAAAGCTTTCTCAGCATCCAGAGAGATTACAACCTCAGGAGATACAGATGTTTGTTTGGAGTAAATTATATTAAAGAGTGTACGAGTATTAAAAAACAAATGCCGTCCTTTTATGAAACCGGTCTGCTCCTCAGATATAACATGTGGTAATACATCCTCTAAACGGGATGCAATTAACTTAGCCAGCACTTTCACATCAGCATTTAGCAATGATAATGGCCTATATGATCCACACTGAAGGGGATCCTTTCCCTTCTTAAGAAGAAGAGCAATTGAGGCTTGGTTTAAAGTAGATGGTAATGAGCCCTGGTCTAAGGATTCCTTGAACACGCCAAGAAGCGATGGTGCCAATTTATCTATAAACTTTTTATAAAACTCAATTGGAAAACCATCTGGGCCTGGAGCTTTATAGGACTGCATTGCCTTAATTGAAACTATGACTTCTTCAAGAGATAATGGAGAGTCCAAGTCCCTTACAGATATTGTATCAATAACAGGAATATCAATACTTCGAAGGAAATTATTCAATTTTAGATCTTCTTTAAGACATTCAGATTTATAACGGGAGGAGTAATATGATTTAAAAACTGCATTGATCTCTGTGGGATCAGTAGTGATAATATTTAAGTCATTTTTAATTTGCGGTATTAGGCGTGAGGCAGTTTGTCGTTTTAGCTGATGTGCTAACAATCTACTTGATTTATCACCATATTCATAATACGTTCCCCGAGTCTGTAACAACATACGTTCTGTTTCTTTTGTTGAAAGAAGATCAAATTCTGTTTGTAAATCGATGCGTTGCTTGTACAACCCCGGAGAAGGATCAGATGCATAAATATGGTCGAGTTTGCTAATTGCAGATGTGAGTTCGCTGAGCCTAGTCTTGCGACTTCGATTTAGAAAAGCAGAGTATGAGATGTATGAGATGATTTGCCCTCTAAGATAAGCCTTGAGAGTTTCCCATAATAATGAATAAGAAGTGGACTCAAGACGGTTAAACAATAAAAAATTCATCAATAGTGTTAGAAATGAATGTACAAAACTCTTTGTCCGCTAAAAGAAGCGAGTTAAACCGCCAAGACGATGGGATCTGTTTATGCGTTGATAATTGCATATCCAGTGATAAGGGAGCATGGTCAGAAATTACAATACTTAAATAATCTGAAGAAACGACAGAAGAATTAAGATGACCGTCAATGAATAAAATAATCAATTCTAGAATATGAATAATGCACCTGAGAAAAAAATGAGAATTTTTTTATCTACAGGATTACGGAATCTCCATGGGTCTACAAGGCCATTCTGTGACATGAAATCAAAAAATATTTTAGACATGGCAGACTGGGACATAACGCGAGAACTAGAGCGGTCCAAAACCGGATCAGAAACGCAATTTAAATCTCCGCCAAAAATTATCAGGTGAGTGTTTAAGCAGGGAAGGCTACTAAGTAAATTATTCGCAAAATCTGGATCATCGAAGTTTGGAGCATAGACATTTACCAACAAGACCTTGGTCTGAATTAGTGTGCCTGCAACAATAAGATATCTGCCATTTCTGTCAGCAATTATATGGTTAGGTAAAAACTGTATCTTTTTGTTTACTAATATGGCCACACCCCGTGACTTAGAATTAAAATTAGAATGAAAACTCTGACCTATCCAGGGACGGAGAAGCCTATGATGATCGTTAACTTGAAGATGTGTTTCTTGTAGAAACACTATATCAGCATGTAAACGTTTCAGGTGATTCAATACTCTGGATCTTTTAATTGGGTTACCCGTACCTCTGATGTTCCAGCTGAGAAAACGGATAGGCGTACCATTCCGAGCTAAACTTGGGCCTACAGAGGAACTAGCCATTTATCAATAAAAAAATACATTTTAAAAATGTGAAAAATTATAAAGATTCGCAAAGAGCCAGAAGGATGACACCCCCCTCCCCCCACATGCACGCGCACACACACAAGCACACACACACACACAAACCTAGAGTCTCCATCCTAACAAACACTAGGAGACAGCAAATTAAACCAACTAAAACAACAGTCGCTCTCACAGTAACTGTGGCCACGACTCGGAGAGTGAGCCCAATGAAGAAGGAAAAAGAAAAAAAAAAAAAAACAAACAAAAAGGCTCCCACAGATTAAATGGATCAAAAATTATGCGCAGGTGGAAGTAACTTAATTCTCATCCCCAGCTTACAAGAAAGTATAGATAAATTATTACCATCTTGAAAGAAGAACAAGAAAAAAAAAAAAAAAGAGAAGAGAGAAAAAAAAAACAGCAACAAACAAACAAAAACCCTAGAGGTGAATACACCTAGGATCATCCCTCATACATTGACCAAATATGCACAATGATACATCCTTGGCATACGTTAAATATTTGGTTCTCAAGACGACCCAAGGGCTGGAGTGCAATATATCTAGACAAAACACTAACTTTGCTAAATTAGAAGCTTGCATAGACAGAGGTAGCATCAGAACTTGTAAACCGATTACACATTTCGCTTAAAAAAAGGGAGAAAGAAAAGAAAACCCCTATTCAACAATAAAGACTGAATTTAAATTAAATATATGAACAGCTATTTAAAACACTACGAGTGCAGTTCACGCCGTTTGCATAGTTTTAATGTAGTCTTTTGCTTCATCAGCCGAAAGAAAATCTTTTCCTACACCATTGTAGGTTATCCGCAGCCGCGCTGGATAAAACAGGCCGTAGCGCGCGCCCTCAATGCCACGGAGTTGTCGCCGAACCTCATTAAAAGAAGCACGAGCTTTTGCAATTTTTGCTGTGTGGTCGGGGAAAACAGAAATACTCAATTCCTTGAATTTAATCTGCTTTAACTCTCTGGCCCGGCGTAAAACATCAAGGCATTCACCGTGGTAGTGAAATCTGGCCACAACGGCTCGAGGTCGTTCACCAGGCTTTGGTACAGGCTGCAGAGTGCGGTGAGATCTGTCCGAAGTCGGCTCCTTCTCCAGGCTGAGCGCCTCTTTAAGCAACGCAGCGATGCTAGAAGTAGTGCAGCTGTTAGGACCCTCAGGAACACCGATTATGCGAACATTATTACGCCGTGATCTGGCGTCTAAATCTTCGCATTTATTATCCAGTTTAAGTAGGTCTGCAGTAAGACGTTGTATCTTACTTTGCATTGCAGTGATGTCATCGGTACAATCGGAGAGCGAGCGCTCCATCTCACCTACAGTACCCTTTAGCGCAGACAGTCCGGCATCAATGGCGGCCTTATCATTAGCCAGTTGTGTTTTTACAGCCTGTAACTCCGATTTGATTGTGGACAAGTCGTCCCCCAATGCAGCACGCAGTTCCGCCTTAAAAATATCCGCGATTTCGTTCCTCAAAGATGATAATATTTCGAGCTTCAGCGCACCAGTGTCAATCACAGAAACTGCCTGGTGAACGGTGGGGTCAGCGCGCGGCGGCGACTCACGCGAAGGTGAGGCCGTGACCTGTGGATTAGGCCTCAGTTGTGACTGCGTTGTGCTACGGGTTTTAGTATTTTTACCGGACATTGTAACCACCTCTAAAGATGAATATACAAATAAAACTGGTAACGGGGAAGAATAACAGTGAAATTAAAACTAGAAAGCGCAATTTAATAACAATTTTAACAATAACCCTCAGGAGCCTCCAAAAACACGTCTACTCCATTACGAGCTCAACAGCGCCCCCCAGCAAATAAGTTTTGATAAAAAATAATAACAAAAACAAAACATGAGACCAACCTGTCAGGGACACTTTCACACAGTTACTTTCACACCACAGGAGTGTAAATGAGTGAGCTTGGCCCTCACTCTTTATTCTGCAGGTTAATGGGCCCTGAAGTAGTTCTGACATGTCCTGACATTTATGTATTTTTCTTACTTATGAACATATAAATGTAACCTTACTTATAAACATATAAATGTCACCTCTTTCACCTAGTGCAAAGTAAATGTCCAGGATTGAGGGAAAAGTGACACAAATGATCTTATACACAGAAGGCACATTTCTGGCATACTGTAAATATGGCAGTGCAAACAGACATTCAGGGTAAAACAGTGGGAACAGGAACAGTGCAATATGAAGAAAGGGTGTTAGGTTTGTAAAAGCCCACTTTTACACCCTATAGCCAGTCATACATCTTTGTGCCTCTCTTGAAAAGGAGGACACAAGTGAACATCGCATACCTGGCATTTCCATGGTGTTTATGGCTGCTTACCATAAACTGATTTGTAATTCACACAGACCCTGTGACCAGCAGTGGTAACATTCCTGGCATCTGAGGTCAGTCCATGTGCTGGTTGTGTGCAGTCACAGGTGAAGCCTTATCGTGTGGTCAACCGCTTAAAAAATACAAGAGATCCGTCGTGAATCCAGACCCCAGTTTCCCATGACATAGTGATGGTCTGTCGTATCTTGAAAAAACAGGATCTGTCTCTATAAAACAGGTGGCTGATCATTTTCCTGGTTTATAAAAAAGGAAAAAGAAACATAAGCATGATGATAATAAAATTACTGTCAATAATCATGAATAACTATAGACCATGCATAAAGACAACACAAACTTTTGCAATGTTTAGGCAACAGGAGCTAAGGTGTTTGTGCTAAATAACATTATAGATAGCAGTGTAATAAGCTAACCAAAAACTGGACCAAATAGCTACCATAATATGAAGCTATCCTAACCGGGGTGAAATATATTATAAACATTTACACCACAGCTGATACTGACAACCATCTACATACTGTAAGTTATTAGCTTAGCCACCTGTGAGCTAACCTGTTTGTGCTAAACTACATAAGGCTGTATGTTAGCATGATTTAGCAGTGTTATCTACATGCTAACCAAACCATGTAAGTGACATTAAATGACAATGTTTGACATAAACTGGCAAAAGCTTGTGAGAAAATGAGGAAAAATAAATTAATATTAGTTTTATATTATCAGAATAATGATTATATAAGATTTAAAAACTTACCCATGGTAACAGCTTGCTGGATTCTCCTCCTTTGTTCTCTGTTTAAGTCTCGGTGTTGTTCTGAGGTAAAGCTAAACTCCTCCCACTATCCAGAACATTCTGTAGAGCTTCAGAAACCTGTACAGCGCCTAACATCTTCCACACGCGCAGGAAACTTAACGGACTTACTGTGTGTGTGTGTGTTTGGGGGCGTGCCCTTGTATGTAGATTACCCTGACTGTTTCCCTGTGAACAGCGTGTGGGCGTGTCCTGTCTCAGGTCATTATCAGTGAATGAAGTGTGGCAGAAAGACTGTATCTCTCCTTAGATTCATATGGATTACATAAACTGAGAACATTTATTTTTGTTTAAGCTTGCTACATTTAAACGACACTTTAAGGTTTCTACAGATATATATGTATAGATATATAGATATATGGATATGTGTGTGTTCATTTTAGTTCATTTTAGTGAAGCGTTTCAAAAAGATTTTCGGTGAGACTGAGACAGCAGAAAGCGCACGCTGTTTATTTTTTTATTTTACAACAGCACAATGTTTTATTGATATGTGAGTGTACATTAACAAATAAAGACATAAATCGATAAATTACACAAATTATGGAACATTTAAGTTATTTTGACGGTTACATTAAAAATGCAAGAGGTCCCATGGGGTCTGGAACAGCTGACCCCATGGTGCTGGTGCTGGTATACTGGTAACCCTGCTGGTATAATTGCTGGTCAAACTGGTAACCAGCTATGATGGTCTATGCTGTTTATTCATTTATTTATTATTATTATTATTTTTTTTTTCAGTTTTAAGTGATTTCCATTGATTACTTTTTTTTTTAAAAGTGCATTTATATAAAAGCTTTGTGTTGTGTTTTTAGACAACCCACAGATATTTAATAAATGTAAATTAATGTATTTACATGTTTTTGGTAAATGGATTATTTTTGTCTCTTGTATGTAAATGCATTTAAAGATAACACTACACAGTCCATGTATTTACATCCCACATTATTTTCAGTACTAGCTATTAAAAAACAAGATAATGAGCTAAAATGGTAACCAAGTTTAACTACCAAAACCTTGCCAGTGGCCCAGCATATGCTGGCCTATGCTGGCCTATGCTGGATTTTTCAGCAGGCATGCTGGTCTTCCATCAGTTATGCTGGTTCACCAGCTAAACCAGCACCAGACCAGCACTAAGTAGCAAGACCAATGCTGGTGGTAAAGTTTCATCAGTGTAGATCTGCTGGTCTTCCATCAGTTATGCTGGCTCACAGGCTAAACCTGCATCAAACCAGCACTAACCAGTATTAACCAGCATAGACCAGCATATAAATCATCCTGGTCTATGCTGTTTTTTTCAGGAGGGATATGTAGTATACTTTCTTTACTTTTACTCACATCAGTGTTCTTGTCACATGGTGCATTATTATATGTTTAAGACCTTTTTTTTTTTTTCATTTACTCTGACCCCAGGCTAAGCTAAGCCCTGCATACAGTACTGACTAAATCTCTACGAGAGTGTGAGGTTAAAAACCCCGGAGGATTCTGGGTAACTGAGTTCTCCCACTCGGCTCTCTCACTGTGCACCTCTGTCTCCCTCTGCTGGCAGCCGGTGGTATAGCGCGGTCTCTTACGTCAGATTTCGTTTCACACTAAGCAATGTATTTCCTTTTTGTTAGAGCAGGTTCTCATCAACTAACTCATATAAAATATATGATCTTATAACAGATTCAATCTCACAATGAGCAAAGAATTTCCTGCTGCGGGTTTGTTAGCGCAGGTTACAAGAACAAGAGATGGATTTGACTGGATGGTTAACTGCTTAAGTGTCTGTGCTGCAAAGAGCAACAGAGTCAAATGTCATGGGCAAAAGTGTTAATCACCTTTACTACCATTAAACAACTCATATAAAGATCTTTATGGTCTTTTTATCACAAAGAGAAACAATAATAATAATTCATAGGCGGCATGGTGGTTAACACTGTCGCCTTGCACCTCCAGGGGCTGGGAACGATTCTTGGCCTGGTGCGACTCATGTCTCTGCGTTCATGGCATACTGGATGACCCTGAATACTGGATAAAGTGGTATAGATGATGAATGAGTGAGTGTAAAGCAATATTCCGTTAGATGCTAAGATAAATGCAATAAAAGCAAAATTTAAAAAAATGACCAAACACCCTCCAAGATAAGATGTTGAAGCACGGGCTGTAGCAGCAAATGAGACAATCAAAATGTGCAACACACCTACAAAAACAACAAAGAAATCCCTGATTCATTAAAAGGCTCTGTTTAAATTATTTTAAGGAGGCCCATCTGTCACAGCCCAAACTGTTCAACCTTGTCAACCATACCCTTTGGTTTGGTGACAGATACCACAGCAGAGGTCTAGCAGAGTCCAGGTCTCAACAGGTCAGGGCTATTTTGGCACAAAAGAGGTCATAATGCTATGGCTGATGGTGGTACTACATACACCTATCAGCAATAACTTCACAGCGCAAAACATTATGCCCAATATTGTATAGACTCTCATTGTGCCACCTGGGCTGCTCTGTCCCCTCAGGTCATGGCTCCACAAGACCTCTGGGGGTGCGCTGTGGTGTCCGGCACCAAGAGACTGGCAGTGGATCCATTGGGTGCTGTTGTTTGTTTGGTAAGGCCTCAATGATCGGATTTGGATCTGGGAGTTTAGATGTGGGCCGGCCTGTCATACACTGGGTGCCCATGGTCCTGTTATCAGTTTACTGGTATGTAACTCATAATCAGTCTTAATGTGTTAATGTTATAGCTGATCGTGATACATAATATAATGCCAACAGCACCACAAGCTGAATAACACTGATTCTCAATTTTACATAACTGGTGACATGTTAGGTGCCAGGTGCCTCTCCTGTCTGCTAAGAATAGGAAACTGAGGAAAATGAGACATTCACATGTTCTCATCGAAAAGTGGACAACGGAAGACTGGAAAAACATTGATGAGTCTTAATTCTTGCAGTGACATTTGGATGGAAACAACATGAAAGCATGGATCCATCTTACCTTTTCTAAGTGGGTCAGGCTGTTGGTGGAGATTTTCTTTTCCCACTTCGGGCCCCTTAGTACCACTTGTTACTGAGCATGTACATCCCTTTATGACTAAAGAATATAACACACTATGCCACAAAGCTAAAATCAACTCAAGCTGGTCTTGTGAACTGTACTCAAATGACTGTGTCTCCACAGCCACCAGATCTGAAACCAGTAGCTGTGAGATTTATGCAGCTGTGGATGGGTGGGAGATTAACATCATGGATGTGGAACAAACAAATCTGAAGCAACTATGTGATGTCCAAAATATCTAAGCAATGTTTCCAGCACCTTGTTGAATCTGTACCAAGACGAATTGTGGCAGTTCTGGCAAAAAGGGGTCCGTCCCAGTATTACCAAGGCTGAATGTGCATATAAATGAGGTGCATTTTATGCTTGAATGATTCATAGGTCATTGTGTGACTTAACAAATAAACATTGCTCTAAACATTAGGAAACGTGGAGAACTATTACTCAAGACTACATAAAAAATACAAGAAAATCTGAAACTTTGGAAGATAAATATGAAGAAATGAGGGGCTGAAGGCTTTGGCACAGTATTGAATATGTTTGAATTATAGAGCATGTTTGATGAGTAACATGTAAGATTATAGGAGAGTCTCACACCACTTTCACTTTCAGAGAGATGGAGGATCATGTGGGCTATTTGTGTGTAAGGTATGTAGTAAATACATAATTATTTTTCTGTAAAAAGTTTTGCATTTCTTTAACATTTTTTATATTCACAATTTGCAGACCTTATTAGAGTACCAGTCTGTTTGTATCTATAATGGACCACCACAGACCAGAAAATATTGTTTTTCTTTGAATATGCATTTTGTCATTAATTAACCCTTAAAACTCAAGTGGCATGGATTTGTGCCAGCAATACAGAATTGGTTAATGGCCATAAAAATCAACAAAACAAACCAAAAAAAAAAAAAAAAAAAAAGAAAGCTTTAAAAAGGGGAAGCTTTAAACATCAAATTGTGCATTTGGGTTTTTGGACCTGTCAGGTAGAACCGAAGTTATCATTACTTTTACAACACGTAATTTTGACTGATACAGTAATATGGGAATGTCAGTGCAAAAATGTTGACCTCACCAAATGCTTGTATTATTATTATTATTATTATTATTATTATTACTATTTAAAAACATCATAAAACGTGATATATTTTTTTCACCTATGTGACACATTTTATGTCTTTTTCACATGCATGCTTGTATATTTGGTTAAAACAAAATCAAATGTAATTATGTATTTCTTATTATACTGTAAAAAGCTCTGGGTTTTGAGGACTACGAGATGTTTTGCTTTCCATACATGGTGTTTAACAGACGAGTGAAGTCTGTTCAGTCTATGGGGAAGTTGGACATCTCATGAGACACCCAGATTTTCCTTAAGTCATTTTAACTAAGAATGTGGTGACCTGTACGGCACAAACAATCACATCCACACACACACACACACACACACACACACACACTGGGTGAAAGTGTGGGGACAGAAAGATTTACACATTTCATTATGATTCACATTCATCTTAAAATGGATTCAGTTCACTTTTTGCCCCCATCATAATTCTACACACAATATACCACAAAGTAACGACAAAGTTCAAACAGGTGTTTTGCGTCTTTTATTTATTAATATACAAATAGAGACTGAATATAAACTAGTGTCCAAATTAAAGAATGAGGAGAACAAGACAAGTGCAGTCCTAACCAGGATTTACTAGCTACACTTTTCTTTGTGGGACTCTTGAACAAAAGAACAATTTGAGGGGCCTTAAAAAAAGAAAAAGACGGCATTTATACAAACAAACGAAATTAAAATACTGATACTAAAATGATATAGTCCTCAATTTCAAGTAGCATCTCACTGTAGGAGGACATAAAACATTGAAATAAATGTGCAATTAAATCAGAATCTAATAAATAGATTTTTTTTTCATAAATAATAAACACCACAGGATGTACAAATAGGGAAGCAAACGTGTGTGGAAAAAAAAGGTTATAGCTTTATAGGTTAGGGCCGTTCAAGTCAAACTGAGACTCGTGGAGGAGTTTCTGGTGACTGAATGCGTAAATGTGACATTTAAAGAAGACTTTAAGTACAGTACAGTGATGAAACTCTGTCCTGAAGTTAAATATTTGAACAGTGCAAACATTTTTTAAGGAAGGCTGTACATCCTTAAATGAAGATCTCAGCAGAGGAGGCTCGCAATTTTTTTCTGTAAACATTCAGCGAGCAGAACGTCTGAGCCTAGAAAGTCACTGAATAACTTGTTGCCGACTTGCGGCAGACAGACACACATCTGCCTGTGGGAACTGTACACACAATCATCAATCAACACCAGTTGCACGTTACAGGAATTCCTGGGAGGCTAGCATTTCCCGCTTTGACTTGAACGCCCTTCGTAACATGAATGCAGTATGTACTGTACTGTATAGACAGTGGTGTAGTGCAGGGTGTATGCAAGTACAGGTATACTGTGTACACCTACTCATTTTTCAGTCAGCACTGCGTATACAAACTTCTCCATCCACCCTGACACACAGACATGGTGACACATTACTGTTAAAAGTCAAATGTGAGGAAAAGCATTGGTCTCAGAACAGTTATGATGGGTTAAAGGGAGCTGGAAATGTCCAGAAAAGTATTTCAGCACCTTCTATGAGTAAAATAATAAATAATTTGGGAGCTCATACCAAATATCCTAGAGTGCTATGTTCTTTGGTTCAACCATGGCCATCGCTAGACCCCTTTTATTGGGAAATTTGCCCCGGTGTCTATTTGCTGTGCCTCAGGATCCTCTACACTGGATTTGAGGGTTCCCACCTGCCGAATCCCACTTTAATCCCTGTTTAAAGGTATTGATTTGGTTTGTTCCATGCTCTCAATAATACTACATCCACTGTGACACACACCAAAATATAGCTTCTTGTGGAAAATTAAACTGAAGAAATTATTGATGTAGAGTAGTATCCAAACAAAAATTAGCTTTCAGAACAAATGACTAGGCTATGTCACATCAGTACTGCTAGCTATCAGCAGCTGGAGTAACCACAGCCCAGCTACTGGCCCTTTCTATTATGAACTAAATATACAAGGACTGGCCACTTTAAAAAGGGCATTAAATTCACAGACCACCCACTTCTCCAGGCACCACTTCATGTAGGGGGCATTTTGGATTAGATCTAATGCTATGTGTTAACATTATATGGGGATATAATAAATGTCTAGCAAAAATATAAGGAATGTTTGTTCCTGCTTTACATAAGAACAGTGTCTTGCTAAGTGTGCACTCAAACTTCTTGTGTTTCTGTTTCCAAAGTATTTGATTTTGGCACTTTATTCACACAGTACAGCTCTCAATGGTAACGTTGCTAGTCAGCTAGGTTTGCTAAGGCTAACATTAACTGTGCACCCTCATGCTATTTCCAGTCTAAGTTTACATTATTTAATTTGAAGTGGAATTGACAAATGACCGAAGACAACAAATCCTTACATATAAACGTTAAATAAAAAAATGAAAGATATAAAAAATAAAAAATGGAATGTTATAAAAATTTACAGTGTCACAAAATATAATACGGCAATACAATTGCCTTATTGTAAGGCAAAAAAATACTGATTTTTCTTCTTACAGACCAAATTCAGTCAGGAATTGTTTAGAACTGATCTAAAGATCTAACCAGGTGTGAACCTTCTGTGACAGAAACAGGATGAGCTCTGAGCTGATACTGAATGTTAGTTCAGGCTTTTCTGCTGGATTTTCACTCCACACACAGATCTTTATCCCATATTAGACTGAACTACATCATGTCGTACTCTCTCAGTTCAGCAGGAAGACACCTAGTCACATTTGCAGGAAGAATCTCCTTCAGGGGCTGTAAAAATTATTACTGTAGTTCAAATTTTGATTAACATTACACATGGATTAAAAAAAAAAACAGACTAACTAATTCCAGAAGTCTTCACTTAGTGTGAAGTGTATAGACAGTTTAAAGCAGTATGTATACAGTATGTCTGGTGCTGATGTTCAGAGCTAATTTTTATCAGAGCCAACTAGACCCAACTGGGATGTCCATACAAATCCATATTTTAAACATTTTGACTATTTAATTATAAGGATCAAAGACTCACTTACTCACAACGTCCGTGGCGCTTTGTTGAACAGGTCTAATGTTTGAACTACCGATGCTAAATAACACACCCGTTCTGTGAAAACTTCACATCTGCCTCCTTCCTCCTTCCACCAGAGTTCTTCTTCTTCCAGACCACAATTCCAGCAACAACGGCGATGAGAGCCGCGACTACAGCAGCGATGACAGCAATTCGTGCTCCACCTGATCTTCCTTCTGACTGTCCATCTGATCCTCCACCTTCTGTTGCTGTATCCAATCCTCCATCTGGGCCTCCACCTGTTAAATCAGCACAGAGTCTTTATTATCTGCTGCAGCAAGAAATCAGCTTTCACTCTCTACAGCTCTAGTTTATTAGGACCTTTTGGTACTTCTCGCACTAACTCCTTCTCCAAGCTGCTGTGCTGAACCACGCAGGTGTAGTTGTGTCTCCACAGCTTCATGCTTGAGACTTTCAGAATGCTTCTCTTCTGGAAGCTTCCATCCTGGTTGGGTAACGTCTCTCTGAGCTCCACGTCCTCATGCACGTCCTCTCCGTCCTTCTGCCAGGTGATGTTTAGTGCTTTGGGGAAGAAACCTGTAGCGTGACACACCACCTCTGGAGAAGGAGACGAGTGTTTCTGGAACACTGACACCTCGGGACGAACTGCAGAGACACAGGATGGATTAAATATTAGACCATTTTACAATATTTTTAAAACATAAATGACAAGAGGAAACTGTGTACACTATTAGTGTGTTGTAGTTGTGAAGAAGTATAATATTGATTCGTGCACTATTAAAGAAAGTGTGTGTGGGTTGCTCATACACTTTACCTTTGCGTTCCAGAGTCTCTCTGCCATGAACCTTTAACCGCTTCAGAAAGTCAATACACTCATTCTCCATGTAGTGCTTCTGGTGTTTACCATAACCTGAAGACTCCCACTTCTGTATGATAGTCACAGCTTGAGGTTTAGCAGAAGCCCACGTTCCAGTTCTGAGATCCAGACTGATAAAATCTTCTCCATCATACCCATATTGATTATATCCTCTGATGGTGTCATCATCCAGCTCACAGCCATACAGCTTCTGTAATGTATGAATATCTGCAGACAGGGGAAAAGAAATGAATTTAGAAGTGTACTGGGGACCAAATTACAATCAAATGGCTGTGATTTTTATCCGTCATTGTGGTGGGAAAAATTGCTGAGGTTAAGAGAAGTGCACTCACTCTACAATGTCTAGCTAGCCAACAGCAAAAAGAAAGCGGGAAATGTATATATTGTGTAGGAAATGCATCTGTGTGTTTGTGTGTGTGTGTGTGTGTGTGTGTACAGCAACAAATGTGTTACAGTAACAAAAGGTTAGGATATTGTAACTAGGGATGTGATGCAGCTCATTCAAAAATGTTTTCACCTCCGAAATGGCACCTACTTAATTCATATTCAGTTCTTATTTATAGACCTGTTGTATAAACTTATATTGCACTAAGAGTTCACTACAAGGTTTTGCTGTTATTTAAATGCCATCATCATTTAATTGAATTCTAACAATCATACTGGCAGATCATAGGATCCTATTAATATTTAAGAATGGATTTCATCCTCCTTATTCCAATCCAAATGCCTTATGCACACCACCTACAGTAGGTGTGTGACAGATGTCACCATGAGTGTCTCCCAATGGTGCAAACAGAATTAAACGTACACCAACAAGAAAAAAATTATAAGTCTCTGCCCAATATGATGTTGGTCCTTCTCATAGTGCCAAAGCTCCTACATGCTGAGGCAAAAACTCTGGAAATGCCTTGGGGGGGTGTGGCACCAAGATATGTGGAGCAGATTCTGGAGAGACTGTCCCATAGGTGTGATTGGTTAACCAAATCCTAAAGGCATTTCACTGGAGGTAAATCTTGGGAAAACTTGCATGCCAGGCTACACTTTGAATTCTTCTTAAACTGTCCATGATGTGTGGAATGTAGGGCACGCCTGAATTTGCTTCGTTTGTAGATGTTCCCTAGTCCTGGAAATCACCTACATACTGTAGCTTAACCATTCACTTTTGCCAATAAAGAATGCTTTCATAACCAAAATGTTCCCATAATTCCACTTATAATGAAAAAAACGCTGCATAATATTTTTATCAAAATCAATCACGACATAAACTTTGAAATCTGAAACTGTAGAAACTATGCCTCTTTGTACAGTACGAGTCTACAAAAAGCTGAAAACACATGACAACATAAAATCATGTTCTACAGCCTATTAAGATATCACCATGCTGCTGTTAGCATTCATTCATTTATAGACTGCTCAGCGAATGCTGGGTCAATGTATGTGCTTGTCACACTTGAACTCAAAACTATAAAAGTGAACAATATAACAATGTAAATGTGCTCATCTTTACCTTTACTGTTATTAAACTCTTTTATTGCTGTTGTGAATGTGTTCTTAAAATCATCCTCATTGTCCTCCATGCCCTGTGTCTCACTCTCCCAACAAGGTTCACCCTCAATCGTCTTTATCCAGTCCTTTAGGATCAGCGTATGGTTGCTGCGGCTGTACGACGTAAACTGCTCTCCATCCAGCAGACCCACAGCAGAGAACTCTGGGAAAGCAGCATGTTCGGGTGTGACGGCAATGTAGATGATCTGCAGAGAGTGTCTGTCTGCAAAGACAAGAAATTGAATTTTAAATGGTATTTGGTAAATGGTATTTTTTTTTATTATAGCGTTGTAGTGTCCCACTAATTTTTTACATTTATTATTATTTGTGTTTGTCAGAGAGAACAACAATTATCCATGATGAATTCAAGGAAACACAGAATATTTAGTTCTATCTTTTCATAGGACAACACTGCATAAATGACTCTTTGACACAATGAAAAGTAGTCAGTGTAAAGTTTGTATAGCAGTGTAAATTTATTGTCCCCTCAAAATAACTAAAAATACAGCCAATAATAGCTGAACCCCTGGCAACAAAAGTGAGTACACAACTAAGTGAAAATGTACAAATTGAGCACAATTAGTCATTTTCCTTCCCCTTTGTCATGTGACTCATTAGTGTTACACTGTCTCAAAACAGATGGATGAGTCCATCCAGCATTGCTGCATAGATTGAAGGGATGTGAGGTCAGCCTGTCAGTGCTCAGACCGTACGCCGCACACTGCATCAAATTGCTCTGCATGGTTGTCATCCTAGAAGGAAGCCTCTTCTAAAGATGATGCACAAGAAAGCTCGCAAACAATTTGCTGCAGACATGCAAACTAAGGACCAGGATTACTGGAACCATGTCCTGTGGTCTGATGAGACCAAGATAAACCTATTTGGTGTCAAGTGTGTGTGGTGGCAACCAGGTGAGGAGTATAAAGACAAGTGTGTCTTGCCTACCGTCAAACATGGTGGTGGGAGTGTCATGATCTGGGGCTGCATGAGTGCTGCTGGCATTAGGGAGCTACAGTTCATTGAGGGAAACATGAATTCTAACATGTATTGTGACATACTGAAACACACCTCCAAGATGACCACTGGCTTGCTAAAGAGGCTGAGGGTAAAGTTGATGGACTGGTCAAGCATGTCTCCAGACCTAAACCCCATAGAACACCTCTGGGGCATCCTGAAAAGGAAGGTGGAGGAGCACAAGGTGTCAAATGTCCACCAGCTCTGTGATGTTGTGATGGAGGAGTGGAAGAGGATTCCAGTGGCAACCTGTGAAGCTCTGGTGAACTCCATGGCCAAGAGAATTCAAGCCGTGCTGGAAAAAGATGGTGACCACACAAAATATTGACATTTCACATTTTCACTTAGGGGTGTACTCACTTTTGTTGCCAGGGGTTCAGCTATTATTGGCTGTATTTTTAGTTATTTTGAGGGGACAATAAATTTACACTGCTATACAAACTTTACACTGACTACTTTTCATTGTGTCAAAGAGTCATTTATGCAGTGTTGTCCTATGAAAAGTGTATGTATGTGTATGTATGTATGTATATATCATTTATATGAAATAAAGCTTGAGAGAATTTTGTAATCTGTACCATATTGCTAATATGTAATATTTTATAATTATATAGTATTTATTTAGCTAAGAGTTGTCACTCTTAGTTTGTTAGTTACCAAACTTACCCAATTTAAATACATTAAATCAAAGCGGTTAAAATAAAACATCATTTTACACAGACACCCAAAAAGTGTAGTACAGCCAACGCCAATGGATTTCAGAATGACAGAAATATAAATTTTCACAAAGTCTGCTGCTTCAGTGTCAGATGTTACTCTGGTACACTGAAGTATAATTTCATGCATTTTGAAAATGTCAGAGACTTTTTTATTAACAATTACATTAAGTTTATGCAAAGAGTCAGTATTTGCAGTGTTACCCTTCTCTTTCAAAACCTCTGGGATTTGCTCTGGGATGCTGTCGATCACCTTACCGTCCTGACTGATCGCAGCCCGTTCTTGCGTAATCAGTGCCTGGCGTTTGTCAGAATTTGTGGGTTTTTGTTTGTCCACCCAAATTTTTGACCCCTAAATAAAGTAAGTGCCTCAGGGAACAAAACTATCGAAATTTTAGGTTCATGGCCAGGAAACTCCTCAGACTTTAATCCCATTGAGAACTTGCGTTCGATCCTTAAGAGGCAGATGGACAATCAAAAAGACTGTCAACACTGCAAATGATTGACACTTTAAAAAAATGTCATGTCATTGTCAAGAAAAGCCTCTGACACTTATGACATGCTTGTATGGTAATTATACTTCGGTATACCAGAGTAACATCTGACGCAAAGATCTAAAGACACTGATGAAGACGCAAACTTTGTAGAAACTGACGTGTGTTTCATTCTAAAAACACCCACGTGCTTTTGGTACCAGAAGTGACTCATCCGTTACGTCCAGTGAGAACATTCCAGTGTTTCCGCTCGAGCGCAGATAGAGGCAACACGTGAGCTCGCATTCTGCTCAGATCTACTGTACTGTATATTCTACATTATACGGCTTTAAACATGCTCCTGTTACACATGAACTAATCTCGGCCCAGTGTCAACAGAATCAAAGCAGGGTTGAAATTAACGTATCCGCCGAAACACTTCAAAGAGTGAAATACAAACTAACATACAAACATAAATACTGTAATGTAGCTGTTTTGTATGATATAATGTGTAGGATTTACAGCCATGATCCCATAAAGACAAGTAATTTTACTTATTAAAACACGAGACTGACAGGAATAATCGGATTATACTTTCGTTTTAAAGTTAAACTGCTATACTGCATTGAAACGGGGCTCTTAAATAAAATGCATCCATACACACTCATACACACTCCGCCTTACCTGCAGAAACGCAAAGAAAATATGTTGTAAACACTAATAAGTATCTGCTGTTCATCAGTCCGGTCCGGGTAACACTGCGGGTTTATTCCAGTGTCCAGGTGCAGCAGCACTTTTCATTCAAACTCTCCTCAGCTGATCATCCCAACCTGCTCTCAGTAGCGTCTTGTACAACTTACTCGTAAATTATATGTAATATAAAATACATAACCCCGAGACACCACACATCATATCTGCAGTGGAAAATAAACTTCTAGCGTCATGTAATCGAGGAAAACTTGAGCGTTTGTGCGTAGGACCGCGACAGTGAAAGTAATTTCAGTATGAGGCGTCAGCGCAGGGGCGGGGTTTACACGAACCAATGGGAATTTAGTCTCGGCTACGTCATCCGTTTCTAAGAGGAAGTGGTGACTGCAGGTTGCAACGTGTATTCGAATACTGGGAACCTGAACTCTTTAATATGAACGTCATATATTTGAATTATATAAACAACACGTTAATTAAAATTTATTTTTTTTCCTCTGTGGTGTATTTAATAAATTAAAAACGCTTTTTTTTATTTTTGTTTTCTTTTAACATGAATAAATGAATACATTGGTAATACACAATAACATATTAATAAAGCCTATGAGTTCAGATTTGTTTTTAATGAGAAATCTAAATCTAAATTGCAACAACAACAACAACAACAACAACAACAACAATACTACTACTACTAGTACTACTACTGCTGCTACTACTACTACTACTAATAATAACAATAAGAATAAGAATAATAAGTTCAGGAAATGCAAACAGCTGTATGTATTATTAGCTTGCCAGTGTTAGCATGGGCCATCTAGCTTAACATTAACTTAACATTACTGTAAAATGTTATCTTTAAGAAGTAACATTAAAGCTTCAGGTGTATTTACTTGAGTCAGATCATCTTCCCTTTTTTCATTTTTTTATTTTTTACTCCACAGATATTTTTTAATTCTTCTGTTTGTTCCTCCTCTCTTTGGGGTCATGCCCCACATGTGAGACATGACTAAAACTGGGCAAATTCAACTAGAGAAAGTTTCAGCTGAAAAAAAAAAAGAAACCTTTTTCTCACACTGACAGTTGCTTTATGTCAGCTTCGCCAGCATTTATGATTTTTTAAATGAAAAAATGTACAAATGTGTACTTTTTCTATTAATTGTAATGAGATATACCTATTAAAGTAAATAAAATATTGAAATCATACTGCAAAATTACTTACTTTCATTTAAAACATACTGTTTTTGGCAGACAGTGCAATCTGTATGAAATCTCCTTTGAATCTTCAGTGACCGCGCCCATGAAAGCATGCCATTTATGAACCTTTATATCAAATTCAAAAACAATATGTTTTAGATTTGCACTTACTGGGCTGCAAAATTGGTTTTTCATTATGTATTTATTTATTTATTTATTTATTTAAATTTGTTGTTTCATGAAATTTACATAGCTAGTATAACCTATTAAAAGCCAGTAGTTGTTTGTATTGAACATTAGATTTTGTTGTTAAATTTAATTTTTAGGATCTCTAATTGCTTACACAAACTCACACTCACACACACACACACACACACACACTACTAATATATACTAATTATATAATATAATATATATAACTTATCTGTCTTCTTTTATGGATTTATGTTGACATGGCTTCTTTTTTTGCTTCATTTAATGCTATTAATATGAGTCAACCCAGTTGCGACGGATTTTTATTACATTTATGTGTGTAAATGAACTACATATGATATTTAAACTGTATATAACATTGCAGTAACTAACAATTATGGGGTTATAATATGGTAAATAAAAAGAAAAGTTTGTTATCCAATGTATATACTTAGCTGATCTTTTTTTTTTTTATGTATTCAAATGTGATGTCAGTTGGTTGAGTTGCTTTCTTAATTTTTAAAACTAGGATCCAGGGAATCAAAGTGAAATTAAAGGCATCTGCAGCAAAACATTTTACGGTTATAAAAAAATAAAAATGGCTAAAACATTTGTTAAATTTCCATAATGATTATATGGCAATTTAGCATTTATATGGTAATATACAAGTGCAACATATATATATATATATATATATATATATATATATATATATATATATATATATATATATATATATATATATATATATATATATATATATATATATATAACTTAACCTCATTTTCTTTTATCCTATGTTTACTAATATATTAGTTACATATTTATTTCCAGTGCTGTAAAGTGGGTGAGATAAAATTAACCATTTAAAAACTAAACAAAAAATGGTTATAATAATGGTTTGTTAAGAATAGTAATGATAAAGGTACACACTACTGATGGGGCATACTCTATTTATTTAAATGATGCATGACACTTTAAATGTGTTTCAGAAAACAACAAATGGGTGATATAAGAGGAGAAGAAATGTGAAGGTGTGAAAGGTGTTGCAAATACAACCTCATAAGAGAAATTCAACCTTTGTTTGTTGCATTTATGTTTGTTGAGTATATCGTGCAGAATTCATAAATCACGGGACTGGAACCAACACAACAGCTTGTGCATGTATCTCACGTAGAGCTGTACCTAATATATATATATATATATATATATATATATATATATATATATATATATATATATATATATACACTTTTCCTCTTCACAAGACCACAAAAACCCACAAAACAAAAGCAGTGACTGCATATGATTTATAAATAATATCAGCTTCATTGCTCTCAAAAATGCTCATGCATTTCGAACTTACTTTACCATGAAGTATATGTAAAAAGCAGCCACTTTAAACTTTAAGTCTAAATGTGCATTAAATAAACTAGTTACAACTTGCCAAAGTGCTGGGAAATGGCACTGCCAGATTTACCTTAGCATCTGACACTAAACTCTAAGACACACTTTGGCTGCGGATCGAGAGAACTAGAACACAGAACTAGATTTGCAAGTGCTGTGTTTGTTTGTGTGTGTGTGTGTGGGGTGGGGGGGGGGGGGTCAATGGGTAAGTAGGTGGTTGCATGTGTGCATGTGTGTGTGTGAGTGTGCACTGTGGTTTCACTTTGACAGCAACTGATCTATGAGTCACTCATTGTCTGAACCGATTGCCGAAAAAATGCCCTTAATCTCTAGAATTTCAAGCAGAGAGTTGCACTTCTCTATCAGAAGGTGAGTGAAGCATAAAGTAAAAGCCTTAATAGATGAACAGGTAAAAAGCACATTTTTACGTGTAAAAAGCACATACTGTATGCAGGGGTTGTCTAAAATAAATTAATAAAGACAAATATGGCGCACCTTTAAGGTCTTTAAGTTAATGGAGTCTGGTTCTTGTGTCAAATGTCAACTTGCAAGACTGACCTCCTTTATGTATTAGTGTAACCTTTATAATGAAGCCTATTATTCATTAGAAGACGTTTTAGAGAGAACAGGAGAACAGGATTGGGACAAAACAGCTGTGTGTCCATAAGAAAAACACTTGTTAGTGAGACTCATCAGAACAAAGGCATCGGTTTGCTAGGGAACATAAAGATTGGCCTGTGGAGTGATGGAAAAGATCATGTGGTCTGATGCATCCAGAGTGACCCCATCTCAGAGCGACTGGTCCATCAGGGTAAGAAGGGAAGTGCATGAAGTGATGTGCCTTCTTTATGTTTTCAAAGTAGTACTGTAATTATCTCACTTCGGACTGTTTCACCCATGAAAATGTGTGTAGCCCACAGCAAGCAGCCTTACCCTCTCAGTGGTTAGAACTGTCACCTACTGTAGCACCGGCAAGGCTGGGTGTTTGAATCTAACCTTTCCAGAAATACATGAAGATTGAGTGAGAAAATGCAAATAGGGTTTAAAAAAAAAAAAAGTAAGGGAAAGATTTTCTACTCTCAGTTTTGATGATGTCATGATCTTTGTGCCCCTGCTGCTGGCTGAAGGAGGTACAGCATGAAATGTACTCAGATAGTGAGTGGCCAAGAGAGTGAGCACCATTACAGTGTCTCTATGACCTTTAAGTTTAAGGATATAAATGACTTGCTTATGCAAATGACTTACTGCACAAGGTAAAGATATTCACGAGAGCTAAGAATATTATGATATGGACATAACGTAAATCATTGGTAAAGTATTTTAATGTTGTAAATTATTATATATTAAATATACTGTACAAATATATATATTCAATATACTGTACATACAAGGGGTGTTAAAGTCAAACCAGGACTAAGTGTTCTCTTATTATTATTATTATTATTATTATTATTATTATTAGCACTATACTGTATATCAGTAAAATAACTGGACTGGGGAAAATTTCACTCCTTGTAGCTCCCCAGAGCAGGAGTAGTAAATGAGAGAAAAAAAAAAAAACCCATGATGTGGGCACTCATGATCCAATCAGAGCACCTGTCTTTTAGCCATGCGGTTTGTCTGTTCAGAAAAGCTCACTACACTCATGCCATAAAGGGAAAACCATACTTATCAGCACATCATTACTTCTGAAGAGGAATTATAAATTGGAATTTGAGAATCTGACAGCACAAATTTAGCAGCCATAAAGAAACACTTCATGGGAACAAATATCTTAAATATGTGCATAAGTTTCTTGACCTTGGCGGATTAAGAGTTGATCACCACCTGACACAAAACTGCGTAAAACGTCCCTTCCGCTCAACATTTTGACCAATGTACTGACAAAACCTTTCTTTTATTTATATATTAATAGATTGATTTGATAAATTACATGATCTGCTTAATTTCTGTTTTAATGATTACAGTGAGACAGATTGCAATACTGAACAGAAGTTTAAGATTTTCCTGTAAATGTCATGCAGATCCCTACAGAACATTTACTGGACCAGATCATACTTGACAGTTGCATCTCCTAGGCATTAGGCTTCATCTGATTGGTCTAAGACTAATGCAAAATGAATGCAATTGTACTACAGTAGAAAATCACATTCTGTAATCATAATACTAGTCTAAAAATGATGAAAGTGTAATCCTCGTACATTCTACAATAACTCTAGCTTATGTAATAATTTCCTCAACACTCCAAAACCCTATTAATTAAAGAAAATAAATAAATTGTTTGTTTATAAATAAATAGAATTATGTATCATGTTACAAGAGCACCATACATTAGCACAAAAGCTCATTTCTGATACAAAACATGCACTCACCGGCCACGTCATTAGGTACTAGTACAGTACTGGATTGGACCACTTTTGCCTTTAGATCTGCCTTAATTCTTCATGGCCTAGATTGAGATCTGGTGGCTCTGGAGGCCGTGTGCGTACAGTGACATGTTCAAGAAACCAGCCTGAGATTTGTGACATGGCAGGTTATCCTGTGCTCTTAAAGGGATGGACACAGTCAGAAATAATACTCAGGTAGTCTGTGGCATTTAAACCATGCTCATTTGGTTGGGAAAGTGTGCCGAGAAAAACTCCAGCCTGCACCGCTGATACAAAGCAGGATGGGTCGATGCTTTTATGTTGTTTATGCCAAATTCTGATCTGGCCATCTGACAATCACAGCAGAAATCAAGACTCATCAGAACTAATTCAGCATTTCCCCATCGTCTATTGTCCAATCTTGGTGAGTCCATGTGAATTTCAGCCTCAGTTTCCTGTTCTTTCTGCTCTTAGCTGGTGTGATCTCCTGCTGCTGTAGTCCATCTGCTTCAAGGGTTGGCCTACAGTGTGTTCAGAGAAGCACTTCTGCATACCTCGGTTGTAACACGATGTTACTTGAGTCACTGTTGGCTTCCTATTAGTTTGAACCAGGCTGGTCGTTAGTAGAGAAGTAAAAAAAAAACAAAGCGAAATTGAAGAAAGAAAAAAAAAAAAATCTGTAATAGCTCAAAACTAATAAAAATCTCATTTTCATTCAGTTGAAACCAGTCTGTTCTATAGAAGCCACTATATATATATATACTTACTTTGACTTATTTGTGGCTTCAGGATTGTCAACTGAAATACATTAAAAAAAAAGTTTTAGATTATCTTTTATTTTTAATTCATATAAATAATATTTTTTTTGCAGTATTATAAACAAAAACAAATTATTATTATTATTTATTTATTTATTTATTTATTTATTTTTGTAGTAATAAATAGTATTGGAGCAATAATTTACCTTTGTGTGTTGTTCTGTACTTCAGTGTCAGGAAGATCAGGACACAAAAAAGAATTACAGTCGCTGCACTAAACGCCACATTCAGGATGAAGAACACTGACGAAGAGTCTGAAACTGATAGCAGTAAACGGTTTTAGCGTTAATAATGTTAGGTCATAAATAATTGATGTACAGTATTCACACAGTGATGCAGACTGACAGACCTTGTGTTGTGTCTGTGATTTTGGGAAGTGTTTCATTTGTACCTGAAACATATACACATTATTTATGGAGTTTTTTTTTTTAAAAGCAAAACTTATATTGCATATAATTCTACATATTTATGCATATTCTATAAATTGAAATAATGACAAACCTTGTGCTGCGTCTGTGTTTCTGGGAAGTGTTTCATTTCCACCTGAAACGAATACAGATATTTATGCATATATATATATTTTTTTTTTTAAACAAAACTTACCGTGCATATAATTTAGATGATATATTGTACTTTTTCCTTTCATCCTCAAGTAGCTTGAATTGCTGAATGAGATTTGGTTGAGCTGTAAGAATCCGCAGTAGTAGAGTCCTGTATCAGAGACATTTACTGCAGTGATGGTGAGAGACGTGTTCCTGTCTTGAAGAGACATCACCATGCGATCAGTGCCACTGTAGAAGTAACACTCATTTGCCGGGCCTGACGTCTTAAAATGCCTGCAGCCAGTAAGAACTGGTACCGAAGTGGTACTTAAAGCAGCAGTGCTCGAGTTTTGGTAGAACCAGTAGATGTAACCTGCATGGTCCAGCTCATGCTGGCACCAAAGAGTGACATTATCTCCAGGATCTGCTTCTAGTGTGGAAGAGCACAGAGTCTCCCAGAGCAAACCTGCAACACAGAAACACACAGATTAATTGTAGTAATCATATTCTGTCTAGAATTAAAAATAAATAAATAAATAAATAAAACAAAAAGTTGCCAGGGTAACAACAGCCCATAATAGGACTTTATTATAATAAATATATTGAATTTATAAAAAAATTTTATCAGAAATATTTTACAGATTTTCACCTTTCAGAGCTCATTGTTGCTCAGAACGTAATTAGTGATTTAGTGTAAAGCTTAATAGCTATACAATATTGTTTATTTACACGCTTATTGTGTGTATGAACAAATTTTGTCTTGTAAGGTTTTACTGTTAGAGATGTAATTTATTGAAGATCCAAGCGAAATGTGTGATTTTATTTTTTTAAAAAGCAGTAAGTAATATTCTTCACGCTTACCCATCACAACGAGAAACAAAAGCATGATGGTGAAGTCGTCCTTTTCTGCTCTGTGTCAGGTGAGAAACACAGAGGAACTGGCTATCTGGAGAGCGAAACAGTGTTTGCTGAGTGTGCAGGAGGTGTGAGCGGTGTACAGGATCTAGCGGTTTATTTGCTCGCTAAAAGCTTTCCTCGTAAGTTTCGTTTCCTGCAGCATCAGGACTGACCCGACTATAGACTAAAGACTGAATTCATGTTTTTGTCAATTGAAAAAAACATTGTCCCACTTGCTGCTTTAACTGTTAAGTGCTCTATTTTTGTACAGATCTGTGATGGAATATTTTCCTCACTGGAGATTTTGATCAACAGAGAGCTGGGGTTTCTGCTCCAGAACAGAACACTGACCACATGGAGGTTTTTAATTTGACCTCAAATGTGACTGACCAGAATTCTCTCTGTTTAATAAGACTTTTGAAAAGCAAACGGAGTACATACTGTACGTCACTTTGATGCAACAGAAGTGTCTGTGTCACAATGGAAGAGTGTACATTTCTGTGGTTGGAAAAAACCAGTGCAGAGTTTCTCAGAAATGGACAGATGCTGGCAGTTCCTCAAACGTTGGCTTGTGGTTTGTGTCTGAGCTGATTTTTAAAAGCCTATGAGAAAAAAAAAAAAAAAGAGAAAAAAGCTCTAAAGCTGACCAAAAATGTTCAAATCCCCAATCACTGGGCAACTCAACAAATATTTATATATATATTGATAAACCTTTTTTTTTTTTTCGTGCTATTAAGTATTACTTTATATATATATATATATATATATATATATATATATATATATATATATATATATATATATATATATATATTTTTTTTTTTTTTTTTTTACTGTAAAGACACAAAGTATCTGTCTTCTAATGTTTTCTCTGCATTGTATTAAAGGGGAGCTGCAACAGGGCTACACCTGACCCTATACACAACTCCATCATCAGCAGGTTCTTCTTCTTGTAGGAGGTTTTAAACCACGTGTAAACTACAACAGCATGAACAAAGTCTTGGTTAAATACTATTATCGTTTGCCTTTGGTCCACACTGCCTTGAAAGGACTCAAAGCTATACCTGTACAGTGTATCCAAGAGGAAAACAAGGGGAAAGAGGCATTTAGCCCCACCTACCGTATGATCACTATGGATACTGTGTCATGCTATACAATCTCTATCCAGCTCCTGCAGCATTTCGATGCATCATCAACAGCGTGCTGAGCTCATTATTATCACCTGCATTGATGTCATCCTGGTTTACTTGTCATGCCAGAGGGAGGCTGATGGACCAGTTTGAAGTTGTATGAGTCAGAGTTTCCTGCTTCTACAGCAAATCGGCTACAGTGTTTTTTGCGATTTGTTCATTTTTACGTCTGCTTTATCCAGATGTTCAACTCCATTGCCTCTCCACTAACATCTGCTAAAGAATTGGGCAAAATGTATCCAAACAATTTAGAGTGGAAATTGGGGACATGGGGGTTGGACATTTTTTTTTTTCCACAAGGGACCACTCGATACAATATTATATACCTAGATTCGTATTTCGATTCAGTAAGTACCGCAGTTTGACAAAATCTCATAACACAATATTAATGTTTGTTTTCAACTTCTGTTACAATTCTAAACAAACAGTGCTGCCTGTCAATGTGTGAATATTTTAGAGCACACAACGTGAAGAATTATTAAGAAATTGACATTTCATGTGTCAAAGATTTGAACATATATAAGCGTAAATTCAAAATGAATTTAGAAAATAGACTTTTTGTGTCAGTGTCCTATCTCTAGTCCGCAGCCTGAAAAACATGGTTGAAAACTTTTGGCTGACAGGAAGTCTATAGTAGCAAATAATGACTCTTTACATCTGTGGAAATAGTTCCACAGATAGTTCATAGATCGAATGTAAAAGAAAAGAAAATTGAGGATGGTTAGAGCACCCTACACAATAGCTTCAATGTTGTAATTTACTAATTTACTTGTTCTTGACTTCTAGTGGTGAGAGCTGGCAGAAAATGACTCAACACCTTTCGACCAGTCCTAACCAAAAGTGTCACAGCTTTTCGATTTAAAGGCTCCTGACATGGCTGGGATTTGTAGATGTCCACCAGATGGTGACAAAGGTGAGTGCAGTTGTTAGCTCTGGTCACAGGATGCTGGTAACACTCCTATACCTGTCCTAATGAAGCAATTAAACACAAGTAAGACACATGAAACAAATTTGCTTTGGGAGACACAGGGGGTAAAGATTTCAAACAATTGTACCACCAGTGATTGACAGATTTCCCCCCCCTAGTCTTTACGAATCTGTAATTTTCTTAAAATACAATTTGCACTTTTTTTTGTGCATATGTTTATTACACTAAATAGCTAAATAGGACCTGATATGAGGTTTACAGTACAAAAAAACATAATCCAGAAGCAATTACATAGTAATTATATGGATTAACAAACTGCAGATATCATGCTATATGTTATATTCACCCGAAAATCAGAATCATTACAGACATTAAAGTGACAGAATAGACAACAGATGAATTCTCCAGTTCATCATACACCTTCTTGAGCATCTTCTCAGAGAACTGTAGAGCAGAGCAAAACATCATTCATTTTTGTATATGTACTGTACATCACACATCCTTTATAGATGATTTAAAAATGTATATATTTTATATGAATGCATAGTTCAACTTTTGTGGCCAACCTGCCTGTTTAACTGGGTTTTGGGAATCTAAATTTATCCACACACCACACACTTAATCAAACACTCTAGGCAATTTGGAAATACCAATCAGCCTCCACTATCTCTGAACTGTGGGAAGAAACCAGAGCACCCAGAGCAAACCCACCAAGCACAGGCAGAACATACAATCTCCACTCACACTGACTTTGAACTTCTGACCTTGGAGGTGCAAGACAACAGTGCTAACCACTGAACCACTGTGTCGCTGGTTATCTCAATGAATATCAAATAAAGTCTTAGAAACTATCTGGGAGTGGGGCTTTCTCTTTACTGTACGCGTTTAGAATAAAAAAATATATATATATAAACCTTTAAAAATGTATTCATGTTCATTATATAAACCTGTAATAAAGAAGGTTCATTGAATTTCTGTAGAGTGTAGTATTACTGTTCCCTTCACTGGAACTAAGAGGTCTTGTCCATCATGAGGCTGCACCACTGAGATCCATAAAGCTGGCTCCATGAAGACATGCGCTTTTGAGAGTGTGTTGGAATGGAGGAATGTAACATGTCTTGATCTCTATCTTGGGCGCTGTGGATCACAGATTAGTGCTGTGACCACATTTTAAGTCTTATACTGTAACATGGTTGTGTAAGCATATCATCTGTAATGTGTGTCGCATTTTAATATTTATTCAAATAAATAATATCCATTACTCTGGAACAGGGTAAATCTGGACCACATACAGTAACAGTACCTTTGCCCAGTGCCCACAGTCCATTATGCTCCCTCAGTGATAAGTGCTTTTCTTTAGGCTTAAGGCTCCAAACACTCCTAATGTTTAAATGATCTCCAATAACAACGATTATTAAAAATGACCCTTCTGAAACAGAGGAACGTCTTTGTTACTGAATGAAGGTGTACTCCCCTCTACTTCTAGTTCACTTTTCTAATCAACCAGTGAAGCTAAAGTAAGTATTATGTGGAATAGCCCTTTATACCCAAACCAGTTCCTTACATTATACAAAGCAATTGAACTCCACTGCCTAACTAATTTCTTACATATCTGTGTTCAAAGAAACAATGTTGGAAATGAATGAAGCGATGCACAAATCATGTGCCCACAGTACGAGCCTCTGGAGGCAGTGTTATGATCTGGTCACGTCCAGAAGTCAGCTGATGACCTGAAGGAATGATCAAGTTATCACATCTATGGAGCTTTTCATCCCTGATAAAAACAAACAAACAAACAAACAAACAAACAAACAAACAAACAAACAAACAAATTCCAGCACTCAGATTGTAAGAGAATGGTTTTGGGAGCATGAGGAATCATTTTCACACATGAACTAAACGTCTGGATCTTATCTCCGGGTCTTTAGAACATGCTGGGGAAGACATTTTGGAATAATTAAATTCCTGCCTTTAATACATAAAGATCTCAGCCAAACATGAAATTAAATAAAAGATCTCAAAATCTTCTCAAAAAGCCTTGTGATTATCAAAAGCATTGATCATTGTTACACACCCACACACACACACACACACACACCCACACACACACTGCCACAGCTGTCACAACACTACAGTGTGCCGTTTTGTGATGGTATTAAATTGAAAAAGAAAAAGAAAAGAAACTGTACAGTGCTTCTATAGGGTTTTTAGTCAAGTCAAGGAGGCTTTAATTGCCATTTCCATACACAGTTCAGTCCACAGTGACACGAAACAACGTTCCTTCAGGCTACATATGTACAACATCAATAAACACCATAAATTAATAAAACTATCCAAGTACTATACAAGAGACAGCAAAGGACAACATAAAGTGCAGGTGCACGTGTGCAAACAGTGCAATACTCTGTGGTAATGAGGTAATGAGTTGAGGCGGTGCAAGTAACTTGTCCGTGAGATGATAGATGAAAAACAGTAAGCATTTCTTATTAAGGTAGCAGTGAAGATCCTTCATCAAGACTTCATATGCAAATAACATTATTGTGCAAAAAAAGCAGTTACAGGTTGGTGTGTGAAATTGCTACAGTAGGCGTGAACAGTTAAGACTTCAATCGGAGTCCTGGTGAAGCCTGAGCCAGCTGACATCGTTACCATTTTTTAATCCCTGGAATGGAAAAGACAGAGATTTTACTCATCACAGGCATTGTATTCTTTTTAATCACTCTAAACACAAGCCATGATTTTTATGCGCTTTTAGCAATGAATAAATAAAACTAGTTATTGCATTATGTTTCAAGACATCCTTAATTTACCTTAGTTTACCGGGGGATCATTCATTTATATTCTGCTGTGTTAATGTAATGGCTGATAAATGTATGTTGTCAAAGTATTTGTGGACATGTAATTGGGACGAAACATTAGGCACTAAAGGTAAATGAAAGATGTCTTGAAACATAATGCAATAACTATTAATGAATTCATTTATTTGACTATTCTACTGCTACCAGGCAAGCAAGGTAAAAGCGTTAATGTAAAAAGTACATTTCTTTATTTGTTTTTGACGTCCTTTGTAATGTTTGTAAAACTGTTTATGAGGCACCGTAAGGGCTTAAATCAAACTGTACGCTCCTTTTCTTTAAGGCTGGTCATTAAAAAGTCCACGCTTCCGAAATATTGACATATATATGTTTTTTTTTAATATATATATACACAGAAAACAGCGACACACATGAACAGCGTTGGGTGTAACGGTTTAGAGTACTTGGTTTTCTTTTTTGAGGTAACCTAACGCGTTAGATGCGCCATTTAAGTACTCAGTTACTTAGTTACTTTTTCAAAAATGTAATGCGTTATTCAGACAATTTATGTCATCCGTGAGCCAGACAGCAGTCATTCTCAATCCTTTACTGTGTGTGTGTGTGTGTGTGTGTGTGTGTGTGTGAAAGTCGTCCTCAAGCCCCGCCCCCGATACCCCGCCCCCCACTGTTATTCCTGCTGTTATACCCCTATCTCACCTATGCGGTTTGACTATGTGAGGACCGACGCGCGGAAAGATGGAAACCTAATCACAGCGCCGAAACCCGCGGTGAATCATCATGAACCGTACTTACGGCCACCGCGTGAAACCGCGTAGGTGAAATAGGGGTATTAGTAGTTAACAGATTATGGGCCAAACTTCACTGAGTGATGACGGTAGAATAATTATAAAGGTCTCGACTAAAACAACATGCATGAGGAAGCACAAAGGAGTTTTCATTTTCTGCAGTGGAGAAGTACTCGAACTCGTTACTTTTATCAGAAAGTCCCCCCAACATGAAACACTAGCATGCACGTACATGAATGTTTTGTATGTGTGTGTTTGTGTGTGTGTGTGTGCACAGAGAGTTCATGTGCATATACACGTCTCATAGGTGTGTGTGCACGTGTGTGGGCACGTCTGTTAGAATTCTTTTATATAAATATAAAGGAGTTATTTCTTCTCTCTTGCTCTCTTCCTCATAGATCTGATATTAACGTGTTAAATCTTTCCTGATTTCCTGCTGCTATCGTCCTGTCTCCTCTTGCATCTGTTCCTAAAGGTTCCATCCCATTCTCTCTTTATGTCTCCCCCTTTGTCTCTCTATCTCTCTCTCTTTCTCTTTCCCCCTTCTCCCCCTAACTCGAGTCAACATCTTGTGATCCTTCTCTGGACGGACAGCTCTCTGTGTTCCTCTCCTCTGATTCTTCACCATCTCACCAGGACATTTACAGTGGTTTATGTTCTTAGTAGTAACAAATGTCACAGGCGTTTGGTCAAACATATAAAAACCCCATCTTTTGCTGTCAATAAACAGAGATCTTTCTGACAGACAACATGTGAGTGTGTTTGACTGAGTCTCTCCTGGCGCCAGAAAAAACTTATCAAAGCACAGCAGACAGACCGAGCAACTCGCTTCTTCTACTACGAAACTTTAAAAAGTTTACACATATGTAGTTGTTTGAGCGGTTCGTAGTATATATGTATAAGTGACTGTTTCATATATGTGTATGCAAGTATTTCATGCGTGTGTGCATAAGTGAAGTTTGATTTAAGCCCTATATGGGACCTCATAGTTTTCGTTCTTTCCTTTGTTGTGTTTTATGGACATCAAAGCTGGGGGAATAGCACAGTACACTCATACATACACAAAATAAACAAAGATTTACACAATTCATTTACACAATTCACAACAAAACCACAACAAAATACATGCCCACGGACATTATTAATGCTCGACCCAGTTTCCCAGAACAATCAGTTATTTATAACACTAATAATGAGCTACCTTGTTTTAGGTGAGCACCCACATCACCTGACCTGACCGAGGTGCCTTCTGGGAAACTGAGTCGATTAACAAAAAACTACAAAGCAAAAACAAACATGTGCACACAGTGACCTCTAGTGGTAGTCCCTTACAATTCTGAGCTTAAGAAGCTTCTGATAGATGAATTGATTCCATTTGTGTTAATAAAAAAAAATGATATTAACAATTAATTGAGTTAATAAATTAATCGAGTTAATAAAAAATATGGTAATATGTTAAATATGTAAAATATGTTAATTTTATCTGAAACAGAAAACGTTTACGTGTTTCAGTCTAAAGTATTGTGTGTCTAATTGTGGGACTTCTGCTGCCTTACCTGTGGCCACTTCCTGTGGATAATCTTCAAAAATGTCATGAGAAAATGCTAAATTTGCATCTAAAACTTGAATGTCAAAGTATTATAAAATTCATATGATTTACCTCAAAATTACAAAGAAAAACATTACATTTTTAGTATGGACATTAATCTTTATTTAATGAGTTGCATATTTAATTACAATGTATTATTTTATACGTGCGTAATTTACAAAAACAGAAAAAACAGTAAAAATAAAATAGTATTTTTACTGTTAAAAAATTTGATTTTTTATTCAGTATTAAAATAATCTTTAAAAAAAAGTCAACTTGATAATTTACAAATAATGTGTGTAATTTTACAGAGATTTGTATGTAATTTATTTTTTTTTTTTTAAAGAAAGTTATAATCTGTTAATAAAGTCAGATAATCTGTTCTATAATCTCTTTTAGGATCCCACTGACAGCAAGCCACAGAGCTCATAAATGTGTCGAGCTCGAACTGCAAATACTGATACAGTGAAACCTTGGATTGCGAGTAACTCGGTTTGCGAGTGTTCCGCAAGTCGAGGTTTCACTGCGTCTTCATCTACAGGGAAGGCTGCTTGTATGCAACATTATCCAGAGACTGAATGCAACAGGTGACAATTCAGGATGGCTACTGCCATTCCAAGACGAGAGGACTGCTACATGAGGATGGATAAGACAGTTCTATTTTTCCTGAACATAGTGAACCAGAACCAGTTATTCTCTCTTAGCCAGTCACTGACCAGCTGTGTGCACATAAAACACATTTTATTGTGTGTATCTATCATGTGTTTCCAACCTGATAGATACACAAAGTGCGACTATCCAAGGCTCCTCAATAGGTCACTCTTAATGGTCACATTTGTAAATAAAGGCCGAGTCGCAGAGACACTGCACGTGCAGAGTGCTTTGTCTGCCCTTAAAATATCAAAACCGAGCCAAGAAATGTGGCAGGAATGTTACACCATAGGCAACACCATTTCCAAAAACACTTTCAAAAGTGAAGAAAAAAAAAAGAGATTGACAAAGCTTATAAAAATAATTAACACAAAACATGAAGTAAAAATAAAACACTTAAAATAAAAAAATAAAAAAAGTAAAAATAAAAGAAAGTGTTTGTGTGTGTGAATCTCAAGTAAGCTCCCCCCACCCACTTCTCGTCTCAGACAGGTACCCTTCCTCCACTTTCACACACACACACACAATGGAAACACTGTTTTATCAGAAAAAATAAGCAAGAAATCTTTCTAATCACACTCGACTGAGCGACACACTAACGGAGCCACTGCTGTAAAGTAAAAATAAAACAAAATAACCCCCACTTTAGCTTTGAAAAGCATTGCAGCAGAGCTGGGTGGGCAAACTAGGACGGGTCCTAGTGTGGCACGTTGTTCAATGACGCGCTCGCGCACACAGACGAAAAGGGCTGGCTGGTTCAGCAGAGAGAGAACACGGATTTTGCACCCTTCTAATGACGCTGGCATTGGCCGTATACGGTACATGTGCTTCACGCGCACACAGGTGGTCAGGGGGCAACGAAGAGAGAATAACCGGTTCTGGGTCACTATGTTCAGGAACAGTAGAACTGTCTTATCCATCCTCATTTAAACATCTTTGAGTAGCAGTCCTCTTGTCTTGGAATAGCAGTAGCCATCTTGAATTGTCACCTGTAGTTTTCAGTCTCTGGATGATGTTGCATACAAGCAGCCTTCCCTGTAGATGCAGCGTCTTCACGTCACATTCACTACTACTGCAGCTTGCTGATGTGGATCGTTGCCTAAACACTGTGAAAAACACAAGGACACAGGTGTGACGTCTTTCCTCGATGGCAGCCAGTTTACTGAGTCCGCCAACCAGGGGAAAGTTTAACCTCTCACATAGTACTATCTACAGTGATGGTGGAAATTTTATACACTATAATTATACACTCCTTGTCTTACTCTCTTAGCAGGAAGCCATACTTACATTGAGCGTGTATTGGGGGAAGAATCTCCTTCAGGGCCTGTAAAACATTTTTTTAATTAGTTTAAATTTGGATTAACACAGAAAATACAGAAAAATAAATTAATAAACAGACCGACTAATGGCAGACGCCCTGTCTTTAAAGAGTGTACAGTACATTGTTTGGATTGTACCGCATTTATACACAGGTGTGTGTGTGTGTGTGTTCTCATTATGTAGAAGTGTGTGTGTGTGTGTGTGTGTGTGTGTTAACGTGTGTGAGTATACACCTGACAGTGAAGCATTAAAGGATGCACACACACCAGTACTCTATGTATTATTGGAGTATTAAAGGCTCACTTACTGTCAGTGGAGTTTTGTGGCACAGGCATGAGGCGTGAACTACAGATGTAGTCCTTCTTCTTCCAGACCACAATTCCAGCAACAACGGCGACGAGAGCCGCGACTACAGCAGCGATGATAGCAATCCTTACCTCATCTGATCCTCCACCTGTTAAATCAGCACAGAGTCTTTATTATCTGCTGCAGCAAGAAATCAGCTTTCACTCTCTACAGCTCTAGTTTATTAGGACCTTTTGGTACTTCTCGCACTAACTCCTTCTCCAAGCTGCTGTGCTGAACCACGCAGGTGTAGGTGTGGTTCTGCAGCTCCTCGGCTGGGACTTTCAGAATGCTTCTCTTCTGGAAGCTTCCATCCTGGTTGGGTAACGTCTCTCTGAGCTCCACGTCCTCATGCACGTCCTCTCCGTCCTTCTGCCAGGTGATGTTTAGGGCTTTGGGGAAGAAACCTGTAGCGAGACACACCACCTCTGGAGAAGGAGACGAGTGTTTCTGGAACACTGACACCTCGGGACGAACTGCAGAGACGCACACACAAAAGAAAAAAATATCGAAAAACATGAATGAATTAATACACTAAAAATAAATGAATGAATAAATAAATAAATAAATAATGTATAGTCATTTCATAAAATTTGGTTAAATAAATAAAACCTTCCCGACACCGTTATTTTACTGATTTCTTCCCAAATTTATACGATTATTTACCTTCATTAAAGAAACAGCACTAGAAGTTTATTAGATAAAAAACTTTTCCCAGATTTTTCCTAAATTTATATGATCAAGCACCTTCTTTAAAGGTGAAGTTTATAGTACAAGAATAACATCAATAGTTTCATACAGTCTCATACAATCAAAACATCAAACTGTAACTGCCCCGTCATCCCACATCCCTACTTTCCCTCCAAAATATTTCCTCAGTGACGTTTAGATGGTAAAATAGTTTCACTGCAATCACCAAAATAAGGACTGGAAATCAATCAGCATAAAAATGCCATAACCTTCACTGCTCTAAAACAGCTACAGAGCGAGCACATTATCCTTATTTCAGAATATGCATTAAAATAACTGATGCCTAGATTGCCATGGTGACATTTCAGAACAAATGCCATTTTTTTTTTTTTTTTTTTTACAATGTGTACATGGGTGCTGCACTGAGTATCAGTCTCCTTAATCTTCTGATTCCTATTCTTTGAAGGGATAAAGCAGATACTATAGCCTACATGCTGCCTTACCTGTGCCCTGTGGACAATCTTTTAAAAAGTCATGAAAAATGCAAAACTTGCATCTAAAACTTGAATGTCAAACTAATATGATCTCAAAAACAAAAACGAACAAAAACATTTTTAGACATTAAACTTCATCTAATGAGTTTCATATTTAATTACAATTTATTATTGTAATTTTATATGACACAGCTTCGCGCATCCCTGACAGAGTGAATGGTTGTACTGCACTGCTGCTTGTAAGTATCACTGTTTAAATATGTGTTTATACTGCTTATAATATGCATGCTTGTCTGTTTTCCTTCTCACAGTGAACTGTATGTAAATCAACTGTCTGATTTCTACACCAGCTTTACATCCTGAGCAGAAGGTGAATGCTCAGAAGTATTCTTTTCACAGTAAGTCTTTTCACACTGTAAAAAATAAAATCTTGACTTAACTCAAAATTTCAAGGCAACTTGCTGCTCAGCTTTTTTGAGTTAACTCAAAAACTTTTAACCCAACTTGTTCACTTAACTCAAAAAAGCTGTGCAGCAAGTTGCCTTGACATTTTGAGTTAAGTCAACTTGTTGTTGACTTAACTAAATTTACTGAGTAAGGTCTCCCAACTTATATTTTTTTGTTAAGTTAAAAGTGTTTTGATAGACTGTTTCAAAAGAAGTGTTTCAAAAGACTTATTAATTTAATAAATGTGAACCTGTCGCATGTATTGGGTTCAAAATATGTGTTTAAATTTACTGAAGCGGGGTTTTTTGTAATACAATATAATGAAAAAATCTGTAACTGAATGCTTGAAAGTTTCTTCCAAATTTTATTTTAAACCAAAAGGAACACACTACAACCACATTCCATGACTTTCAAATAAAAGTACACAAAAAGAAACATGGCAAAATGCCTTTTACAGTCTAAACTTCACAAAACAAGGAAAAGAGTACAAAATAATAATAATAATAATTTGAAGTCTGAAAACAGCTCACAAAAGCAAACTCATAGGAGAAGTTAAGTCGGGATTGTACCCTTGCAGAGCAGTGAGTGTCCAATTCCATGAACACCTTCTCAATCACCTCAAAAGTGTATTTCAGATTTTTTGGTACTGAAAATCCAAGGCAAACAGGTCAAAGGCCAAACTGTCAAGCAACAGCAGATTGCAGATCTGGAGCATCTTGCAAGACAATCTCTTCCTCCAACATAAGAGTAAAGTTTATGACACTGGTCAAAGTCGTAGGGGAATCATCATCATCATCATCAATCACAATAGGAACTCCCACTTTCATCCCTCTGGTCTGTCTGCCATCAGGAGTACTGTCCTAATGCAATAAACAGTACAAAAAAAAAATCACTTTTGACATCCATCTTTTCTATGTTGTTATATTTCTTTTTGTTCCAGGAAAGTTTGGGATCCTACTAGATTAATGTAGACAAAATGTACAGAAAGAAACACCTCATAAATCTTTAAAATCAGTTGAGATGATCAGATAAAGTAAAATAAGAGCCGGAGTTCAAATGAATAAGAATTAAAATATCTTAATAATGTCAACACAAATATTAACAGCCGTATTTTTGTCAAAGTGCCTGCAGAGAATCAATGCAACATACTCACCAGACATGTTCTGAATAGTGCAGATGATCCATCACGGATAAACACATCGAGATCTTCCAGGACAGTTTTCATTCAGTGAGCCACAATATTTGAAGTCTGAAAAAAGGGCGCTAATGTTATGCATTGTCACTTTTGATAAACTTTCAGGTATTCATAACATTTAACATTAGGGAGACTCTAATCATGAGAGAAAGATTTAGAAATATGCAATACTGTTTGCATGGGAAAAAAGATGTTCAGGTTTGTGCTCAAGTGTCTCAGCATCAAATTTTTCTATGTCCTGTTCTCTCAATTCTACAGTCGTGGCCAAATGTTTTGAGAATGACACAAATATTAGTTTTCACACAGTTTCCTGCTAAACTGCTTTTAGATATTTGTTTCAGTTGTTTCTGTGATGTACTGAAATATAATTACAAGTACTTCATACGTTTCAAAGGCTTTTATCGACAATGACATGACATTTATGCAAAGAGTCAGTATTTGCAGTGTTGGCCCTTCGTTTTAAGGACCTCTGCAATTCGACTGGGCTGCTCTCAATCAACTGGGCCAAATCCTGACTAATAGCAACCCATTGTTTCATAATCACTTCTTGGAGTTTGTCAGAATTAGTGGGTTTTTGTTTTCCACCCGCCTCTTAAGGGTTGACCACAAATTCTCAATGGGATTAAGATCTGGGGAGTTTCCAGGCCATGGACCCAAAATTTAAACGTTTTGGTCCCCGAACCACTTAGTTATCACTTTTGCCTTATGGCTCGGTGCTCCATCGTGCTTGGAAAATGCATTGGTCTTCACCAAACTGTTGCTGGATTGTTGGAAGAAGTTGCTGTTGGAGGGGGTTTTGGTACCATTCTTTATTCATGGCTGTGTTTTTGGGCAAAATTGTGAGTGAGCCCACTCCCTTGGATGAGAAGCAACCCCACACATGAATGGTCTCAGGATGCTTTACTGTTGGCATGACACAGGACTGATGGTATCGCTCACCTTTTCTTCTCCGGACAAGACTTTTTCCAGATGCCCCAAACAATCGGAAAGAGGCTTCATCCGAGAATATGACCTTGCCCCAGTCCTCAGCAGTCCATTCGCCATACTTTTTGCAGAAGATCAATCGGTCCCTGATGTTTTTTTTTGGAGAGAAGTGGCTTCTTTTCCAAAAGTCTTCGTCTCACTGTGTGTGCAGATGCGCTCACACCTGCCTGCTGCCATTCCTGAGCAAGCTCTTCACTGGTGGCACTCCGATCCCGCAGCTGAATCCTCTTTAGGAGACGATCCTGGCGCTTGCTGGACTTTCTTGGACGCCCTGAAGCCTTCTTAACAAGAATTGAACCTCTTTCCTTGAAGTTCTTGATGATCCTATAAATTGTTGATTGAGGTGCAATCTTAGTAGCCACAATATCCTTGCCTGTGAAGCCATTTTTATGCAATGCAATGATGGCTGCACGAGTTTCTTTCCAGGTCACCATGGTTAACAATGAAAGAACAATGATTTCAAGCATCACTCTCCTTTTAACATGTCAAGTCTGCCATTCTAACCCTATCAGCCTGACATAATGATCTCCAGCCTTGTGCTCGTCAACATTCTCACCAGAGTTAACAAGATGATTACTGAAATGATCTCAGCAGGTCCTTTAATGACAGCAATGAAATGCAGTGGAAGTTTTTTTCGGGATTAAGTTGATTTTCATGGCAAAGAAGGACTATGCAATTCATCTGATCACTCTTCATAACATTCTGGAGTATATGCAAATTGCTATTATAAAAACTTAAGCAGCAACTTTTCCAATTTCCAATATTTATGTAATTCTCAAAACTTTTGGCCACGGCTGTACTGTACATGTGAACAAGGTGAAGTCCCAGCTTCAGGTTCACTGTTCAGCTCAGGTTCCGTTTCATTCAAGATTTTCTCTGATTCCTTATGCATTAATCTGAAATCTTTGATGGCTGCTAAAGCTTGAATCTACATTTCTGTAAGGGGCAAAATACGATCTCTCTATTTCTTATATGTTTTCCAAGAGAAGAACTGTGCTTCAGAGCAGATCTAACTGAACTCGCACAAGTTTTCATGAAGGTTACATTTATTTGATCAGAAATACAGTAAAACGTGAAATATAGCAGCTTTTTTTTTTACATTGGAATGTATTTAAATTGTTGTATTTATTGCTGTGATGTAAAGCTGTATTTTCTGCATCATTACTCCAGTCTTCAGTGTCACATGATCCGCAGAAATCACTATTTCTTTAATTCATTCATAATGATCAAGAAACATTTATTGAGTTTTGTGGAAACAATACACCCCCCCAGGACTGAATGACAGTATTAGACATTTTTATAGGCCAACATTCTTATATTTTGCCCTAACTTCATATTTCGTTCTTAAAATCATTAAAAAATACTGCATTGTAAATGTTTACTTACATGAAATGGCAAAGTTTGAGGTCTTGTGATGAAGTCTGGAAATGTGTTTATCCAGGAGGATATTGAGAGAATGTGTTCTGAAACGTTAAATGCAAAGATTACAAATACTGTGGTGCAAATACTGCAGATTTTAAATACCAAGTGTAGAAGAGTTATTATGAATGTAATCCGACTTTCTAGACTTGTCTTATTATTCTCCAGTCTCTTTGGCTGCGGGTAATAAACGGCTACAGTTAAGTCTGCAACTAGTTATTTCATTAAGCCAAACGGCAAGACAAACTGCTCTCCTTATATGCTTCTCTCACACCGTGTCACACTCTCACCTGTCCCATGGGAAACCCCAGGCAGGTAACCTGTTAGTTCCTCTTAACATAAGCAACATAACCAATAAATCAAATATCACACATGCAGGGATATAGAGAAAATAATCATGTGCTGTGAATAATAATGAAATAATATTCAATTCTAAATTTAATATTTCTAATATAATTAAATATACTTCATAATATGCAACACCTGTAATAAATAACATAAATGTAGTAAACTCAAAATAATGCAAAATATATTGTTTGTAGGAACTCAGGTTACAGGATGACTTGCATCTTTCTCACTGTCTCACGTTAAATAAACAACTGCACCAAGCTACATGTACTTCGTAAAGAGCGCCATATAATAACGCTCATTTATGTTAAGACAATTTCTACAAAAAAAATCGATATAAATATATGCACTTACCAAAGTTTAAAAGAAGTTGTCCGTTGTGAGGTGGAGAAACGGGTTACTAATCCAGATGATGTTCAAAATACCCGCTGCACCCAACACGCATGCGCCAACTTCAGAAACGTATCAGCGCGCATGCGCCAACTTCAGACACGTATCAGCGCGCATGCGCCAACTTCCGAACCAACTTCTGTGCGTGTTAACTTGCATTAGAAAGTCTGTTCAGTAATTAAACCTTAGTTGACCCGGCGAGTTCTTAATGAACTTGTTTTCACTAGTTCAGTCAGTTTTTTCATGTCTTATTGTCCAGATTACTAATAAATACTCATTATGCCAACATTTTGCTAGTTGGATTTTTTTACAGTGCAGGAACACCACTGAGCACATCTTAATCAGAGGACAAGAACACACACGTCTGTGTCAATACTGAAAAAATAAATAACGATGTTATTTATCCTATTGTACATATTGCCCAGCAATATTGATTAATTTGTCTGTGTCCTTGTCTGTGTCTGTGTGTGAATTTGTGTGTGTGTATGTGAGTGTGTGTGTGTGTGTGTGTGTGTGTGTGTGTGTGAGTGTGTGTGAGAGAGAAAGAGAGAATGGATGTAGTTATTTAAAAAAACACACACACACACACTACCTTTCCTCGGCAGAGTCTGGCAGCCATAAGACATAAACTTCTTTAACTGACCAATACAGTCAGTCTCCAGAGAGTTCTTCCAGTATTTAGCCTTAAGATGTTTAGGATCCCAGTCGTTTATAAAACTCTCAGCTTTATCATTAGCTGCAGTCCAGGTTCCAGTTGTCAGATTCAGACTGATGAAATCTTCTCCATCATAACCGTACTGATCATGTCCTCTAGTGGTGACATCATCAACACACTCACAGCCGAACATCCTCTGTACTGTATGATCTGCACACACACACACTTAGATGAGTTTCCTTTCCTTAACATCTCTGTGTGTAAAGTAAAAACACATTCTAAACATGTGCTGTAGACATTTTAAGACTAAAGGGGTAAATATTTGGTTTGATAAAATGGGAGTGATACTTTAGTTAGGATGCGTTTCATGTACAGTATGATGTTTTAAAAATAGTACTAGTGCTGAAAGTCCTGAATGCGTTTACCTTCATTGTGATTGAATCTGTGCTTTGCTCGATTCACAATTATTTGGAACCAGACCTTCTGATCCTTCATATACTGTGTCTCATTGTCCCAGTAACGTTTCTCATCAGCTTCAGTCTTCTTCATCGACTCCGTCTTTGGGATCACCTTCATGGAACTGCCATTATAGTACACACACTGCTCTCCATCCACCAGACCAACAGCAGTGAATTGCATTGTGACAGTGTAGAGGTACTGCAGAGAGTGTGTGTCTGTAAAAGACAAATCACATACAGTATAAAATTATAGCCCCAGGGACACTGATTAATTAATTAAATTTCGATGCAGACAACACTTAATTCTGTATTCAGGGTCACAGGGGGCCAGGAGCCTCTACCAGGAGACTTGAGGCACAAGGCGGGGTACACACTGGACAGGGTGCCAATCCATCGCAGGGCACACACACACTCACATACTCACACACAATTTGGGAACGCCAGTTAGCCTAACCTACATGTCTTTGGACTGTGGGAGGAAACCGGAGTACCCAGAGGAAACCCACCAAGCACGGGGAGAACATGCAAACTCCATGACACAGAGATTGGAATCGAACCCGGACCCTGGAGGTGCAAGGCGACTGTTGGCAAAACATTTTTTTCTAAAATGTGTAGTCACCTGTTCTGCAGAGGGCACAACCTTTTGTATTAAGTATTATGACTTTCTAAAGTTATTAATATTTTTTATATAAACATTTTACATAGTCTCTATATTATGTACCATAATATGTTGTAAACATATGTTTTGCAGCCCTTATTGTTTTCTGATATATTACTATAATTATTATTTATTCATCAGTGATTATAATCAATATTTGTTGTTGTTGTTGTTGCTGCTGTTGTTTTTACTTCTCTTTATATCTGTTACGTGGCGCGTAATGGAGAGACGCACCACGAGATGATTTAAATCCCTAAGCAGGGCTTTAGAGGGGGTCAACGAAATAGGAGGTTGTGAGAGTGCTTATGAAGACCTGGAAGCACTGGAAGACCTTTCCGTTTGGAGATGATGTGGGATTATTAATTAAGAAACTTAAAAGGAAACCAAAGAAAACTGATAACACAAAATAAAAAGGGCTCCGCCATCTACGCGAGACCGGACGGGGCTCTGGAAACTAAACGTAAAACTAAAGATCCTCTCGGGGCGTTCGCCCTTACTGAGGATTTATTTTAGGAGAGAGGGAGAGTTTGTGCTTTGTGCACTTTAACCTGAGAGAGCACGCTGGACTGATGCGTGTCGCTCTCCCTCACTTTCTCGCTCTCTCACGCCGGCGTTGTAGACACACAGAGGCTTGGGCTTTGCCTCCGTCTTTTAACAGCACGCTTTGTCTTTCTGTCTTTCTTTTCTTTTCTTTTCTTTTGTCTTTTCTTTGTCTTTGGTCTTTGGCCCTGATACCTTTACTGGTGCTACCTACTGTAAATGATCACACGAAGTGCCGCAGACCCTTTATATAAACACTCCTTCAGGTGCGGCTCATTCAGGCTGATTGCCTGACGGCGGCGTTGCCTGGCAACTGTATGTATAAATGGCCATATAAATTTGCCTGTTCAGAACTCATGCGTAGTAGCGGCCCACTGATCTGTCCGTTCTGAACAGTTTCTGTGCGGCTCTGCATCTCGCACGACCCGCGTCGTTACAATATCATATGACTTTGACTGAAATCCTGACAAATGTCGTTTGAGTGTTGTTTTTGGAAATGTATGCAGTAATCTGACATCTTTCTTCAAAAAGACAGTAAACTACACTGTGATGCGTAGGCAAGATATCAGTTTTGTGTCTGTATCAAATATTAGGTAATCTTTTACAGAACAGTAGCCATTATTCCATTATTTCTTTTGTTTATACACACAATATCTCAAGACACTAATCTGTCATTATGTACAGTACAAATATAAAATGAATTATTAAAATTTAATTATTGAAAATGAAGCATTGAAATATCTTTTTTTTTTTTTTTTTATAGAAACATTCAAGTAATATTTAAAGATATGGTTGCTCTTAAACAGGGAAGGCCCTTATGCTCACCCTGTACTACTATTCAAATAATAACTCCATAGATCACCTATAGACATACATAATGAATATATTAATAGTCCTTATACACAATTACATCATTTCTAGTCCACCAGATGACAGTGGGCAGATGACAGTTCGAGGCAGGACTATATTTAGTGTAGACTATACTAAATATATATAGAATATATAGTCTGTATGTTTGTACTATGCTTGTGCACTTTTGTTGCTTCACACACAGACCAACAAACTAGGCAAAACATTATAGGAAAGAACTTTGTATCAAAATAATAATGCTAAAAATAGTTTGAACACAAAGGACATCTGTATCTGTGGATATTGTTACTTCTGTTGTTGTTAATTCAACAATGTTGAATAATTTGTCCAAAGGTGTTCATATTAGGACAGCATGACTTAAATGAATCCTTTGTCACATATACAGTAGGTAGAGATCTGGCCATTAGGACGCACGTTTCGAGAAAAGGGATCTCGCGTGCTTCCGCGCCAGCTCGCGGGAAGCTGTGAAAATGCCGTTCATTACCTGAAAAGGGCAGTCATGTTTCAATCTGAAGTATTGTGTCAAAAATGCCAAACGTGTTCTCTCTCTTAGACGCCCATATATTTCGAACAGGCAATCTCTACCTACTGTATGCAACCGCATAAAATTCCATGTACTGTAAATAGGTACTGTACATCTGTATGAATAAACCGAGACGCCCACCCCCGTGAAAATGGCGAATTCAGGGAAAGGCTCCCCCGCGAGCGGTTTTGTCCGGACCTCTGAGATTCTACCGATTCTAAAATTGACATTGTTACTGTTTTTTAATACCTGCAGTGGAAGAGTCTGAGAATTTATTTACGATAAGCTTTGTTATATTGTTTTTAATCACTCTATACACAACCTATGATTTCACCTATGCTATTTTATGAATGGAATATTTTTTATGTTACACTCTAAAAACTGCTGGGTTAAATGTTTAAGTGCTGGGTAATTTTATCTATTTATTATTATTTAGTAAATTGCCTGCTAGAAATACCCCAAATGAAATGAATCCGCTGTTTTAACCACTGCAGAGAGACAGTTAATCAGCGGTAGTTTTCACTACTACTACTAATGATAATAATACTGAATGGAGAAAGCGCAGTCAAAGAAGAATCATCATTGCAGGAGAGAAGAAAATGACGAATGAATACATATCAGTATTTAAATACGTTTATCAGCTCTGTCGCTTGCTGTCAATGGCATAAGAGAGATAAAACATTTTCGGCTTCAGTTTCAATTTTCACAGCTTCATGCGAACTGCTGCAGAAGTGCGCAAGATCCTTTTTCTCGAAACGTGCGTTCTTAATGGCCAGATCTGTAAGGTGAGAAACCTCAATGGAGAATGTACTGACTCCGCCCACTACTGACTGTGACTGCTAAATGCTGTTTTTGAATTTTTTTTTTGTTTTTCCCGATCTGCGCAAATGTGTTTGTGTTAAAGCCAACCCAGGCGAATGCAGGAGCACACACCTGTGACTTTGAGACGTTTTTGTTTTTGTATATATATTTTCAAATGTTATATATATATATATATATATGTATAATTTATAAAATGTATATATGAAAATGTATAATTTGTGATTGGTTTAATAGGTTTAATTGAGTCAGTACAGGTTTAATTGAAATTCCTCTGTCACTAAACCTTCACGCTTGAAAGATCTGTTAAACATCAAGGCTATGTGTAAGTATAATAATTTTAGCTATACAAATATTTTTTTTTAATAAAAATCAAACAACGTATCTGAGAACAAAGCTGATGTCCTTTATGGTTTTGTCTTGTTTTCTTGTATGTGTGTCTGCGTACATGTGTGTGTGTGTGTGTGTGTGTGTGTAGATGTAACAAGAGGCTTTTGTCTTGTTTTCCCCGCATCACTAAGCCTTCACTTGTGTTCAGGTAATTACAGAGTCTTTTTTCCCATGAACTTTTAGCAACATACTGTATTTGAGGGGATTATTTACAGTGTCTGCCACTAAACCTTCATGTATGAAAGATCTGTTTAACGTCAAGGCTATGTGTTATTTATAATGTCATTTTAGAAACTTTTCAGAAACCTCTTCTAACACATCTAGGCAACAGTTGTTGTTTTTGATGTTTTATTCTTCCATTACAATATTTCTTCACCTATGAAAGTTGAAAGTTAGTGCACCGGAATTTTAGCTAAACAAATTTTAAAAAAATCAAACAATGTATTTTAGAAAAAAAAAAAAAAAAAAAAAACTGATGCCCTTTATAATTTTGTCTTGGTTTCTAATAGGAGTGTCTGTATACCTGTGTTTGTTGGGATGTAACAAGAGGTTCGATTGAAAAAAAAATGCACAATGAGGTGTTTAACTTCTGTTACAAACTTTTCCTAAAATGTAAGTTAAAGTCAACGTTCTTTATGGTTTTGCCTTGTTTTCCCTGCGTCACCTTGCCTTCATTTGTGAAAGTCCTGGAAGCTTAATGTGAATATTAAAGTTTATATGCATTGCAATTCTAACTGCACAGTCTTTTTTTTATATAAACTTTTACCAGTATACTTTATCTAAGGGAATTGTTTGTGTTGTCTATCCCTAAACCTTCATGTATAAAAGATCTGTTAAGCATCCAGGCTAAGTGTAAGTATAACGTCGTTTTAGAAACTTTTTCAGAAAAACTCTAACACATCTGAGGCAACTGTTATTGTTTTTGTTGGTTTTGTCTTCCATTACAATATTTCTTCACCTATGAAAGTTGAAAATTATTACACCGGAATTTTATCTATACAAATTATTTTTCATAAAAATCCAACAATGTATTTAAGTTAGAAGTTGATACTGTAGAATGATAAGTATGCAAAGCGATAATATGCAAAGTCATGATACACCATAATGCATCACATTAACACTAACACAACAAAATGACACATCCTTAACTGTAAAAATGGACAACCTCAGCCAAATGCCAATGACGGAGCTTCGTCAATATGCCATGCTATAAAAGATACGCTTATGTGTGCTTCAGTGTGTAACTGCCAATTCATTCAACATTTACGCCTAAGCATCTTATAAACAAAATATTTAACAAAAATAGGAACCTATACATGCTAAGAACTGAAACAAATACAGAACTTAAATAGGCCAGAGCTTACACACAGACTGGGACGAGACAGACTGGGACAAGACAGACTAGTGGCTGATCGGGTTAGTAGCTAAGCCAGTAAATATCTAAATGGGTTAGTATCTAAACAGACTAGAGGCTAAACATACTAGAGGCTAAACCTATTAGAGGCTAAACCTACTAGAGGTTAACCAACTTGAAGACACAATGACCAGGAGACACACATGCCTGGAGACACACTGACCAGGAGACACACATGCCTGGAGACACACTGACCAGGAGGCACACTGACCAGGAGGCACACATGCCTGGAGACACACTGACCAGGAGACACACTGACCAGGAGACACACAGGAATTGGAGACAAACTGAACAGGAGACACACAGACCTGGAGACACACAGAACAGGAGACAAACTAACTATCACAGTTAATAGTTAATAGAGGCTAAACAACTTGAAGACACAATGACCAGGAGACACACATGCCAGGAGACACACATGCCTGGAGACACACATCCCTGGAGACACAATGACCAGGAGACACACTGACCAGTGGACACACATGCCTGGAGACACACTGACCAAGAGACACACTGGAATTGGAGACATGCTGAACAGGAGACACACAGAACAGGAGACACACAGAACAGGAGACAAACTAACTATCACAGTTAATAGTTAATAGAGGCTAAACTCTTAACTTGAAGACCCAATGACCAGGAGACACACATGCCTGGAAACATAATGACCAGGAGACACACATGCCTGGAGACATAATGACCAGGAGGCACACATGCCTGGATACACAATGACCAGGAGACACACTGACCAGGAGACACACATGCCTGGAGACACACATGCCTGGAGACACACTGACGAGGGAACACACATGCCTGGAGACACACTGACCAGGAGACACACATCCCTGGAGACAAAATGACCAGGAGACACACATCCCTGGAGACAAAATGACCAGGAGACACACATGCCTGGAGACATAATGACCAGGAGACACACATGCCTGGAGGCATAATGACCAGGAGACACACATGCCTGGAGACACACAGACCATTGAGACACACAGACATTGGAGACATACCGAACAGGAGACACACAGAAGAGGAGACAATCTAACTATCACAGTTAACTAAACAAAATGCAAAACTTAACCAAACAATGTACAAATGCACGACCTTGAATAATGGAACCAAGGACTACTTATACGAAACCTAATGAGTTTCCTCACCTAATGTTTAAATAGTTAAACTCACCTGCTGATGAAAGCTGAGCATATCTGATACAAAGCACAAGTTGTGATATCGCAATCCACCAACATCTCCTGCAGACTTTAGACGAACAGAAATAACATTAAATAACTAAATGAAAAAAAGATCTCCAAAGTTCTTTTTAATCCTTTATATTTTTGCTTACCATGAATCATTGTTGCAGTTAACAAGCTCAATCTCACATCTGGACAAGTTTTTGTCTGGAATATAACTTGTAAATAGTAAAGCTCCAGAGTTTTTTTTACAAGAAGAGCAGGATAGGGGAAGCAGGCGCTCCTTAAGGTCCAAGCTGAGACATGCATCAGATCATGACACTTGCCAGGTTCCAGAACCAGTACTATGACATGGAGTAACATGTAGTAACTGCTTCCACTTGCCAAATGATTCACATCATCAGAAAAATATTCCCTGGCACGCCAAAAACCAATGAGGGTTGGTAGGGAGAGGAGGGGGGGGGGGGGGTGTTGTTGTTTTTTGACAACTACCACCAGAGATCCATAATGACAGCTGGATAAATTCTATGGGCCATAAAGATGCATTTTTTTACACACAGTATCAGTAATCAGTATTTCTTTGACTTTGGAACTGATTCCAAACAGCAGTTTTTACATCCAAATCCTCTACAAAAAATTGACAGAATAAAAAATTTTGAAGAATCCTGAAGTTACATTATATTTGTGACTGTGATGTGAATAATGATACAGTATAATTCTTCCAAATACAGGCCACCAGACATAAATGATATGTAAGATTATGAGCACACATTACTTTGGTCAAGTGAAGAATATATAACACGTGTATACACATTCTCATCAAGTCTCTTGGTTTGCGTGGTTTTCATTTTAGACACTTGTTGTGCAGCGTAATACACCGAGTCAGATACAGCAGCCTGCCGGAACAAATACACAGAGATAATAAAATATAAAGAATAAATAGATAATAAATCAGGTAAACATATCTAACATGTTTTCTAGATCATTACATCATGGTGATCTAGAAAACATCATAGCATCATATTTTCTGGATGTTTTATGAAGCTGGAGTGAGGATTAAAAGACATCATAAAGCTGTTGTTTATCTGAGAGCGTGTAAAGTAAAATACTTTACTTTACGACTCGTGTGCTTTCATTCTTCCTGTATTTATCAGGTACGTTTTGTCACCTGAATGAAAACATTTCATTCAAACCTCAACAACTAAACAGCAGGCAGTTTATAAATAATAGGAATGTAATATCGACAGAATGAGTTGTGGCCTTGCACCTCCAGGGTCTGGGTTCGATTAGCACCTCGGGGCCACGTGCATGGAGTTTGCATGTTCTCCCCGTGCTTGGTGGGTTTCCTCCAGATACTCCGGTTTCCTCCCACAATCCAAAGACATGCAGTTTAGGCTAACTGATGTTCCTAAATTGCCCACTGTGTGTGAATGAGCATGTGAGTGCAGTGTGTGTATGTGTGGCCCTGCGATGGATTGGCACTCCATCCAGGATGCAAGAATTCAATTCATCTTGAGCTCCACAAATACTGAAATATTGAAAGCTAAATGAGCATTTCATAAGAGAATGTGAAAATATTTCTGGCATGAATGTCCCAACTTCCAGACTTTACTTGAAGAAGTAAAGAATTAACCTAAAAACAAGAAGAACTGAGTGGATCCTGTATAGGTGCAGAATATTACTGAACTGAGGAGTTCTTAGAGCTGTTTACGAACTACATGTTTATTGTTATATTTCAATATTAATGGATTTTAAAAAGCGCTCAATACACTAAAAGTCCATTTGCTGTCATTTATTTGATATAATATGTCTTCAAATGAAATTAGTTTTTGTTGTGTGGTTAAAAAAAATCAGCAGACAAAATACCAATGTATTGAGTTCTGTTAGAGTAAATCAGTAGAATCAGTCTAAAATACTCAGATTTACCTTATTATCTTCTGCTGCAGCACCTAATGCAACACAATTATTATTATTATTATTATTATTATTATTATTGTTGTGATTATTATTATTATTATTATTATTATTATTATTATGTTATAATAGGAGTAATAATTGACCTGTGTGAGTTTTTCTGTGCTTCAGTATAATGAAGATCAGGACACTGAGAAGAATCACACTCACTGCACCAAACCCCAGAGTCAGCATGAAGAACACAGCAGGAGAGTCTGAACCTTGGACAGGAAACATTTAGATCATTAAGCCTGCATCATAATTTTATTTAAACATATACAGAAGCCTCTGAGGAAAAACAAACAAACAAACAAACAAACAAACAAACAAACAAACAAACAAACAAACAAACAAACAAAAAACAGCTGACCTGGTTCTCTGCCTTCAGAAAGTTTAATATTTACATCTGCAAGAAGAAAAATTAATTTTACAGCCTCAATCATCGTAATTAACTTTAAGGAAAACCACTGACTCTGTGTAAATTCACCTTTCACATGTAACAAGGTCGAGTTACTAAAGTTAACTTGGTTCAGTTCCATGTAGCCGCAGTAGTAGAGTCCTGTATCAGAGACATTTACTGCAGTGATGGTGAGAGACGTGTTCTTGTCATGAACAGACATCACTATTCTCTCACTCCCAGTAAAGAAGTAACACGTTTCTGATGGAGCTGATGTCCTAAATTTTTTACATCCGAGGAGAAGTGGAACTGAACCACTCGTGTGTTTAAACCAGAAGATGTAACCTGTTTTAGTCAGGTCATGTTGGCACCAAATAGTGACTTTATCTCCAACCTTTGTCTCTAAAGTTAAAGAGCACAGAGTCTCTGAGAGCAAACCTGCAACACACACACACACACACACTCATTTATAGCAGCATATATTTTATATTCATCTACCATATGATTTAAAGAGAATATTAGTGATAATATCCTTTTTATTTTTAACATTATGTTTTCTCAGTAGCCCAAAATATGAATCATTTGGTTTTTAATTACACAACTATTTGTGTACACCATATTCTGTATAAAGGATGATAATGTAGTAAAATGATGATTAAGATGAGTAAGACTTACCCATGACACAGAGAAACACAGGCAGAGCTTTAACCTGGACCATTGTGTATCAGCCGAGAGACAAAGAGGAAACGGTCTGATGGGTAAAACTAACACTGGTGTATCTGTGTGTGAGGGGTGTGGAGAGAGATGCAGCCTACAACCCCTAGGAAAATAGGCTGACAGGAAGAAAAACTGCAACATAAAATAGATGTTTATGTCCTCACCTTGTCTTAGATTTCAGAAAAGAAAACGTTATTTGACCTGAAGATGTTCATTTAAACACACTATTGTGTAATTATTAGATGTAGCGTTACTTTTTGAAACATTATAATGTATTGGTGTGTCCTGTTATCCCTCACACATTATATAGTGAGGTAAATTAGTCAGAAATTCATGTTCACATGAAAAAAATATATATATATTTGTACGTCCTTAACAAAAATGCTTGACATTAATGTTAGTAATATTTCAACACTAAGTGATGGTGTGTTATACACAGGTGGAGACCAACATGATGGGAATGATATCTGCAAAATATGGAGATGATTGGAGCATTGTTCCATGGTTTGTACCTTGGGGATGAGGCAAGAGGGACCTGACAGACCTTTCCCATTGTTGGAATCAATACTACGGAGACAAACTCTTTGGTGGCGGCCATTGATGTTTGTTTTAAAGTTTTTTGTTTTTTTTTGTCTTTGATATTAAATACACAAAGCAGTGTCTTTCCACCTGCGAGTCTCTCCAGCATACTGAAGGTTATATTGATGGACACGAATACGCATCTGTTAAAGTTTTGAGGATGACAGTTTTTTCACCACACATTTAATGAATAATATTTTTTTTAAAGTTGTATTGTTTTTGTTTTTAACGTCATTTTAAAAGAAATGAAATAGTAATGGTTAAATAACTAATAATTAAAATATTAAGATGGGGAATGTTTGATGTTATGTGGGCATTATAAGATTTGTATTGAAAACATCTATATAAAAAGTGTTTAAAAATTGTATTAAATGCAAAAAAAAAAAAATGCAGATTTACAGGGGCCTCTTGTTTTTGTTGTTTTACAGAGTATGATACATTTATTATATATTTAACAAATGATCACCTTGGGATTATATGGTTTTGTCTGACATTTTTATCAACATTAAGTTATTCACATTTTCTTATTCTGTGACAATCTATTTGTATTATGTGAAGGTCTTTTTAGAAAATCAAAAAAATCAAATGGAATGTGTCAACCCAGGAAGAGTGTTAATTTACCCACTGGTTGGGTCAAATAAAATAATCCAGCATTTTGACATTTAACCCAACTAGAGTGTCGGTTTAACCCACTGGTTGGGTCAGATGAACAACCCAGAATTCTGGGTTACATGGTACAACCCAGCACTTGGGTCAAAACAACCCAGCACGCGTTCTGTCCAATAGTGACCCAGCAGCTGTGTTATGGTTGGGTTGTTTTTTAACCCAGCAGTTTTTAGAGTGTACAGTAAGTGTAGTAATGAGAATAATTTCCGAGTCTGATGGTAGAGCAGGAAATGCTGCTGCAGGGTCTCACAATAATTGTGGCAATCAACATTCAGACAACACACAAAAAATTATTAGAAACAATATTTCTGCTTCTTCTACATCATCATCATCATCATCATGATAGATAGATAGATAGATAGAATTATTGATCCCAAAGGAAATTCCAGATATCCAGCAGCAATATAATAATAATAATAATAATAATAATAATAATAATAATAATAATAATAATAGAGACAGTAACACAAAGACAGGTTGTAGATTACACACTGTATATCTTACATACAGTCAGTACACACAGGGTCATGTGAGAACTGACCAGAAGTTACTAGTGCAATGAAAATCTAAGAACAAACACCGCGGAACATACATAAGGAGCATATAAATAAAGCACAGAAATCAAAAGCTTAAAGTAAAAATAAAATGAATAAGAGAAATGAAATGAATAGCAGTTCAGCCATGGTGTGCAATTTTATAAGTGACAACAATGCAAAACAGTATTAACTGTGCAAAAACCTCATCATCATCATCATCATCATCATCATCTTCTTCTTTTTGCAAATTGAATTGTAAAAAAAAAATAGTGCATGAAAGTAAAGCAGCCAGTGAGTAAAACCAGATAAACCACAGGTGAGTGTGTCAGTTCTCACAAAAACATGAAAACACAAGCATCATGCACGCAATTGTACCATGTCGGAAAACAGACATGTTTGCGGTCGGAAAACAGTCAAACAATGTCTGTCTGTGCTCGAGCTATAGCTTGTGGTTTAAGAGATGTCCTCACATGACTACAAAAGTCTTTGGGTTTGTAAAGTAAACATTAAGATCACATTTATTTTTTAAAACTTATTCATAAATCAATAGAAAACACCCCAAAGTAACAAGTAACACAACATCTTAAGATTTTAAATTGATTCAGTACTTTGTAGAAGCAGATATATGTATAGGTTTTGCACACATGGATTAGGACAGTTTGTTCCATTCCTCCTGGATGCCCTTTTGAATCTCAATCAGTTAACTGTTAACATGAATTCGGTCAATTAATCAATGATTAAAACACACATACACATACACGCACACACGCACACACACGCACTTTATATGATGATACCAATCCGCCCAACACTGTGAGTGCAGGTAAGCAGCACTCTGTACTGCACCTGAACACCTCACACACACACACACACACACACACACAGACACACACACACACACACATACACACACACACACACAGCGTGAACAACTGAGATCAAAATTGGAAAAGAAGATAAATACATGACGATTTGATTTGAGTCAAAGGTTATCCACTTTCTCCTTGTAAATGTCCTTTACTGCTTTTCAGCAGATATAACCTCTCTCTCTCTCTCTCTGTTACAGGTACTGTAGCTTCTATTGTGCTTTAGACAGGAAACACCTTGAAACTTTAACAAATCACTCAAAATCACTAAAGTGGTCTTTTATGTGAGGAGGCTCACCAAATATCCATGAGCAGGAAACGCTTTTGAGAAAAAGGTGTTTAAGTGAGAGCCTCCTCGAATTTAAGGAAGCTACAAGTACTTCTCCACTACTGTCCATCTCAAGAGCTCTAGTGATAACAGGTGAGGAGATCCTTGGGCTGGTCAAACTTGAAGAAGTACAATTCATTATTCAGCTTACAGTATGTAAAAGCAAATTAAATTTCTGCCCATCTTGGCCAGAAGAACAGGTCAGGTGTGCATCCAGCAGTTTGGTCCTCTCCTGTGTGTACATGCTTCACAGTATAATAGTAATCATTTCCATCGAAGGTGCTTGAGGATTTGTCAACAGACTGCAGCAGAGGTTCATCATGATCTGAAAGATGTTCCTTGATATAACTGAGGCCTAAATCAGTACTAGTTTTTTTGTTATCATCAAAATACACATCATAATTTTTTGCTCTACTTTGAGGACGTCATCATCACCAGATATTTTTAACTTTGTATGAAGAATAGCTGCAGCAGACAGTTCTGGGTGAGATACAGGACCTTGGCCTCAACTGACTCCAATCAGACTTTTTTGTCTTTGTTGTGTGTTTGAAATATGCTAATGTGCTACAAGAACTCCCATTGCTTAATACACTGCCATACTGCTGCTGCTGCTGAAACCACTGTATAATCACATTTTTTTTTCAAAGTAATGATACTAAAAAGAAATTACAATCAAAGAAAAATTCAACAAACAATAGTAATATAAATTCAGCAAAGTAAAATAGTTTAATAATAATAATAACCCAGTCTTTTTTCAGTCTTCACCTGTCCAGTTTCAGTTCCAGTTTTGTCTGACAGCAGAAGAGCCTGGGGTGGTCATCTGCTGTTTGTAGCCCAGTGTTTCTCAACTCAACTCAACTCATCTTTATTTGTATAGCACTTTAAAAAACAAGAATGCCCCAAAGTGCTTCACATAAATAATAAAATAATATAGTAATATTATAAAATAAAATAAAATAAAATAAGGAACTAAGTTAAGAAATAAAAAAAAAAAAAAAAATAATAATAATAATAATAATAAAAAAATAATAATAAAATATTAAAAGGAACATAATTAAAATCACATCACACACAATCTCATGTTGGTTTAAATCCCAAAGAAAACATGTGAGTTTTGAGATGGGACTTGACGAATGGTCAAGGGTAGGTCATTCCACAGTTTGGGTGCCGCCACAGAGAACGCCCGATCACCCCTGAACTTGCACTTGGTCTTGGGTACCATCAGCAGACGTTTATCTGATGATCTGAGAGTCCGTGATGGAGCATATGGCTTAAGCAGATCCGAGAGGTAGGGCGGGGCAAGGCCATGTAAACATTTAAACGTGACCAAAAGAATTTTAAAATTAATTCGGTACTGTACCGGGAGCCAATGAAGAGAAGCCAGAACTGGAGAGATATGTTCTCTTTTACGTGTAGATGTTAATAGTCGAGCAGCGGAATTTTGGATCAGCTGTAGCCGATGTAATGCTGCTTGAGAAACCCCAAAATACAGGGCATTGCAGTAATCAATACGAGTGGTGATGAAGGCGTGAATGGCTATTTCGAAAAGCCTAAAGGACAAAACAGGTTTAAGTTTTGCCAATTGCCTTAACTGAAAGAAACTGGACCGAACCACAGCACTGATCTGTTAATCAAATTTAAGGCCATGGTCAAAAATAACACCTACATTTGATGCTGTGGGTTTAACATACTGCTCCAAAGCTCCTAAATCCAGTGGTGGAACTCTGCCTTTGGCACCAGGACCAAATACCTAAACCTCTGTCTTTTTATCATTAAAATGTAAAACATTTTGGGCTAACCATGCCTTTATGTCATCTAGACATGTTGACAGAGCCTTGACAGAGTAGCCTTCCTTCTGCTTTAATGGGAGATAGATTTGACTGTCGTCTGCATAGCAATGAAAGGAGGTGCCATGTTTTCTCAGGATATAACTCAGCGGCAACAAATATAACGAGAAAAGAAGGGGTCCAAGGATAGAACCCTGTAGGACTCCATATGTCAGAGGAGCTGATGAGGATTCCAGATCTCCAAGGCTAACCAAAAATGTTCTCTTAGTAAGATAGGACCTAAACCAGTCTAGAGCTGCCCCCGTAATTCCCACCCAGTGTTCTAGGCGTGACAGAAGGATGTCATGGTCTACTGTGTCAAAGGTAGCTGTTAAATCAAGCAGCAGAAGAATCACAGAATCACGAATCCGTAATACGATAAATGTCATTTAAGACCCTTAACAGAGCTGTTTCAGTACTGTGAAGAGCCTTGAAACCAGACTGAAAAACCTCAAGAATTCCATGCTCACTAAGAAAACTTATTAGTTGTGTATAAACTACTTTCTCCAAAATCTTAGACAGAAATGGTAGCTTGGAAATTGTTCTGTAATTAGAAAACACAGACGGATCAAGATTAGGTTTCTTTAACAAAGGCTGCACAACTGCATGTTTAAAATTTCTGGGTACCACCCCAGATCCCAAGCTGCTATTTATAATATTAAAAACTATAGGACCTAGAATGGGAGCCAATTCTTTGAAAAGATGCGGAGGACCATTGGTGACGTGATGAAGGGTTTCAGCTGAGAGGTGTAGAATACTGGGTGAATCCGGAGCGCCGCAGGCAGCTGGAGCCGATAGGTGACAGGGTTGACACAGAGGGTGATGCAATATGGACCGATGAATTTAGGGGAGAGTTTTTTGGACTCTGTATGGAGGTTTAGATTTTTGGTGGAGAGCCATACCTTGTCACCTGTGTGGTACAATCGTCCCGGGGGGTGTCGACGGCGATGTTGTGAGGTGTAGAGGGTATTGCCGTGCTGAATGGCCTCCTTGGCTTGAGTCCAGGACCGCCGACACCTTCGGACCAACTGTTGGGCTGAGGGTACTTCAACCTCCGGTTCTTGATGCTCAAACATCGGAGGTTGGAAACCCTGGCATACCTCAAATGTACTCAGCTTTGTGGCGGAGGAGACGTGGAGGTTGTGGGAGAGCTCCGCCCAAATGAGATAGCGAGCCCAGGAGTGCTGACGGTCGACAAAAAAGCACCTCAGGTAGCGCTCCAGTTGTTGGTTGGCCCGTTCCGTCTGACCATTTGTTTGGGGGTGATAGCCCGAGGAGAGACTGCAGGTAGAATTGATCAGACGGCAGAAGGCCTTCCAGAACCGTGCAGTGAACTGGGGCCCCCTGTCCGAGATGATGTCCTTAGGGAACCCATGCAGATGGACTACGTGCTCTAATATCAGCTCGGCTGTCCTTTTAGCTGATGGGAGTCCGGTGAGGGCCACCAGGTGCACAGCTTTGGAGAACCTATCCACTATGGTCATGATGACGTCTTTCCCTTCGGATGCCGGCAGGCCCGTGATGAAGTCAAGGGCAATGTGCGTCCAGGGTCGACGGGGGACTGGGAGTGGTTGGAGTTCCCCTGGTGTTGGTTGATTGGAGGTCTTGGCTCTGGCGCACACTGGGCACGCCCGAACGAACTCCTCGACGTCCTTGGCCATTGAGGGCCACCAGAAAGCGCGCTGGATGTATTTGAGGGTGCGTTGTGTGCCTGGGTGCCCTGACAGCGGCGAGGAGTGACCCCATTTGATGACGTCGGCCTTGATGTTCCTGGGTACGAAGAGTCGTCCAGGCGGGGCCCCTGCCGGTTCGGTCTCCGTGGCCTGTGTCTGGCGAACCCTCGTCTCCAGTTCCCAACGGAGCGGGGCGATGACTCTGGAAGGTGGCAGGACAGACGTGGGGTCCGCCCGGGGGACGTCCCCCTCATGTTGTCGGGAGAGGGCGTCGGCTTTGATGTTCTTTGACCCCGGGCGATAGGATAGGTGGAAATCAAAAGACTCAAAAAATAGAGCCCACCGTGCCTGCCTGGGGTTGAGTTGTTTTAGGTTCTTGATGGTAATGAGGTTTTGGTGGTCGGTCCAGATGATAAATGGTTCTCTGGCGCCCTGGAGCCAGTGTCGCCATTCTTCCAAAGCCCACTTTATGGCCAGCAGCTCGCGGTCCCCTACCCCGTATCGCTGCTGAGTGGGGTCAAATTTCTTGGAGAAGAAACTACAAGGGTGTAGTTTCTGGTCTGGACCCCGCTGGGAGAGAACAGCCCCAGCGCCCACCTCTAAGGCGTCCACCTCCACAACGAATTGTTGGTCGGCATCTGGATGGAGGAGAATTGGAGCGGTGGTGAATAGATGGCAGACTTTGGAGAATGCGCTGATGGCAGTGGAGTCGAGTTGGAAGGGATGAGGTGAGGGGCGAGTTAGGGCGGTTAGGGGTGCTGCGACTGTACTGTAGCCCCGGATAAAGCGACGATAGAAGTTCGCAAATCCAAGAAACCGTTGAAGCTGTTTGAGAGTCTTGGGTAGGGGCCAATGACGTACAACCTCAAGCTTCTGTGGGTCCATGGCCACACCCTGGGACGAGATGACAAAGCCCAGGAACGTGGTGGAGCGCTTGTGAAAAGCGCACTTCTCCAACTTACAGTACAGTCGGTGGGCGAGCAATCTCTTAAGGACGGCCCTGACGTGTCGAATGTGTTCTTCGGCGGTGCGTGAGTAGATGAGTATATCGTCTAGGTAGACAAATACCCATTTTCCCAACATGTCCCGGAGAACATCGTTCATGAACTGCTGGAAAGCTGCGGGGGCAGTACAGAGTCCAAAGGGGATAACTAGGCTTTCGTAATGTCCAATAGGGGTGATGAAGGCCATCTTCCACTCATCGCCCTCTCTGATACGCACCAAGTTGTAGGCGCTCCGGAGGTCCAACTTTGTAAAAATGGTGGCACCAGAGAGGGCTTCCAGGGCTGAGTTGGTAAGAGGCAGCGGGTGTCGGTTTTTTATGGTGATGTTATTCACCCCCGATAGTCAACACAAGGACGTAATTCGCCCAAACTACGGCCCTGCTGCGGCGGGCGAGGAAGAGGGTCGGATGGTACCCTGACGGAGAGCGGAGGACACATACTCCTCCATCGCCCGCATCTCGGTTGAAGAGAGAGAGTATAGTCTCAGTGGTGGAGAGAGAGTACAGGTGGCTGCGGGGGGGAACAGAACCTGGCTGAAGTTCAATGGCCAGGTCGTAGGGGCGATGAGGAGGAAGGTGAGTGGCGCGTCTTTTGCAGAAGACTTCAGCCAGGTCCCAATAAGCCTCGGGGATGGCATTGGTGTCGACATCAGGGGCCTCGGACTCCCTAGAGCACGTTCCAGCCGGTGCCCGCAGGCAGAGTTCGAGACAGGTCAGCCCCCATTGGAGGATCCGGTTCTGAGACCATGAGATGAGAGGATCATGCTGCAGATGCCAGGGGTGTCCGAGGATGATGGGTGGAGAGGAGATGGAGGTGAAGTGAAATCGGACTGTTTCCTGGTGTTGGTCGATGATGAGGGTTATGGGTCGAGTCTGGGCAATGATGGGGCTGGAGGAGAGGGGCCGACCGTCGACAGATGTAATCCGAACTGGCTGGGATAAAGCCTCAGTCTCCAACCCCAATCTTTTGGCATATGAAGAGTCAATAAAGTTTCCAGCGGCACCGGAGTCGATGAACGCAGAACTTTTGACTCGTTTGTGGCCAAATTGGAGGTGTACCTGAACCGTGAGACGAGAGACGCTGGGCGTGGTGGCAGAGAGATGGAGGGAGCCCGGTGAACTGCTTCCATGGTGGGTTTCCCGGGCGAAGAGGGTAGATGGCTCTATGGTGCACTCCTGACCCACAATAGGCACAAAGTCCCTCCCTGAAGCATTGTTCTCGCTCAGCAGCATTCAAGGAGGCGCATCCTAATTGCATGGGTTCCCCGGCTCCGGTGTCAACCACGGCGGGAGGTGGAGATCCGGTGGGTGCCATAGCGGTGGTGGTGAAGGCTGGTTATCGGGATGTGGCATGTGAAAAAGATGGCGTGATGGGCGGCAGGGTCCGGGGGGCTGGTCTCGGACGGGAGAGCAGGCGCTGGTCAATCCGGAGAGTGAGCTGAATCAGTCCCTCCAGTGTGGTCGGAAGCTCCCGTCCGGTGAGTTCATCTTTTATGCGTGAAGCCAGTCCCTCGTAGTAGGCCGTCCAGAGGGCGGCATCTCCCCAGGTGGTCTGCACGGCGAGAGTACGGAAATCCGCTGTGTTGCGACTCATGGACGACCCTCCCTGCCGCAGATGGTACAATTTCATATCGGTCTCCACCTCAGCAGCAGGATGTTCAAATGTTAGCCTTAGTTCACGGGTGAATTCTCCATATGAATAAGCAGTATGAGAGTCTGATCGGAGAACCGCCGTGGCCCACTCAGCTGCCTGCCCGGATAGCAACGAGACGAGAAGCGCAATGCGCAGTCGGTCTGTGTAGTATCTGGTGGAATTGAACTCAAACACCAGATCCAATGCGGTTAGAAAAACGCTGCATTTCCCATCTGTGCCATCCCACTTATCCGGTAGAGCTATGAAAACATCAGAAGAGGAGGGGGGCGGTGCTGCAGCCGCTGCGACGGGCGTGGCAACAGCCGACTGAGCAGCCACCCCACGGAGGGTCGCATTCTCCTGCCGTAACTCCGCCACCTCGTGGCGCAAGGCCGCGACGTCTTGGAGGTCCTTTTGGAGAGACGCGACTTCATCACGGGGCTTATTGATCAGTTCGGCATGTTGGTCAACCACGTCACAGAGGCGAGCAAACTTCGCTGGGTTTACTGCTTTTGGCTCAGTCATTCTGTCACGAGCAACCGAAGGATAAACTGAAAAGCCTTAGCAGTTAGCCTGTGTAGCGTGGATGATAAACCCAAACGCGGAAGAAGCACGAATAGGCAGGATAACCACGCGATTAGTCTAAGAACTCTCTTACACATAGAGCAAGGACCTACACAAATAAACCCGCGTTCTAGCAACACACACTCAATCAAAGAAGCAACCCGAATCGGTGAGTACTCACAGAATAGTCGGCGTAGCGTCAGCAAAGGCATGGGCGAACTCAATGACTGAGCAATGTGAAGCGCCATTTTGTCTCCTTTTATGCTTCCTGGAAACCCGACCGTACTACTTCCGGGTCCTAGTGCCGGTCGTGTTACAAGTGTGCAAGACACTTTCTTCCAATCTTTCTTATCTTCATGGTGTTACAGGCTGCCAAGCCACAGACATCACACTTTCCCCTATTTTGGGACACACACAAAATAGGGGGCGCAATCCAGTGTCTTCTTGTGCCAGTCCCAAGTCTGGATAAATGCAGAGGGTTGTGTCAGGAAGGGCATCCGACGTAAAACATTAGCCAAATCAATGATTGTGATGCAAATCACAAATATCATTTCCATACCGGATCGGTTTTGGCCTGGGTTAGCAACGACCGCCACCAGTGCTGTTGACCTACAGGCTGCTGGTGGAAATTAAGCTACTATAGATTGTAGTGTGTGTGTGTGTGTGTGTGTGTGTGTGTGTGTGTGTGTGTGTGTGTGTGTGTGTGCATTAACTGAAGCTCTTGAGCGTATCTGCATGAGGGTATAAAACGTGCTTACACATGATTGTCTGATTAGATAACTTCATAAATGGGTGGATGGTGTAATCTCTGTAAACATTATAGTGCAGTGTGAGGCACTCAACTGTGACAAAGAGGATTTTCAAAGAGGATTCCAGAGTTCGGTTCAACAATGGTGCAAATGCATGGCTTGTGTTGAGGAGTACCTGAGTTACTCTACCATGCAATTTGAACTACCTATCTCAGCTAATAAAAAGGTTCAGAGTACAGCCTTTGTATTAGTTCAGTAAAAGTAGAAGTCCTCTTTTTAGATTTCCACCCAAGTAAAAGAACAAAAGACTTGCAGTGCCATTAAAAGGAATTTCTGTTTTTTTTTTTTTTTTTTTTTTGCATATTAAACAATTTTTAATACTACACAAAGGTAAATTGGCCCTGTGTGAAAAGTAATTGCCCCCTAAGCCCACTAACTGGTGGTACTACCAACTGCAATCAAGCATTTGTGATTACTGGTGATGAGTCCTTCACATTGCTGTGGAGGAATTTTTGGCCCTCTCGTCTTTGCAGAATGGTTTTAATTCAGCCACACTAAAGGGTTTTTGAATATGAACAGGCTGTTTAAGGATCTCAATCAAATTTAAGCCTGGACTTGCCATGCCTAAACCTTAATTTGTTTTTGTTTTAGCCATTCAGAGGTGCACTTGCTGGTGTGTTTTGGGTCATTGTCCTCCTCAATAAGCCAAGTGCGCTTGAGCTTAAGACCATGAACAAATGTCTGGACATTCTCCTTCAGGGTTTTCTGGTAGAGCTCAGAATTCATGGTTCCATCAATTATGACAAGTCATCCAGGTCCTGAAACTGCAAAGCCATGTCCATGATCATCACACGCACAACTCTATCACTGTGCACCTCTGCCTCCCTCTGCTGGTAGCTGGTGGTGTAGCATGGTCTCTTACAACTGCTTAGATCTCACAATCAGAAAATAATTGGCTGCTGAGGGTTTGTTGCTAGGAGCAGGTTACAAGAACAAGAGCTGGATTTGACTGGATGATTAACTGCTTAAGTGTGAAGAGCTTCAGGACTGTGCTTGGAAGAGCAGGTTAGTGTTAATCACCTCATCACCCATGTTCTTTAATTATCATCAAATAACTCTTATAAAGAGCATTTATAATAAAGAAATCATATCTGAGGCTATATTAGCTTTTAAATACAACTAAACACTATTTACAAAAAGAGAGAAAAATAATTCATTAGGTTGTAAAGTTTCTCATCCCCCATTCACTATCATGGGAAAACTCAGGGTTAAAAACTGTACTGCAGATGGCCACTAGAGGGCCTTAGAGACATTAACTCTCATTCTCACTCATCCTCTATACTGCTGTATCCTGGTCTATACCAGTCTATACCAGGGTACGGGGCGGGTACACCCTGGATGAAGTGCCAATGCATTGCAGAGTAAACACATACACACACTCATTCACACACTACAAGAAATTTGGGAACGGCAATTAGCCTAATCTGCATTAGTACTTGGTCGGGGTTCCCTTTGCATGAGGCATGGAGGCGATCAGTCTGTTCCACTGCTGAGTTGTTATCCAAGCCCAGGTTGCTCTTATAGCGGCTTTCAGCACTTCTGCGTTGTCGAGTCTGGTGTCTCACATCTTCCTCTTCACAATACCCCTTAGGTTCTCTATGGGTTTTAGGTCAGCCGAGTTTGCTGACCAATCAAGCACAGGGATACAATGGTCCCTGAACCAGGTGTTAATATTTTTGGCAGTGTGGGTGGGGGAAACCCAACAAGCACAGGGAGAACCTGCAAACTCCATGCACACAGAGAGGGGAATTGAACCTGGACCCTGGAGGTGTAAGGCAACAGTGCTAAGCACTAAGCCACTGTGCCACCTTATAGAGTTTATATAAAAGAAAAATAACAATGTAAAGCAATATTTAAAAAATGACTAAACAATCTTCAAGAAATATAGATTGTGGGTTGTAGCACAGCCTGAAGCAGCAGAGACATTAAAATGTGCAACACGCCTACAAAAGTCATGAAGAGCTCCCTGCTCCTTTAAAAGCCTCTGTTTAAATAATTGCCTGTTTGCAAAGTGACAAAAACTCTCTCCAACATGGAGACAAAAACTCCATGTTGGAGAGGGCATGAGGCTCATCCGTCACAGCCCAAACCATTTATTTATCATCAAATAACCTATTTTATATTTTATAGAATAAATCGTATTTATTCTAAAGGAAACTACTGAGAGAGATATAAAGATCATCTCAGCTTGTGAAAACAACAGGACAATATTTCCAAAAATAATTTGTGGAGGTGTAAAAGTATTCTATTCACTAACACAGAAAAGGGCGGACTTACTGCAGCCAGCCACTAGATGGCCTCGGGGACATTAAGACTTTCGTAACTTTTTAAAAAAAATTTTAATGACGTCCACTGATATAGATAATTGGTACAGACTGAGAACACGCTCTTTCACTAGAAGACCGAACACTACACATCTTCAGAGAGAAAACCAAACTCCTCATGAGAGGAAAACATTCCACAAAACTGAAAATTAATGAAGCGGAAATTGAGTGGCATTGCATTTTGAAAGCTCTTGCCATTCATGTGGACGTTACATTAACCTTAACATTGTTACTTACTTAAAGGATCTGCTACTGACAGTTTGGTAACAGATATGACAGCAGAGGTCTAGTGGAGTCCAGGCCGATAGATCTATAGCAACTGTGTGATGTCCAAAATCTCTACAGAATGTTTCCAACACCTTGTTGAATCTGTGCCACAAAGGCTTGGACCAACTGAAGGTGTACCAAATTAAGTGACCAGACAGCATATATACTGTATGTTAGATGTACATATATTATATGTTTTTTGTTGTTGTTTTTTATGGCTGAATGATTCAAAGGTCATTGTGTGGCTTAATAAACAAAATGCACTGATACAGGGACTGAACCAAAACTGAGACAAAATCTTGACAAAAATTAGAACGGAGAATAGTCTTGAGAACTATTACTCAAGACTATATTCAAAACACAAGAAAGTCTGGCTCATGGAAAGCAAAATATGAAGAAATGAGGGTGCTCTTGCACATTGTTCTTCTTCTTCTTCTTTATCTTTCGGCTGTTCCCTTTCAGGGGTCTCTATCATAAATCGTCTGCCTCCATCTAACCCCGTCCTCTGCATCTTCTACTATCACACCAACTAACTTCTCATCCTCTCTCACTACATCCATAAACTAAATTCCTCTAGACCTCCTGCCTGGTAGGTCCAACCTCAGCATCCTCCTCCTGATATAGTCACAATCTCCCCTCTGAACATCTTCAAACCACCTGGGAATATACTGGAATTATAGAGCATTTATGAGGAGTAACGAGTGTAACATTGCGGGAGAATCTCACACCTCTTTCACTGTAGAGAGATGGATGATCATGTGGGGTATTTGTGTGTAAGGTACGCAGTAAACACAATATTCTGTGAAAAGTGTTGCATGTCTTTAATATGCATAATATTTGCAGTTTGTAGAGAGGTTTTTAGAGCGCCAGTCTGTGTAGTTCTCTAATGAAGCACAGACCATCGATAAATCTAGAAGAGAAATAGCAAGAAGAGTTCCCCAGGAATCAGAAAATATGTATTGTGTTATTGAATAAAACACTTAAAACTCAAGTGGCATGGATGTGTGTCAGAAATACAGCATTAGTCACTGATAAAAAAAAAAGTAGTAATTCTTGTATAGAAGTCAGTCATCAAACTGTGCATCGGGTTTATCTGGGTTAATCTTTTTCTCACACACGCTTGTATAGTTGGTTATAATGAAATAAAATTCAATTAACCATATTGCCTAGGTTATGCTAAAAAATAATAAGAAAAATAAATAAATAAATAAATAAATAAACATGTCACTCTATACCATATAGTTCTGACCCCTATATTTTTTAAAACATAATGCAAAAAAATTGTTAAAATGCTTCGTGTTTTAACGGCAACAAGATGTTTTTTGTTCTGGATACATGATGTTTAACACGTGACATCAGTGACGTCTGTTCAGTCTGAGGAAAGTTTCACATCTCATGATTAAAGGGCCAAATAATAGTCACATACTGTAGGCACTCAGACTTTTCTTAAATCATTTTAGCTAAGAATGTAGTGACCTGTTGAGTAGAAACAATCACACTCAGACCCGGACTAAATACTATTTACAGTGGCGATGGAAAGTTTCCACATTTTATTATATTTCACTCTCATCTTAAAATGGATTTAATCCCCCCCCCCACTAATCATTCTACACACAATACTCCAAAAAGTAATGACAAAGTGCATACAGGTGTTGGGAGTGTTTTATTAATTAATTTTAAAATAAAGACTGAATATAAACTGCTGTCCAAACAAGTGAATTCTCCTGGAGGACAGCTTAGGAGGACATTCCATAAAAACACTGAAATAAGTGTACGATTTAATCAGAATCTAATAAATTCTATTTTTCATAATTATGTCCTGAGAGTCCTGCTTTGACTTGAACACTTCTAGTAACATCAATATGTATAGGCAGTGGTGTAGTGCAGGGTGTATACAGGTATACAATATATATTATTATTATACAATATATAATGTGCAATGTGCAATGTGTGCACTTGGCTCAAAACTCTGTGGGGGGTGAGGGGTAAAAGTGGGCTGGAAAAGTCCGGAACAGTGTTCTAGCACCTTCCATAAGTGAATAAATAAATAATCAGATTGGCAGGTCATACCAAAGATCCTAAAGTGCTATGCTGTAAGGTCTCTGCAGGCAAGTACTGTATGATCTTTGGTCCAACTGTCGCTACTGGAGTGGCTTAATGGGGTCGCTTAATGTAGTGGCTTAATGGAGTGGCTTAATGGAGTGGCTTACTGGGGTCGCTACTGGAGCATTTGCCCCAGGGTGTATCTGCTTTGACCAGTTTTAACCAGCTCCTAATCGGCAGTAGTTTAAAAGCGACGCGGTTTATCCCAAAACACAAGCTGAGACGCACCTTGCGAGCTCTGTTAATGCAAATCGACATGAGAGTTATTTTCAGGTCAGTCATTTTTCGCGCTACACTGGGTTTTAGGTTCCACCACCTGCCAAATCCCACTTTAACCCCTCTTTAAAAGGTATTGATTTGGTTTGCTCCATGCTCTCAATAATACTGTCCATTGTGACACATACCAAAATATAGCCTATTGTGGAAAATGTAACTAAGGAAATAAAGGACACTAGCTTTAACTTAAACAAAAATTAGCTTTCAGAACAAATGAAGCGGCTATGCTACATCAGTGCTCCTAGCTATTAGCAGCTTGAGTAACCACAGCCCAGTTACTGGCCCTTTCTGTTAGCAACTAAATATACGAGCATTTGCTCGCACCAGTACAATATACAGTACTGTGAAACTGTAAACAAGATGCTATTTAGCTTTTTTTTTTAAATCACATTTTAGGAAATCTCACAGTATAACTTTATCAGAACAGTGGAAACTGCATTTGCATTTATCACATTCATAAAATGAGGTCAGTTATAATTTTGAGTGTGAACTTCATGTTCTCAATGAGTTGAGAGGGATCCACAGGGATGCACTCACACTCGTGTCTCTGTTTCTAAACTACGTGACTTTGGTCCTTTATGTAAACAGCATGGCTCTCGTCCATCTCCCTAATGACTTTTAATTGCACAAGACAGCATGAGCACCTGGGCTCTGTGCAACCCTTTTAGATCCAGCCATCATTGATGATGTTACTAGTTAGAGCTAGACGTGCTAAGGCTAACGTTAGCCATGCATTCTCATGCTACTTCCTGTCATGATTTACACTCATAATGTGGATCAAATGTCAAATGTCCAGAAACAGTTTAAAACAACATTATCTTACTGTTGACAAAAAAAATGTCAAAACAAAAAAAAAAGGGTATAAAAAATATATTTGCATGTAAACATTGAATAAAAAATTTAATGTTTTGAGAATCAATACAATATCTCAAAGCATAATATCACAGTTCAACTGTCCTGATATATTCTTCCAGACATAATTCAGTCAGGAATCGTGAGTCAGAACGATGGAGATCTATCTGGATGATGTACCTTCTGTGGTCTTGTCCTTGTCAGGAGCTCAGACTGGTGTTTCCACAAAATGTTCTGTATTGACAGCAGTGCAGTAAAAGTCTGTCTTACAGTGGTCTGTCCATCCAGCGTCTTTACAGAATTCTGAAAGTTTTGCACAAAATGTCCTCACTCTCCTCGTGTCTGCTAGAAAAACAGACAGACAGAAACAGGATGAGCTCTGAGTTGAGACTGAATTTTTATTCCATATTTAAATAATTTTATGTATTGAATCCTAAATAGCGTTAAATGGAAAGCTAGTGCACTATGTACTATGTACAATAACTTGTTCCACATGCCAGGTAGTGCCCTTGATCAGGGGTTATTCAGTGTGTTGTTGCTGAAAGTGGTTCTGAGACTGGGTGTGAATGTGGGCTTTGGTAGGCAGCTGCTCTCTCCTCAGTACAGTGAACTGTACAGCCCTACTCTCACCCACGCTGAGACCAACAGCGTAATTAACGAGTGTAGAAAACCTGGGAATGCTGATTTATAGATACAGTTAAACGTCGACGATTGGTTCATATTTAGTTTAAGACAATCTTGATCTCAAATAACTGTCGAATAATAAAATGTGAAGAACATCATGGCTTACTCTCTCAGTTCAGCAGGACGCCACAAGAAGACAGTCACACTGAGATATTGGAGGACGAATCTACTTCAGAGACTGTAAAACATACAAATCATTCTCATTATAACATTGTTATTGAATAAATTAATGCAAAAATATTAAAAGCTAAAATAAATATAAAAGCCTACAGATTAAATTAAAGACATTATCAAAATAATATTTTGGACCGTTTTTTATGTTTAGACTAAGACCATAAAATCTTTCATCTTAAACAGGCACGCTTACTTCTCTTCCCCCTCTTGCCCCTTTAACTGACCCGCTTTGATATTTACTAGTGATGCAGACATGAACACGGCTTCTCAGAGACTACAGAAAGAACAAACACCTCCAACATCTCAATAAAATGAATGAACACTAAACTCAAAATAGTTGGTGTTAAAGGAAATATGAGATGTAGGAAATTTGCATTCATACCCAAGTGTGAACCCTAACCCTTATATGAACCCTTATGTTTGAAATACATGTATGTCTATTGCTGGCTGGACAGTAGGACTCATCATTTGCGAGTTTGGGAATGGATTGTTATGTTATGTTTTAAAATATATTTTGGTGTTAATCTATCATTAGTGTGTGGTCTACAGTTGAAGGTGTGCGTGAACACAATGTGTATGTTAGTTGTGAAACTTAAAAAGCAAGGTGTGGGAGGGAGAAGGAGTTTTACTGTTTAAGACAAGGCGAGGGGCTAATTCCACACATACACGCATACAAATACACGGCGCCTGCGAGCACAAACTGTCTGGATTTATTTTTACTTTTTTTTTTAATGTTAAGTGCAGGTTAATTTGTTATATTTTTACTTTATATGTTGTATTAATTATTTTTATATATTTATTGTTTTGGGCTGTAGAATGAATACTTTGACTTTTCATTATTTCTTATGGCAAAATTAAATTTGGTTTACGAGTATTTTGGAATACGAGTCCGCTTCCGGAATGAATTATGCTCGTAATCCAAGGTTCCACTTTATTATTAGAGTATCAAAAGCTCACTTACCATCAGTGGAGTTTTGTGCAACAGGTCTAAACCTTGAACTAGAGGTAAGTGACCCGTTCCGTGAAAACCTCACAATTGCCTCGTTCCTCCTCTCACCAGAGTTCTTCTTCTTCCAGACCACAATTCCAGCAACAACGGCGACGAGAGCGACGAGAGCCGCGACTACAGCAGTGATGATAGCGATCGGTGCTCCACCTGTTAAATCAGCACAGAGTCTTTATTATCTGCTGCAGCAAGAAATCAGCTTTCACTCTCTAGAGCTCTAGTTTATTAGGACCTTTTGGTACTTCTTGCACTAACTCCTTCTCCAAGCTGCTGTGCTGAACCACGCAGGTGTAGGTGTGTCCCCACAGCTTCATGCTTGAGACTTTCAGAATGCTTCTCTTCTGGAAGCTTCCATCCTGGTTGGGTAACGTCTCGCTGATCAAAACATCCTTCTCCACATTGTCTCCGTCCTTCTGCCAGCTGATATTTAGTGATTTGGGGAAGAAACCTGTAGCGTGACACACCACCTCTGGAGAAGGAGACGAGTGTTTCTGGAACACTGACACCTCGGGATGAACTGCAGAAACAAACAGTGGTACAGTATAAATGTCACAACATTCCAGATGTTTTTAAACCTTATTTAAAAAATGAGGAAAGATTGTACACTATTAGTGTGTGTGGGTTGCTCATACACTTTACCTTTGCGTTCCAGAGTCTCTCTGCCATGAACCTTTAACTGCTTCAGAAAGTCAATACACTCATTCTCCATGTAGTGCTTCTGGTGTTTACCATAACCTGAAGACTTCCACTTCTGTATGATGGTCACAGCTTGAGGTTTAGCAAAAGCCCACGTTCCAGTTCTGAGATCCAGACTGATAAAATCTTCTCCATCATAAGCATATTGATCGTAGCCACTAGAGGTGCCGTTATCATCCAGCTCACAGCCGAACATCCTCTGTAGTGTGTGAATACCTGCAGAGAGGGGCAAAGGAAAGTTTTTTTTTTTTTTTTTTTGAAAGAAGTGTATGGGGACCAAATTATAATTGAAGAGCTCATTAAATATTTTTATTCGTCATTGTAGTGGGAAAAATTTCTGAGGTTAAGAGAAGTGACTCACTCTACAATGTCTAGCTAGCCAACAGGCTGAATGGGAAAGCAGGAAATGTTTATTCATGTGTGGTGTGTGTGCAGTATGTGGGAGAGGGGTGGGTGGGTGTGTGTGTGTGTGTGTGTGTGTGTGTGTGTGTGTTACAGCGATAATTCACAGCAAGTGGCCTAGGTAAGGATTTTGTAACTAGGGATGTGATTCTGCTCATTCAAAATTATTTTTTCACCTCCAAAATGTCACCTACTTACTATTCAGTTCCTATTCATAGACCTACTGTATACATTTATATTGCACTAAATGTTATCTTCATTTTATTGCATTCTAACAGTCATACTGGCAGATCACAGGATCTGATTGCCTCTTTGATGTTTGAGGATGGATCTTTTCCTCCTAATCCAATCCAACTGGCTGATGCACACCACCTCGCTGTGTGATGTCACCAAGAGTGTCTTCAACTGGTGCACTCTGAATTAAACATACGCCAATCAGGCTGAAAATTATGAGTCTCTTCTTAATATGGTCCTTTGCATTGTGCCAAAGTTCCAACATGCTGAGGCAGAAACTTTGAAATTGCCATGGGGTGTGTGGCACCGAGACATGTGCAGCAGCTCCTGAACATCCTGTCCTATAAATTGTGTTAGGTTGAACAACTCAATGGAGGTGAATCTGGGGGGAAAAAAAAAAAAAAAAAAAAACTTGTGCTACACTTTCTCAAACTGTCCATAATTGTTGGAATGTAGGCAGGAATTTGCTTTGTTTGTAGATGGTAGCTAGCCTTGGAAATCACCTATGTACCAAATAGTGCCAAATGTATTCACTCGCCTGCCTTCACATGCACATAAACTTGAGTAACATCCAATTCTTAATCCACAGGTTTTAACATGAACCCAAACTGTTCCAACATAGTTTTCTTGGTACACTGAAGCAATAAGAGTTCCACTTCCACTGGAAATAAGGGGTCGAGCCCAACTCTGAAAAACAGCCCCACACCAGTTCCAACATGACTGCGCACCAGTGCACAAAGTGCGGTCCATAAAGACATGGATGAGCGAGTTTGGTGTGGAAGAACTTGACTGGCCTCCACAGTCCTGAGACCTGACCTCAACCTGATGGAACACCTTTAGGATGAATTAGAGCAGAGACTGCGAGCCACGCCTTCTCGTCCAACATCAGTGTCTGACTTCACAAATGCACTTCTGGACGAATGGTCAAGAATTCCCCTAAACACACTCCTCAACCTTGTTGAAAGCCTTGAAAAGAGCTGCAGCTGTTATAGCTGCAACAGGGGCATGCCAACATTGTATTAAACCCTAGGGATTAAGAATTGGATGTTACTCAAGTTCATATGTATGTGAAGGCAGGCGAGCAAATACTTCTGGCAATATAGTGTAGCTCAATCATTCACTTTTGCCATAAAAGGATGCATTCATTACAGAAATGTTCCCATAATTCCACTTATAATGGAAGAACACTGCTTCCAAATTTGTATTATTATTTTTTGGGATTTTCCCCCAATTTTCCCCCTAATTTATATCATGTTCAGTTGCCACCCATCATTAGTGCACTCCCCCATCAAGGCTACTACTAATATACTACCAGTCAGGGAAGGCCTGAAGTCTATCACATGTTTCCTCTGAACCACGTGACGCCAACTAACCACATCTTTTTGAACTGCCCGCTCACGCACCGAGCAGAGTGCCTTCCATCCCACCCCTCTGTGAGAGCTCGACCAATCAGCTCTCTCCAGGCCTACAGCGTCATCTGGGAATCTAACTAGCGGTTTTACCACTGCGTCACTCGGGGACTAAACCTGCTTCATTTTTTATCAAAATCAATCATGACATAAACTTTGAAATCACAATTCTAGAAACAATGCGTTCTTGTATAACTATGAAAAAAATTACAACACATGGCAATATAAAATCATGTTCTACGGCCTATTAAGATCACCATTCTGTTGTTAGCATTCATTCATTTACTGGCTGTTCAGCAAATGAGGCATCAATGTGTAGTTCTTATCAGACTTGAAAATGAACAATATAACAATGAAAATGTGTTCGTCTTTACCTTTAGTGTTATTGAACTCTTTTATTGCTGTTGCGAGTGTGGTGTTAAAATCATCCTCATTGTTCTCCATGCCCTGTGTCTCAGTCTTCCAAGAAGGTTCACCCGCAATCGTCTTTACCCAGTCCTTTGGGATCAGCGTACGGTTGTTGCTGCTGTAGGACATAAACTGCTCCCCATCCAGCAGACCCACAGCAGAGAACTCTGCGAAAGCAGCATGTCTGGGTCTGACGGCGATGTAGTCGATCTCCAGAAGGTGTGTGTCTGCAAAGACAAGAAACGGGATTTTAAAACAGATTTAATAAAATAGTAATGACAGAGTCTCACTGTCTATCACTTATTTTTAAAATTATGATGATAAATTATTTGTTGGTTCTGCTATTGTGAGAAAAGTGTACAGACGATCTCACACATTCTCACAGAAACACACACACACACACCTTAAGTTATAAAATGTTCTAACTGTAGTTGTACATGTTTGTACACATGCTGATAGTGTTTACTGATTTTTATTTATTTATTTATTTATTATTAAATCCTCCTTGACATAACTGAATGTTATTGTAAACACACAGATATTATGTTATTTTATGCAGCTTACGTAGTTAAAATGCTGTCTAAATAACATACTTATACATACATATATGTATGAAATGAAGCTTATAAGACTACAGCACATTGCTAACGGTTGTCACTCTTGGTTTATTGGTTACCCAACATACCTGATTTAAATAAATGTTACCAAAAGGATTAAAATAAATTAAAACATAATTTAACACAGACACCCCAAAGGTTTAGTACAGCCGAGGATAAAAGTTTTGAGAATGACAAACATTAAGTTTTATCAAGTTTGCTGCTTTATAGAGTGTTTTTAGATCTTTGTGTCATATGTTACTCTGGTATACTAAAGTAGAATCACATGAATTTCATAAGTGTCAGAGGCTTTTATTGACTTTTACTGAATGACATGAAATCTCCGAGTCAGTATTTCCAGTGTGAGCCTTCTTTTTAAAGACCTCTGTGATTCGCTCTGGCATGCTGTCAATCATCTTCTGCACCACATCCTGACTGATGGAGTCCAGTCTTGCATAATCAGTGCTTGGAGTTTGAGGGATTTTTTTGTGTCCACACTAATCTTTCTCAATTCCTTTAGCCACGGCTGTACGGAGCTCCTCATTAGCCTGCGTCACGTTTAGCCCCGCCCCTGGAGGCACATGATTAGTCAGAGTGCGCGTGCCTGGCCGTAACAAACACGCCCACGCGGTACCGAATATAAGCGGTTCTAAGGAATTTCATTCATCAGTCATTTCCAGTCATAATCTTAACTGAGTGTTTCCTGGAAACACTGTAACACGTGAAATCTCACTTCTGCTCAGTGAGCTCGAAGATTTCCACCTAAACGCGTTTTAAGTGCAAAATAAAAAAAATAAAATAAACAAAGGGATATCTTATAATTATATATCACTAGCAGGCATTATTATAACACCTGCTCCGGTCACTCCTAACCTTCAATTTACAGGTCAACTGTTATATGTACGCAAATAAAAGTTTTACTAAAAGCACAAAACTATGAAATACCTCAGTAAATTCGCATATGAATGAAATTAAACGTGACGGGGGTTTTTTTTAATGCGCATGCGCAGAAAGGTAGAACACCGGCATCAAAGCGGGAGTTTCAATTAAAAACGTATCCGCCGAAATACTTCAAAGCTTAAAAGTTCAAATGCAGGGTAAAATAAATACGTTAATACTGGAATGTAGCGGAGGCGCCTGCGGTAGTTTTAGGAAAAGTAAAAAAAAAAAAAAAAAGAAGAAATAAATCCATACACACTCATACACCCTTACCTGCAGAAACACAAATAAAACATGTTGTAATTAAGAATAAGCTCTTCATCAGTCCAGTGCGGTATTAATCCAGTGTACAGTACAGCGGCGGGGGGGGGAATTCAGGGCAACTTTCACCTGGTAACAAACTTTTCATTCAAACTCTCCTCAGCTGGTTTTTCCCAACCTGCTCTCAGCAGCGTCTTTCACAAGTTACTCCTACATTATAGGTGACATAAAATACTTAAACCCGAAACACCACACATCATGTCTACAGTTTTTAATCATGTCATCGAGGAATACGGTAACTTTGGTAGGACTCGTAGTACTGGAGCCGCAAGCCGCTAAAAGTGAGTCAAGTGACGTAAGAGCATTCCGGGGCGAGCGCGGGGGTGGGGGCGGGGTTTCCAGCAGCCCAATGGGAGCTTAGTCTTCAGGCACGTCATCAGTTTCTGAGGCGAGCTGGAGATTTCAGGATGTGACTCTCCCTCAGAGGCAGAACCGTACTGTCTAAGACAGAAGGCTTATCACGGTATATCCAGCTCTATCTCTGTATGTGAATAAAAAAAAAAAAAAAACATATTACTGAGATTGACAAGCTACTCTAAAACTTCGTATGGAAAAAAAAGAACTCATGTGAAGAAATTTGTTCTAACAAATGACTATGAAAAGGGTGGATTAAACTTTATTGATTTCTGTACTCTTAATAATACTTTTAAAGTAAATTGGCTAAAATATTTCTTTAAAAACCCTAACTCTATTTGGAATGTCATACCCTGTCATATTCTGTCAAAACTGGGTGGGTTGAGCTTTTTCTTAACTCCTTTAAGAACTCCTTTCATGGTTTCTTATTTTCAAGCATAACTTTTCACCCAACAAATATTATATATGGAACAACAAAGACATACTGTTTAAACACAAATCTTTATTTATTGATTACTGGTTTAATAATAATAGTATTTTTGTTGACCAATTATTTAACAGGGCTGGTTGTCTACTCTTACAGTGAGTTTCTAGAAGAATATAAAATACCCGTGTCTCCTGGTGATTATGCTTATGATTAGTCTTTGGAGCGATTTCTTATGGTGTCTGCATGTTATTTAGAGGTCAACCAAGATTGGACACTAAACAACTAACTAACACTTCAGTTGGTAAGCTTTGTTTTTCCTGTAACAATGGAAAGAACAATAAACTAATTAGATCCTTGTTCAAACCAGATATTATCACAGTCCCATATGTGGTTCCATACTGGAATAAATTTGTGCAAAACATTGACTGGAAGAAGGTCTGGCTTTTACCCAGCCGATACCTGCTGACCAACAAAATTAGAGAAATATCATTTAAAAAATAATTCAAAAGTTTTACTCGTCTAATTAGCATATTGTTATAAAATGTAAAAAAAGATAGCGATGTAATGTGCACTTTTGTCATGATGTGTGCACTACGAAGGGGCGGACGCAGATGCAGGGTTGGTTTCTGAAGTGTTTATTTAGTTAATTCTCTTACTGAGACAAAAGAAACAAAATACATAAAACCAAAAGGTGACTCCCCAGGCTGGGTCTGCAGGCGGGCGAACAAAACACAAAAGGAGCCACTCAAAAACCAATAAATCAAGGAACTGAAACCAGGCTGATCAACTTGACCTTGACCGTTTAAACGTCCACACAAGCAGTAGCTCCGGCCAGGATTCCCCCCATTCAATCCTGGGGGGGAACAGGCACAAACAGGTTACACAACAGACCATGGCAAGGATATACAGTGAACGGACAGAGTGCTACGGGTTCGGCTGGAATAAATAGGGAGACACACAGGGGAGACACAGGTGAACTTAATTTAGTGCTAGAGTGAAGACAGGTAACCACGTAGCCACACTAGATGGAGACAAAGGTTCGGCGAGCTAGCTCTTATTCCCCGAGGTACAGACGTGACAACTTTTTGTTCTGTGAACATTGAAACAGTTACTCATCTGTTCTGGCACTATGCCTATGTCCAAAGTTTCTGGTCTGACATTTGTATTTTTATTTTTATTGCTGAAAAAAATTGAGAAAGACTTTTTTGGAAGGATGTTCTTTTTGGCCTTTATGACCTCAACAGAACTAAAACTATGCCTAATGAAACTTTCATTATTAATCTCATTATATATCTTGGCAAAATATTACATTCATAAATTGTGCAATTGATGAATTAAGCATAAAAAAAAAAGATTTCAGGATGTGATGATTCAAGTGTGCAGTGTGTATTGGGACTGTGTGAATTATATATTATATACACAACGCATTCATTAAAATAAATGTTCGCCTGTGGTGTATTAAACAAAAGATGCATTTTAAACCTTTCTTAAAACTTTTGTTTGAAGTTGATAGGGAAAATCAGATTTGTTTTTAATGAGAACTCAAAATATAAATTCCAACTACTACTCCTTCCTACTACTACTACTACTACTACTACTACTACTAATAATAATAAATGGTTAAGTCTAAGGTCAATCAGATGAACCGCCTGGATTCCCTGGGAAAAGTGCCCCCTTTGACCCTAAATGCAGGATAAACAAGGATAGAAGATGAGTGAGTGAGTGAGTGAGTGACTGAGTAAACAAAACTGGAAAGAACATGGTAAAAATGTGCATTCATTAAATACACCCCACACTTAACACAACATACTTTATGTAATGGGTATGTAAGTTCAATAATTTTAGGTACACTAGCAGTTGTTTTATGCTAATCTTTTCCATTTTTTTTTTTTAAACAGCATTTATTTTTGTTTTTGTGAAATGTAGAACTGCGTTTTTTTCATTCATCAATCTTGATGAAATGGAATGGAATATTATAGCAAATTATATAATGAAATCTCATTTACTTTCTTTCATTTAAAACATACTGTTTTTGGCAGACAGCACAGTCTGTGTGAAATACAAATGTGTTTTAGATTTGCACTGACTAGACTACAGGCATTTATCGTGCCGTTTAGTGGCTCACCTGGATGCCATGGAGTGTCTCTCTGTGCTTGAAGAAGCATACGGGCAGGTTGGTTTCGCAGAAAACAAAACTTAAACTCATAAATTCAACCTTTACTGCACAGTATACACTTCACTAGTCCCTGTGCTTGGGATGCATGGCTTCTTTGAATGATGATTAGGACATCAGTCAGCCGGGCAGAACTTCATAACCTACTGCTAATTACTAAACCAGTAATGACCATAGCGGCAGTCAGACTCATAGTGTGTTGTATGTGCAGCAGTTAAAGTTACTATTAGCAGTTATTTTCATTCATTTCAGATTCATTTTTCGTTTACACATCTGGTTATCTGTCATTATGTTGGTCTGTGCTTAAAAAAAAAAAAAGTTTATTTGCTTTATTTTTAGAGTGATATGGGAGACATTACTAATATAGTTGACCTGACTTTTGATACTTATTAAATTGGACCAACAAATTGGGTGTCAGTTTGCTAGGAAGCATAAAGATTGGACTTTGCAGCAATGGAAAAAGGTCATGTGGTCTGATGAGGCTATGACTCTTTTCCAGAGTGATGGGCGTGTCAGGGGAAGAAGGGAAGTGCATGAAGCGATGCACCCATCATGCACAGTGGCCACTGTACAAGCCTCTGGAGGCAGTGTTGTGATCTGGGGTTGCTTAGGTCTATGCTCAGCAAATGAAACCAGTTGATGACCTTAATGTACTGAACGAGCAAGTTATCAGATCTATGAAGTTTTTCTGGCACAGGCTTGCCAGGACACAAGCTGGAACGTTGCCCTCTACAAGTTGTCAAGTCAAGTCAAGTCAAATTTATTTATAGCACATTTAAAAACAACCGAAGTTGACCAAAGTGCTGTACAATGATAATAAATAAAAACAAATAAAAATAAGTAAAAATAAAAATAAATAACTAAAAATAATAATATTAATAATAATAATAATCATCATCATCATCATCATAATACAGAATTAAACAGCATAAAAAATAAAATGAAAATAACTATGTAAAAAGTAAATAAAAAATAAAATAAAAGTTGTTAGTTTAACACTGTCTAGTGAAAAAAAATTACATTTACAGTAGTTTACATTTACATTTACTATTAGGTGTTTGGCAGACGCTATTATCCAGAGCAAGATCAGAAAACAGTCTAGATGTATGTCTTCCTTGATCTCTAAGAGATGGTGGGACCAGCTGAGCAGGGCTGAAGGATCGGAAGGAACGTGGTGCGGTGTGGGGTGTGGGTGTAGAGCAGAGCGGTAAGTGGGTGCTGGGCCATTTTTAGCTTTGCAGGCAAGCATCAGGGTTTTGAATTTGATGCGCGCAGCTACAGAAAGTCAGTGCAGGGAGCGGAGAAGTGAGGTGGTGGTGTAAGAGTACTTGGGAAGTGCTGCTGCATTCTTTAACAGCTGCAGAGGATGAATGGTGGACAGAGGCAGACCTAACAGGAGTGAATTGCAGCAATCCAGTCTTGAAATAACAAGGGACTGGACAAGCACCTGAGTAGCCTGTGTAGGAATACATGGGCAGATTCTTCTGATGTTGTACAGGAGAAATCGACAGCCACCATGCCGCCATGTTCCATCATGTGGTGGCAAAATTGGGAACAAAAGCATTGACGCACTCCGTGGAAGTTGAAGTATTTAAATAATCTAAATTATCGATTACATTGATCATGGACAATTAAGTGTTTTCCACTTTTGGCTGCTTTTGAATAAATACTGTGAGCGTTATTCTGACAGCAATTCATCAACATAATTATGACTTTCAAAAACAACCTGATACCAACAGTGTGTTAACTTCTGTAAGGTTCAAAAAGTAATGTCATCACAACATGTTGAACCAAGAATTTCTGCTGGGATATCTACATATACAGTACGGTACAGTGTAATAATAGAGTAAATTGATTTTATTATGTTAACAATGTAAAAATAAATAAATAAATAAATAAATAGTCAACCTCACGTGCTGACACATGAGGAAAGCATAATGAAAATAAAATGTTCATGATGTTGGTCTATTTCATACCGCTGAATGAATGAAAATATAAGGAGAAAAACAAGTATTTAATAGAAACGTTTACACAACAAGCTTGCTCTCCCACCTTTATCCAGCTCCTGGCTTTACTTCCTTCTTCTGTACCTTTTCCAGATTTCCCTCCAAAGCTCCAATTCGGAATTCATGTCACCAGGTTCTAAGCGGAGTCAGCAGCAGATTTGTCTATTGTCTACTCCCAGCTATCTCAGCAATGCAATCAGTGAAACCAGTCACACTACACAGGTCCTTCATAATACTGTGTGTATGGCTGTATACTGTACCGGAGACTGTACTAATGACTGGAGTTTCACAATCATGCTGTTGCTTGGGTTTTGTGAAATTGTTACAAATAATATAATAAAACCCATCTACACTCCCCCAATGTGAACTGGTTTAGTCTGACAATGTTGTGTACTGCATCTAAACCTTTATCTATGCTCGTGTTAACATGATTTACTGTAAAAATGAGATTAATCTCTAGAGCTTCCAGTAGAGATGTGCACATCTCTATTAGACGATGAGTGAAAAATGCACATCTGCTTTGTCAGGGTATGCAGAATTGTTGAAAAAAAAAAGTAAAAGCCTTAATTGATAAACAAGTAGAAACCACATATGCAGAACCACACATGCAGAACGATGTGACGGCGAAGAAGACGACCAGGTGCTGTGTCTCACCACGGCTAATGTGAGGAAAACTCTACGCAGAGTCAACCCACGTAAAGCTGCTGGACCAGACAAAATCACAGGCAGAGTGCTCAGAGAATGTGCAGAACAGCTGGCAGGTGTTCTCACCGACATCTTCAACATCTCTCTGCCGAAGAAGTCTTCTGTGTCCTGTCTCAATGATTACCGCCCTGTTGCACTCACACCCATCATCATGAAGTGCTTCGAGCGGCTCGTCATGAGACACATCAAGACCCTGCTGCCTCCCTCACTGGACCCCCTGCAGTTCGCGTACCGTTCGAACCGTTCAATGGACGACGCCATCTCCACCACAACCCACCTGGCACCGTCACATCTTGACAAGAACGACACTTACGTCAGAATGCTGTACATAGACTTCAGTTCGGCATTCAACACAATCATCCCCCAACACCTGATCGCGAAGCTGAGCTTGTTGGGCCTGAACACCTCCCTCTGTAACTGGATCCTGGACTTTCTGACCGGAAGACCTCAAGCAGTGCGGATCGGGAGCTACACCTCCAGCACCACCACACTGAGTACTGGGGCCCCCCAGGGCTGCGTGCTCAGTCCCCTGCTGTTCACACTGCTGACTCATGATTGTGTAGCGACACACAGCTCCAATCATATCATCAAGTTCGCCGATGACACGACCGTGGTGGGTCTCATCAGCAAGAACGATGAGTCAGCGTACAGAGAGGAAGTGCAGAGGCTAACGGATCGGTGTAAAGACAACAACCTGTCTCTGAACGTCGAAAAGACAAAAGAGATGGTTGTTGACTTCAGGAGGACTCGGAGTGATCACTCTCCGCTCAGCATCGACGGCTCTTCTGTGGAGATTGTCCTGGAGGAGAACCTCACCTGGTCGCTCAACACCAGCTCTCTGCATAAGAAAGCCCAACAACGTCTTTTCTTCCTGAGAAGGTTGAGAAAGACACAGCTTCCACCACCAATCCTCACCACCTTCTATGGAGGGACTATTGAGAGCATCCTGAGCAGCTGCATCACTGTCTGGTTTGGGAATTGTTCCATATCAGACCGCAAGACCCTACAGCGGATAGTGAGGACAGCTGAGAAGATCATCGGGGTCTCTCTCCCTTCTATCGAAGACATTTACACCACACGCTGCATCCGCAAAGCCATCAGCATTGTGGCTGACCGGACACACCCCTCACACTCACTCTTCACCCTCCTGCCATCTGGAAAAAGGTACCGAAGCATTCGGGCCTCACATCCAGACTGTGTAACAGTTTTTACCCACAAGCCATTCGTCTACTCAACACAAAGAGACTGGACTGATAAACACACACACACACACACACACACACACACACACACACACACAAATCACTCAGACGAACTAAATAACATCTGGACTGAACTGATAAACACACATGCACAATCACACTGATATACATCCATCTCAATCTGCTCATACCCACCTACCTGTGCTGCTCTTCACAATTTTTGCACAATATTTATTTCACTGCTATTTGCACACGATATTCTTGTCAAAATGTAAACTGTTTACTGCTGCTCTTCCCACTACCTCAATTCATACTTCATCAAAAAAAAAAAGTACTGTTATGTGTTACATTGTTGTGTCTGTCATGTACCTCTTTGTTTGCACATTTGCACGTGCACTTTGTCTATTGTGTATTTTTGTATAGAAATTTGATAGTTCTTTTAGAGTAACTTAAAAATGTAAAAATGTGTGTTGTAAATTTATGTTGTTGCATGTATGTAGCACCCTGGTCCTGGAGGAACGTTGTTTCGTTTCACTGTGTACTAACTGTATATGGTTGGAATGACAATAAAAGCCCACTTGACTTGACTTGACTTGACTTGAGGGTTGTTTATGATGAATTAGTAAAGACACATACAGTACAGTATGGCCCATCTTTAAGGTTTTTATGTCTCAGGGGTTCGCTTTTAAAACTGGCCACATTTATGCCTTATAAAAATGACTATTATTCATTTGAAGAAGTTTTGTGTCCTACTTTAAGATATACGTTTATTCGTCTGACAGTGGGGAAATGTATCACTGCCTGAACAAAAAAAAGTCCCCATTTCAGAAGGGAGAAATTCTTGTGGGGCATCACGCAAAGAACACAACTAAAGAGTTTTGAAATGACTGGAACACGGTTAAGAACCCTTCACCACAATATCAACACCTGGAGGAATAGTGATATAAGTAACTTTGTGGAAGAAATGTGGGTGGAAAAAATCATGAATTGAGGTCACTTAGTGACCGCAAAGTGACTCTATCTCAGAGCGACTGGTGCATCAGAGTAAGAAGGGATGTGCATGAAGGGATGTGCCTTCTACAGACAAGAATACAGAAATTTCCAGAAATACATCCAGATTGGGGGAGAACATGCAGATAGGAAAATGATCATACTGAAATCACTTTATTTCTAGCTTTTAGAATGAAGATTCTATAAGTGACTTATTTAAATAAACTGTTTGTTCCTCACTCTCAATGTGATATTATTTATAGCCTAAAGAAGTTCAGAAGTTCATTTTTATGATTGACACAATCATAAAAATGACTTGCAATGCTGATCAGTCTTGATCTCAGCTGATCTTGAGACTGAGGGTCACTTGGTCAGGGGCAGTGGTTCTCCGTATTGTGTTCATATTGCCTGTAAATCACTTCAGGTAAGTGTTCAAGCCAAACTGGGACTAAATGTTTCATTAATTTATTTGAGCTGTATATCAGTAAAATCAGAAAAAATGTCACTTTCTGTAGCTCCCCAGAGCAGGAGTAGGAAACAGGGTCGGCGAATAACACATGATGTGTTCCACCAATCAGGACACCTGTGTTTATAACCATGTGGCTTGTCTCTTGTTCAGCGAACTGTGCCTCTTGCGCCAGCATTTAGGATCTTTTTTTACATTCACGTCATAAAGGGAAAACCAAACTTCAATCATCGTATCACTACTTACAAATATGAATTATAAGTTGGGCATATGACGGTCCTGATGTCTCTGTCCAAACTGACATTCAGCAGACATAAAGTAACACGTCTTGCTCCAAGGGAACAACATCTTAAAATATGAGCATTAGTTTATTGGGAACGAATATAATGAATGAATAAATCACATCACCTGCGCTGATTTCTGCGTTACACACTCCACACAATTCTACTACAATAGAAAAGCACATTCTGTAATATTAGACTAAAAAATGCCCAAATCCAAAGCGTAATTCTCGTACTGTACTCTACTGTAACTCTAACTTTTGTAACCATTTCCACTACACTGCAAAACCCTATTAGTTAAAGAAATAAAAATAAATAAATTGTTTGTTTATAAGTAAATAAAATAATGTATGATGTTACATTTCCAATACAAAACATACACACCAATAACTTCATTAAGTACACCTTACTAGAAATGAGACGGTCCACTTTTGCCTTAATTCTTCATGGCAGAGATCAACAAGGTGCTGGAGACACATTCCTTAGATATTTTGGTCCATATCGACATGACAGCATCACACAGTTGCTGCAGACTTGTCAGCTGAACAGCAATGATGGGAACCTCTCACTCCACCACATCCTGAAGGTGCCCTATTGGAGTGAGATCTGGTGACTGTGGAAGCCATGTGAAGTACAGTGACCGCGCTGTCATTTTCAAATAAGCAGATTGAGATGATTTTAGTTTTGTGACATGGCATGTTATTCTCTGCTCATAAAGGGATGGACATAATCTGTAACAATACCCAGTTGTTTGGGAAAGTTTGCCAAGAACATCTCCCCACACCATTACACCCACACCAGCAGCAGCAGCCTGAACCGCTGATACAAGACAGAATGGATCCATGCCTTCATGTTTAAATCAAATTCTGACCCGGCCATCTGAATGTCACAGCAGAAATCGAGACACGTCAGACCAGGCGGCATTTTTTCAATCTTCTATTGTCCAATTCTGGTGAGTGAATGTGAATTGCAGCCTCAGCTTCCTGCTCTTAGATGACATACGTGCTGGAGTGTTGCATCATGGTTTTTTTTTTATTCTGGATGCCACAGTATATACTTACTTTATCTATTATGGATTCAGGATTATCAACTAAAGCAAAAGTTTTACTGTAGATTAGCTTTTATTTCTAATTCATATAAATGCTTCGTTTTTTGTGAACAATAACAAATTATTATTATTATTATTTATCTATTTATTTATTTATTTGTGTTATATATAAGTTTTATTTGAACCTTTGTAGTATTGTAGTATAGATTTGTAGTAGTCCACTAGATAGTGACACATGCCCAGTGCAGTTACTTCAAGGGGGTATTCCAGAAAGCTGGGTTAACTTACCATTGTGTAAATCTTAACCTCAGGGTTGATTTACTCCAAACACGCATACCATGAGTATGTCGGTTCCAAAACCTCTGAGCAGAGTAAGTTTAATTAACCTCCTACTGGTTACTCAGAGTTAATGCGCATGCACGGTGCTACATAAAGACATTTCCAATGGATCGCCGATTTCACGAGTCAAAATGGAAAATCAAAGTAAAAAAAGAGAGCGGCATACTTCACAGAGGCGGAGATGGAGGTTTTAATGCAGCATATGAAGAATTCAAGCCAATAACAATGAAAAAAAGCAACACGGCTGCATCGGCTAAAGAAAGAGAGTTTGCTTGGCAAAAAATAACGGACAGAGTAAATGCGTGAGAGTATTAAATAGCACATTTGACATCGGCTTCCCTTTTATTATACACTGGAAACCCTAATGCTCAAAGTAATTAAACACATTGAGTACTGTTAACCTAAATAATTGCAATTAGGTCAAATTAATAGACCTTTTTGAGTATTCAGAACTTTTTGATATTTTAAGTAATCGTAAGTACGTAAGTAACAGTAACTGTCACCTTAAATTCCACCAACTTAAACTCTATAGAGCACCGGTGGCTTCGTGGTAAGTGTTTCGCCTGCCATGCGAAAGGCCCGGGTTCGATTCCCAACAACAGCAGCAACAGTTTATTTGATTTGCAACAAGTTCAACAAACTCAAAAATGTATAGTTCCGTTTACTTAAAATTAGAAACATCATTACTTAAAAAAATTGATGTAACTGATTACCTCAATTTTTTTTTAGTTTTGCCAAATTAATCGGGTTTACGGTGTGTGTAAAAAGTGTTTAAGTGCCAGACATACTGTGTGAACGGCTCTACACATAGTTGCCTTTCCCACATGCTCTGCATCACCAACCCAAAAATGCCCTGATGCAAAAAAACTAAGTGCTACAGTATGTACACTGTAATCAGTTACATAATTTTTTTAAGTAATGATGTTTCCAATTTTAAGTAAACAGAACTATAATTTTTTTTAATTTGTTGAACTTGTTGCAAATCAAATAAATTGTTGCTGCACCACAAGCCGGCCCGGGGATCGAACCTGGGCCTTTCACATGGCAAGCGAAACATTTACCACTGAGCCACCGGTGCTCTATAGATTTTTTTTTTTAGTTGGTGGAACTTTAAGGTAAAACTTACTTAAATATCAAATTTGTTCAGCTAACTTGAAAATTGTTATTTCTACAAACTCATAAATACCAAAAAGTTCTGAATACTCAAAAAGGTCCATTAATTTGACCTAACTGCAATTATTTAAGTTAACAGTACTCAGTGTGTTTAATTACTTTGAGCATTAGCAATATGCGATTTCAAGAGACGTGTTAAGTAAATTAACGATTTCCTTGAAAACCGATAACACGCTTTCAAATAATCATTAGGAAATTAAAAGACATCAATATGCTGTCTTATAACTCTCTCCCGGCGAAAAAAAACTCATAATTTGTGCCTCCACATCCACAGGATCATCATCAAAAGCGCACATCATGCTCAATAAACCTCTGAAACAAACTTACCCTGGAACATAAGCTGCTACCGAGCAGGTTATCATCAGAGAGCAAGTTGCTATGATTACAAACATACCCAGAGAGTTACGTCCGTTTTTGGAACCGAAAGTTGAGGTTATCCACAAACTTACTCTTAAACTTATCCCGGGTATTTCACATAACCTACTTTCTGGAATACCCCCCTGGTCACATTAAAATAAATAAATAAATAAATAAATTCACAAACAGAAAAACAGATTCTGAACGTGACCATGAGACTGGAATCAGAACTAAATGCTGGAAACTCTCTTATACCTGCACCAGTTAACACAAAGTTAGACAATTAAAATATATCTGCCTTGTTAGGCACATAATTGTACCAGTAGTGATTTTCAGCTAGAGTCTTTACAAATCTTTAATTCTCTTAAAATATAATTTGCACTTTTATTTGAAATTTCTACATAGACCTGATGTGAGGTTTACAGTAAAAAAAAAAAAAAAAAAACTGTAATCCTATAACAAAAATCATAATCCATAAGAAATTATACAGTAATCCTGTGGATTAATGTTTTGTAAATATCATGTTATATGTTATAATTACAGAACATGAGAATCATTATGTACACACATTACAATGTCACTGCTGCATTACTGACAGGAGAATACACAACATATGAATACTCCAGTTCATCATATTCCCTCTTGAGCATCTTCTCAGAGAACTGTAGAGTAGAAGAAAATTCACTTTAACTGCTTGTAATAAGATGTTATATTACTGCATGTAAATCACAAATAATTTATACAATATTTATTATTGACCTTTTGACTACACCCCAAACCTCCTCAACATCCCAAAACCATATGAACCAAGTTCATATACTGTTCATAAGATTTATACTAAAAACCCTCCACCAGATTTATGAAACAAGCCTGTAGTTTTTGTAATAAATACATTTGGAGGAAACTGTATCTACTGGCTTTTGAGTTTGTAACCTGAGATTTACCTCATTATCTTCTGTCTCAATGCCTACAACACAGAGAGAACATTATTATTATTATTATTATTATTATTATTATTATTATTATAGGAGACATAATTTACCTCTGTGTGTTTTTTGGTGCTTGAAAATCAGAACACTGAGAAAAATCACAATCATGGCACAAAACACCGCCACCAACACGAAGACATCAAGAGAGACTGTCAATTTGAGAAAACATTAAGACATGTTTCATGTGAAAAATGACAAATTGTGAGATTTGTAATGTGATGAACACTCATTTGCAGTTACATTCCAACAAACTATTCTTTATTTGCCATTTTCACAGATATAACAGTACATGTACATAGGACTTCTTGCACAGTTCTCTGGGGTTAATCCAGTGAATGGCTGACAGCAATGTGGAGAGCACAGAAAAAAATGCCAGAGCTTGCAATATGCTTTAAGCCTTTCGGCACACAGCACAAAGGTTTCCAGCATAAAGAGGCTCTCTCTGTACCAAGTGAAAAGGGAAATTATGATTCAGGGTGTCCAGGGTGAGGGGCAACCCTGTACTACCTACTGCAAAGGCCTGATGTCGCAGAGCAATGACAACACCTGCATACAGTACCATCCACAATGAAGTAGCTAAGCCATCCTCCAGCATAGCACATTGTAGACTGGAGCTCCAGGAGCAAGGGCCTCTGAGTGTAAGAACGCGGGTCTCACGAGGGGCAGAATCGCGCAAAAATACTAGGGCGAACGCCCCGAGAGGATCAGAAGTTTATTTTTATTTTCCAGAGCCCCATTCAGTCTCGAGCAGACGGCGGAGCTCTGTTTACTTTGTGTTATCAGTTTTCTTTTGTTTCTCTTTTGAGTTTCCCATGAATAATCTCCAAATGGGAAGGTCTTCCCGTGTGTGTCATAAGCACTCTCACGACCTCCTATTTCACTGACACCCTGAGAAGCCCTGCGTCAGGGCTCTTATAAATATTATAACACTGAGTGCCATTCAGCTGGCTCAGCTCTACGTGGAGGTCAACAGGGAAACCTCCCATACCGAGTCTCAACTAAAGTTAAGTTACATTGTTTTGGAATCATAGCATAGTAGCCCTGAACTTAGCCCTGATAGCAATGTTAGCCGAGAGCTAAGTCATGTTAGCCATATTAGCCCCAAACTAAACCCTGCTACCCATGTTAGCTGTGAACTGAGTACTGTTAGTCATGAAATAAATGCTGTTAGCCATGTTAGCTGGAAACTGAGTAATGTTATCCTTGTTAGCCTAGAGATGCATCCTGTTAGCTAGTGTAAGGAAATTAGGTGACTGACAGCGGGATAGGCCTATCAGCTGTCAGTATTCTTAGACTGACAGCTGGATTGGCCTATCCGCGATCAGTATCCTTAATATAAGGGCTGATTGGTCGTTGCTCCGGGTGCGTCACGTCCGACTTTCCCCTTTTGTGCCTGTGTTTCAGTGGCTACAGGTAAGTGTGCCGTGCTGCAACCGGTGGTAATTTTAAATTGGTTATTTTTAAGCGTTTTGTACATTTATAGGCCATTCATCTGGATGTCAGTGTGTTTTTGGCGCTGTTTTAGTGGATCTAATGACTGTTCGTCTCTCAGGTATGTGCATGGGCATTTGTATAAATTCCTATTGTACTAGCATTGTTGTGTTGCTAACACTGTTGCATTCTGGCTAGGTGTGCTTCCCTGTGCTCCATTGGGCTATCGGTGAGCTGATTGATAGATCTGTGCCTGTACACTTTTTTTATTCTGTGTGATACCCTGACGGTAAGAGTTCTACATGTAATTATAATTCGTGAATGAAACGTATTGATTAGTAACATTTCTTTGTTTGTTATAGGATTCTCCCTCTCGTTTCATCTTAGTTTATTCTGTTTGGTATCGTGTGTACTGCTGTCCTCCGCTTTGCGGTACTAGCGGTCTGCTGCAGCTCCTGTTGTCCTGTTGTGGATGCTGTCGTGCAGACGCCACCTTTGTTCTTAAAAGGGGACTGCTTGTCTGATTCCTATGGTGTTTGGTGGCTGTTTTACTTTGTGTACCTGTGTGGAGAATACGACAATCTCTTTGCATTAAAAGAAGAATACCTGCTCTCTCTTCCTTTTTCCTGACTGATTTAGTTTTCTTTTGGTCATACTTTTTGTATGAGTAACGTTGATTTTGTTTGATTTTCTTCTTTTTGGGTCATATCCTTATATATTTACACCCAATTATCTTGTTATTTTTCTCCTTATTAATGTCATTTGCTTTGTAGATTTATTTGATTCTATGTATTTTAAGTTTGGAATTCATTTGCTTTTTTTACTTTCCTGTGGTAGTGACTGACACCTATTCCCGTCTGGGGTTGTCTACCAGTAGTTTTTTTATTTCATGCGGAGTTAATTGTTTATTTCTTTTTGGTTTATTGCAGGAGCTGGGGTCCCACGGGTGAATGGATCTTCCCCCTTGCGGTGGTGGTTCTTCTTTAGTGTGGGGTATGCACCATTTCGAGTGTGTGGTAGTGTGATCTGAGTGCACCTTGTGTGTGGATGAGTGTTTTTCCAAAACCAGAATCCATTTGTTTCCTGCCATTGGACGCCTCAGTCTTGCTGGTATTTATATTATTTGTTTGTTTGTTTTTTTATATTGAAAGTTGACTTTTTTTGGTTAGTGTCCATATTTCTTTTTTTGTAAGTATATTGTTTTCATTTAAAGTGTGGGTCTTCTACGGTGCTTTTGACTCCGTACGGTCTATTTTAAAGGTTTTATCATAGCTGTAATAAAACATTTGTATTTTTATATTTCACCCACGTCTCTTGCTTTCTTATTTGAGAGAATCGAACCTGTGTGCTTAATTGTTCCCTTTTCGGGACTGAGTTTTGTTCCCTAGAGTTAATTTCTAGGGTGGCGTAGTCGGATTACTTCTTTGGTATACTGTTTCACAACTGCACTGCTCCCGCCACACTAGGATATGGTTTCTGTCAGCCCTGTTTTACCTGAGCTCTGTTTTGCTTTGACTGCAACTTGTTCTAGTCCGCATAAATCACACACTGAGAAACCCAAATGAAGCCATGTAGACCCACAACCATGCCGTGCTCCATACCACTGCCCTGCACTGCCTGAGCCTTGCCCTTTTTCACATGTACCTCACCCTGCTCCATCATAACCACATGATGCATCTTCTCGCACCTTCTCTGCTTAGTCCATCAGCACTCTGATACTGAGGATGTACTGCTGTTTCCACCAGCTGGGTAGGAGAGTCGTGTGCTTCTTCCACCAGCTGGCTTCATGGATGTCATGTTCACTCTGAAACCAGGTTTAAGCAACCTAGTTCCTGCCATGCATCCTACAGTAGGTTTGAGAATATCATGATGGCACCCCTGACAGGTTTCCATGACATCATGCTTGCAGCACATCATTGTGTCATCCCTGTGATATTGTTGTGGTATCACCTCTCAGCTTTGAGAGCATAAAGCTGGGAGAGCCACCTTGATTTGACGACATCGTACTAGCAGGGTCCCCCGACTTCTAAAGTATCATGAAGACTTCATGTCAGCAGATGTATATTTGTGTGTCTATAAGGTGCTGCCACCGTTAACAGCCATATACGTATATAAAGGATATTGATCTGAATTAAAATCCCCACAGCTGTTCATACTGTGCAGCCATGCTCCACAAGATAATGAAAAGCCTTCTGAGAAGAGTGGAGGCTCTTACAGTAGCAAAACAGAGGATGGACACTATATTAATGTTTAAAAAACCTACATGGGTTTGTTTTTAAGGGGTCTAGGTACTTTTGACCAGATATTAATAATCACTTCACCTGATACTTTACAGTTCATGAAGATCTTTACATTAAGCCTTTATTATCTGCCGCATCAGTAAGTCAGCGTTCACACTTTTAATATATAGTTTTATAGAAAAGTATTTCTCTGACCTTTCTGCTCAAGAACACTCAGCACTAACTCCTTCTCCAAGCTGCTGTGCTGAACCACGCAGGTGTAGGTGTGGTTCTGCAGCTCTTCAGCTGGGACTTTCAGAATGCTTCTCTTCTGGAAGCTTCTATCCTGGTTGGGTAACGTCTCTCTGAGCTCCACGTCCTCATGCACGTCCTCTCCGTCCTTCTGCCAGGTGATATTTAATGGTTTGGGGAAGAAACCTGTAGCATGACACACCACCTCTGGAGAAGGAGACGAGTGTTTCTGGAACACTGACGCCTCGGGACGAACTGCAGAGACACACAGACATCAATATTTCAACACTCTGTTGGATTTATTTATAAGTGTGTCAAACTGTAACTACCACAATATGGTCTTATTTATATATGGAAATAGATATTAATAAACCACAAACTCATAGACTATATTCCCATGTCACAGCCCATTGCCTATCCATACTGATTTGTTAAAAGTGCATCTGCTCAAACTGGTTACTCTGATTACACTGTTTACTCTCTCGCTCTCTCTCTCTCTCTCTCTCACGATATACTACCGCTTTTGGGATCACTTTCTATTCACTTTCCCAAGTGATCCCAAAATTTTAAGCGGTATAATAGTAACTGGTTTGATGCACGGGTGGGACCACAAACATGGACAAGAGACAAGGTCTTATGGAAAAGGGGTAATTTTTTTCTTGATAAAAGGAAAGTAGAGCATTAAAGGAAGGAGGAAGGGAAAAAAGGAAGGAAAAGGTGTGCATGTGCAGGTCTGGTGGGCAGTAACCCACTGGCATACGGGCACAGACTGGTGAGCGGTGGTGGCGGGCAGAGTGGCAGCATGGGCCCGTGTGGGCAGCAGCTCCTGCGCTGATCACTCGCGCTGACTCTCCTGTCAGGGGATGGCTGGACCGGCCCCTCCCAGCTCTCCTGTAGGCGCGGCCTCAGATGGGAGTCCTCAATGACATCCTGCAGCTGGGTGGCTTTCCCCAGCTGGGAACAGGGGCCATGACGTGTGCCCCTAGTGGCCTTTTCTTCCTCTGAGGCAGGGCCACGAAATCCGGCTCCGTGTAAGAGTAAACAAGCTGCAAGAGCTTCGGCAGTGAGCTTGAGGCTGTCCTCTGTCACAGTGATCAAAGGACAGAGCACGTGCAGACCTTACCGTCCCTTTTTCTCTTCCTCCCTCCTTTAACCCTTTCCTTCCCCTATTTCCTAAATAAAATTACCCCTTTTCCGTCTCGTCCCTTTGTCTCGTGTCCGTGTTTGTGGTGCCACCTGTGTAGCAAACCTGTTACAATATACTGTATATATAACAACAGGAGACCAAACGTGTGTGATGTAGAGGAGATAAAGTGTCAAAGATGAAGACTAATTTTAAAAGAGTGCAATATTTATATGGTACATTTATTTATGCTAAGTTATGTGTGTGATGTATCAAAGTGAAGAATGGCCTTAAAGATCGGCTTTACCTTTCCTCTCCAGAGTTTCTCTGCCAAAAGACACAAACAGCTGTAACTGGTCTATACAGTCATGCTCCAGGTAGCTCTTCCAGTATGTAGCATGACCTGCTGTAGACACCCAATTGTCTGTGCTGATCACTTGGTGATGTCTGGCTGCAGTCCAGGTTTCAGTTCTCAGATCCAGACTAACGAAATCCTCTCCATCATAACCATACTTGATGTATCCTCTAGTGGTGCCGTCATCATCCAGCTCACAGCCATACATCCACAGAAGTGTATGAACTTCTGCACACACACACACACACTAATTTTGTTAGTTATTTCTAAATTAACTCATTTTGTCCTGCATGCAAATCACAGTAAGGCGACATGTGATCCTGCAGACTGTATCCTTCTGAACTCTAATGGAATTGTATACAGTATGTAAGGAATAGCACACTCTGTGAAGTGCTGTTATAGAACAGTAATCATCATGAGAGTGTTCTGATAAAACAAAGTTAATGTTAACCACCAGTACCCCACAGCATAATAACACAGCAATGTGTTGACACTCACAACAGCATGTCATAAAAACAAGTACTATAAGTCCTTTTTCTCAGCTATTATTATTACTTAAATAAGACAAACATCACCATGATACTAATTTGGACTGTTTACTGTGCAGGCCATATGAATGAGCTGCTACTTAAAAAAATTATAATAATATAATAATATTAATATTATATTGTGATATATTAATATTAACTTGATTTGTAGCTGCATGACTGTTGTTGTTGCTGGTATGGAAAATGTATCAACACTTTCATCCAGAAAGCAACAGTGCTATAGTGTACGATGAAATAAGCTGTGCACAGGGTGGGCCTAAAGTAGCATTACAGTTACTTCATTATCTGCTTCACCTTCTCAATCACGTTTTATATATGAAAATTATTATTATCAAGAAGGTGGACTCTTTGAGCACTTGAGAGATTAAATGTTCAATGTAAACTGTCTAATATGTAATTATAATATACTGTATGTAAATAAAAGTCAAAATTTCTAATAAATGAAAAATGTTTAAGTGTTAACTGTAACCCTACTTTTGGCCCACCCTGTATAATATAACACAGAACACAGAATCTGTCTAGTGTTAAAGACTTGGATCAGAGTCACTTTCCTCATTTAGAAATCACGGTCAGCATCTGTCAGGAGGTGCTTAGTCAGCCCAAAAGCATGGATAAGATTTACATACTGTATTTATAAGGTGAATAATGAATTGAGACAAAACAGGCTGTCACGGGCAACCGGAGATGGACCGGAAGACTAGCAGTTAGCCCTGTAGCGTGGATGGTAAACCCAAACGCAGCTCAGGGTCAGGAATGAACCGGGCCGGAATCCAAGACCGCTCCTCGGGGCCGTAACCCTCCCAATCAACCAGGTATTGGATACCTCTGCCCCGGGGACGTGAATCGAGGATCCGGCATACGGTGTAAGCGGGACCGCCCTCAATGATTCGGGGTGGAGGAGGAGGGTGGATGGGTTTAACCATAGGTGAAGTGATGAAGGGTTTGAGTTGGGAAGTGTGGAATACCGGGTGGATCCAGAGCGCCGCAGGCAGCTGGAGCCGGTAGGTGACTGGGTTAATCAGGAGAGTGATGCGGTATGGGCCGATGAGTTTAGGAGATAGTTTTGGTGATTCCGTCTGTAGGTGTAGATTTCATGTAGACAGCCATACCTTGTCACCTAAGTTGCACAATCGTCCCGGTGGGTAACTTCCACCTGTCATACCGCACGGGGACACGGCGATGCTGAACGGTGTAGCGGGTGTTGGTGTGTCGGATGGCATTGTTTGCTTTTTCCCAGAGCCATCGACACCGACGGACCAACTGTTGGGCCGACGGTACTTCAACCTCCGGTTCCTGATGGTCGAATATCGGAGGCTGGAAACCGTAGCATGCCTCAAATGGGCTTAGGTTGGTGCCAGAAGATGTGTGGAGATTATGGGATAGTTCTGCCCAGATGAGGTAGGTCTGCTCCATTTGACCGTTAGTCTGAGGGTGGTAGCCGGAAGACAAACTACAGGTGGAATTGATCAGATGGCAGAAGGCCTTCCAGAACCGTGACGTGAACTGGGGCCCCCTGTCCCAGACGATGTCCTTTGGGAACCCATGCAGGTGGACTATGTGTTCTAGTATCAGCTCAGCTGTCCTTTAGGGCCACCAGGTGTACAGCTTTGGAGAACCGGTCGACGATGGTAAGGATGGTGGTTTTCCCTTCGGAAACCGGCAGGCCCGTGATGAAGTCGACGGCAATGTGCATCCAGGGCCGTCAGGGAACGTGGTTGGAGTTCACCTGGCGATGGTTGGTTGATATCCTTGGCCCTGGTGCACACTGGGCACGCCTGGATGAACTCGTTTATATACCTGGTCATGGTTGGCCACCAGAAGGCGCGTTGAATGAATTGGAGTGTACATCGCCTCCCGGGGTGTCCAGAGAGGAGGGAGGAGTGTCCCCTTTGAATATCATCAGTCCCGACGGCGTTGGACACATAGAGTCGACCAGGCGGCACCCCTGCCAGTTCGGTCTCCGCAGTCTGTGCCTGGCGAACCCACGTCTCTAAGTCCCAACAAAGTGGTGCGATGATCTTGGTGGGTGGTAGGACAGGCGCGGAATCCGCCCAGGGGACGCCTTCCTCATATTGTCGAGAAAGGGTGTCGGCCTTTGTGTTCTTGGATCCCGTGCGGTATGACAGGTGGAAGTTATATAGTTCTCGAAGAACAGTGCCCAGCGCGCCTGTCTTGGGTTAATTGCGGATGATGATGAGATTCTGGTGATCGGTCCTGAAGCCAGTGTCGTCATTCCTCCAAGGCCCACTTTATGGCCAGCAGCTCACGGTCCCCTACTCTGTATCGCTGCTGAATGGGGTCAAATTTCTTGGAGAAGAAGCTGCAAGGGTGCTGTCCAGCGGTCTGGACCTTGCTGGGAGAGGACAGCCCCGGCGCCCACATCCGAAGCGTCCACCTCCACAACGAATGGTTTGTCAGCATCAGGATGGAGGAGGATGGGACCAGTGGTGAAGTGGTGACAGAGTTTGTGAAAGGCGGAGATAGCAGTCGGGTTGAGGTTGAAGGGATAAGAAGATGGACGAGTCAGGCCGGTTAGGGGAGCTGCAACTGTCCTGTAGTCCTGGATAAAGCGACGATAGAAATTCGCAAACCCGAGAAACCGTTGGAGTTGTTTGAGGGTCTTGGGTAGGGACCAATGACGCACAACTTCCAGTTTCTGCAGGTCCATGGCCACACCCTGGGGCGAGATGACAAAACCCAGGAACGTGGTGGAGTGCTCGTGAAAAGTGCACTTCTCCAACTTACAGTACAGCTGGTGGGAGAGCAATCTCTTAAGGACCGCTCTGACATGTTGGACCTGTGTCTTGACAGTTCGGGAGTAGATGAGGATGTTGTCTAGATAGATGAACACCCAGCGGCCTAACATGTCTCTGAAAACGTCATTGATGAATTGTTGGAAAACGGTCGGTGCATTGCAAAGTCTGAAGGGGATGACCAGGCTTTCGTAGAGTCCTGTGGGGGTAATGAAGGCCGTCTTCCACTCATCGGCCTCCAATTTGTAGGCGCTCCGGAGGTCCAACTTAGTAAAAATGGTGGCAACAGAGAGGGCGTCCAGGGCAGAGTTGGTAAGAGGCAATGGATGTCGGTTCTTGATGGTGATGTTGTTGAGCCCCCAATAATCGACACATGGGCATAGGTCACCACCTCTTTTTTTCACAAAGAAGAACCCTGAGGAGGTGGGCCGGTTGGTGCCTTGGCGAAGCAGGAGGATAGTGGGTAGAGATGGCCGCGGGGCGGGACAGAACCCGGCTGAAGGTCGATCACTAGGTCGTAGGGGCGATGGAAGGGAGATGGGTGGCGCTTCTTTTACAGAACACTTCAGCCAGGTCTCGATATTCTGTCGGGATGTAGTTTGTGTTGACCTCGGGGGTCTCGGACTCCCTAGAACACGTCCCATACCAGGCCCGCCCAAGTTCGGCGCATGTCGACCCCCATTGTAGGATCCGGTTTTGGCTCCACGAGATAAGTGGGTCATGTTGTAGTAGCCAGGGGTGTCCAAGGATGATGGGTGGAGATGAAATGGAGGTGAGGTAAAACGGAATCTGACGGGCTGGGATAACACCTCGAACTTTACCCCCAGTCTCTTGGCGCAAGAAGAGTCAATAAAGTTACCTGCGATACCGGAATCGATGAACGCGGTACTTCTGACCAGTTTGTGGTCAAGCTGGAGGCATACTTGTACCGTGAGACAGGAATCATGAGTCAGGGTGGTGGAGAGGTGGATGGGACCCAGTGAGCTGCTCTAACTTCTCACCGGGTATGCGCATTTCCCGGTCGCAGAGGACACATGGCTCTGTGGTGCGCCACTGATCCACAATAGGCGCAGAGCCCCTCTCTAAAACGGTGTTCCCGTTCTGCAGCGGTTAAGGAGGCGCGGCCTAATTGTATGGGTTCCCCAGCTCCGGTGTCAACCACGGCAGGAGTTGGAGCCGACGGATTTGATAGGTGCAGTATTGAAGGAGGAGTGAGCTTCAGGAACTGGTGTGTGGGAGAAGAAAGAGGAGGGTCGAGACGTGAAATGAGGTAGTGACGGCATGGTGGGCGGCAGAGTGCGAGGAGTTGGCTTGGGACGGGCAAGCAGGCCTTGGTTGATTCGGAGGGCATGTTGAATTAAGCCCTCCAAGGTCGCTGGGAGCTCTCGTCCAGCAAGCTCGTCCTTAATGCAAGAAGCCAGTCCCTCGTAATAGGTCGTCCGGAACGCGGAGTCTCCCCAGTCGGTCTGAACAGCGAGGGTTCGAAAATCAGCCATGTAGCGGCTCACGGACGATCCTCCCTGCCGCGGATGATATAATTTGGAGTCGGTCTCCACCTCAGCAGCAGGATGTTCAAAGGTGAGTTTTAGCTGATGGGTGAATTCAGTGTAGGAGTAAGCTACGTCTGAATCGGAACGAAGAACCGCTGTGGCCCACTCAGCTGCCTGCCCGGACAGCAATGAAACAAGAAGAGAAATGCGCAACCGGTCTGCGGAGTATCTGGTGGAATTAAACTCAAACACAAGATCCAGCATGGCTAGAAAAACACTACACTTCCCATCCGTGCCATGCCAATTATCCGGTAAAGCCAGGTAAACATCAGAGGGGGGAGGAGGTGGCAGCGCGGCTACCACTGTGACGGGCAGTAGAGCAGCCGGCTGAGCGGCCGCCTCGCGGAGGGCTGCGTTCTCCCACCATAGCTCCGCCACCTTGCAGCGCAAGGCCACGATGTCTTAGACGCCACTGCGGAGAGTCGTGACTTCACCGCACAGCTGCTCGATCAGCTCGGCATGCCAGTTAACCACATCGCAGAGCGTAATCCGCTGGGTTTAACCCAAACGTGGAAGCAGAACGAGTAGGCAGGATAACCACGCTAGTTATTTTTTAGAACTCTTTCACAGCGAGAGCAAGAGTTTACACAACGAAACCCACATTCTAATAACACACACTCAATCGAAAGCGAAACCCAAGAAAGTGAGTACTCACGTAGAAACTGACAAAGCATCGGTAACGGCATGGGCAGACTCAATGAGTGAGCGATGTGAAGCGCCATCTTGTCTCCTTTTATTCTTCCTGAATCGCGACCGTACTACTTCCGGTTCCTCATGCTGGTCGTGTTAGGAATATGCATGACACAGGCGCAGTCAATTAGCTGGCTTGAGCTGTGGCAGCATGAGCGTAAAGAGGAACACCCTAGGGGTTACAGTCTAAAGTCATAGATACTACTGACTTGTCTGCTGTGTTCCTTGGGCTTCATGATGCTGTTTGTTCACTATTTTCTCTAACAAACCTACAGGGCTTCACAGAACAGCTGTATTTAAACTGAGATTAAATCACATACAGTCTCTATTTACTAATGAAGTGACTTCTGAAGGAAATTGGTTCCACTGGATTAAAGTTAGGGGGATCAGAGTAAAGCGGACTGAATGAAAATACATGCCAAATTTTTCAGATTTTTCTTTGTAAAAAAAAAAAAAACATTTATAATTTTTCTTCCACTCCAAAATTATGTACCACTTTTTGTTGGTCTGTCACATACAATCCCAATAACATACATTTACATTTGTGATTGTAACCTGATAAAATATGGAAAAGTTCAAGGGAAGCATTATTGACATGTACCTCTAAAAGCTCTGAATGTGTTCATCTTTACCTTTAGTCTGACTATAGAGTAGAATTACTGTAGACAAGAGTGTTTTCAGATCCTCTTGGTGGCTCAGCATTTGTTGTGTCTGTCTGTTGCAGTAATATGGATAATTAGCATCTAGTCTCTTGAGCCACTCTGTCTTCAGGATTGTCTTCCTGGTGTTGCTGTCATAGTACACAACCTGTTCCCCATCCACTAGACACACAGCAGTGAATTCTGGGAGATTTATTCCTGGTGTGATGCCAGTGTAGAAGCACTGCAGAGAGTGTGTGTCTGTAAAATGATATAGATCTGATGAAACAATATTTTAAAGTCCCACTGCATTTTAAGCTACAAATCCTGATTATTAACTGCTATAGTAGCTGAACTATTCACTATTTAGTTATACATGTAGATATGTGCTTATTAATTCAATTCATTTACTCAAATATTTGCACAACTGTTCAGACAATAGTCACAGATAATTAGCATGGATATTGTCAGGGATAACCCCTAGAGGGCGCCTGGCGCCCAGAGACTTTTGTAGTTTTTCTTAAGTTCGACTTCATTTCCCAGAATGCACCTCGGTCAGGTGATGAGGTCACTCAACTGAACCGAGGTGAATGGTTGATTAGTGTGGCTATAAGAAGCCTGGCTTTTCAGTTTCTTTTGTCTTGCATCTGTTGGAATGATACGTGAGAAATGCTGGTTTGTTTGATAAATTGTTTTATGCCAGTTTAGTTCAGTTCCTAGTTCTCTTTTGTTTAGAATCCAGTTTGCTTTATTTTCATGTTAAGTCTGCTTGTTTGTTTTCTTTCTTTATTATTAAAACATCATTAAAAAAACATCTTCACCTCTGCATCTATGCCTCGCCTACATCATCATAAGAAACGTGACAGATATTTATATATTAGAATATTTAAATAAAGAGGAAGTAATAGTGAGGAGAAAGAAATCCCTTCATTCCATTTCATATATGATAAATATATATATCATCCATTTTGAAACCTTAATAGTCCAACTACTTACTGTGGAGGCCTATAGTGCATTTATTCCCATTTTTACCGCGGAACCGTGGGAGGACGCATTCACACATGCATTCACACATGGGCAATTTGGGAACACCGTTTAGCCTAAAAGACACGTCTTTGGACTGTGGGAGGAGACCGGAGTACCCAGAGGAAACCCACCAAGCACGGGGAGAACATGAAAAGATTTTAAGATTAAAGCTTTTAAATTACATCAAGCTCAAGCCACTGCGATCCACACTGCTTAAGATAAAGGCCGTTGAATTTTAGCTGAGGTGTTTATAATTAGTTTTAATACATGCTGGTCCTCTAAAATAGTTTGATGTATAATTCAAAATGTTGTAGCGCTTAACGCTACAGAAAATACACCAGGAGTAATATCAATTATGCCTTTATTAACTTAAACATAGTAACACAACAAACAAAAGAACAGAAGAGAAAAACGATTCTGCAAGACAACTAACTAATAGACAGAAAACAGACATACAGACATACAGTGCGCGACAATGTCTTTGCTATAACTCAGACTTCAGGTCATGATGTAAGAGACAAAGAATCCACTTCAGTGTGGAACAGTAACTTCATCACACCTTCCTCACTGTGGATTATATAACACCATGACCTGAAGTGTGTCGCTCCTGACTTATATAATGTACACATGAACAAAATACAGATGTTATTCAGTATATTAAATCACTCCTACCTGCAAATTCCAGAAGAAAACTACCCATGAAGAAGAATAAGACCTTTCTGAGGATAGAACTGAGCTCCATTCCTGCAGAGTTTAACCAGAGTTACTCTTTAAGTTGTTTTGCAGGCAATCATCTTGGTAAAATATATTTATATTTGGTTTTATATAATCATTTGTGCTACTGCAAGAAGAACATCATGCAAAAACCTGGTTACACAGCAGTTCTTAGTGATTTTTGTTTAAATTTAATTGAAAACAAACAAAAAAAGTCAAAAAGGATACAGAAAAGAAAAACAATGTTTTGACATCTAGCATCAAATTGCTAGATCTCAGCCACTATAGGCCACAATGAGCATGTTAAATGTTCAGCTATGCTAAAGTCCATGACCGCACAATTAGAAGCAGACTGAACAAGTACGATTTGCTTGGAAAGGTTGTCAGGAGAAACATGGAAGCATGATGGCAAACCACAAGAATTGTCCTATGGATAAATACCATGTTTGTGGAAAACCAAACAGCATTTCAGCAGAAATACCTCATAACCACTGACAAGCGCGACAGTGGAGGGGTGAAGATTTGGGCTTGTTTTTGCAGCCACAGGACCTGAGCACCTTGCAGCCATTAAGTTTTACATGAACTCCTCTGAATACCAGAGTATTGTAGAGGCCAATGGGAGGCCATCTGTCTGACAGCTAAAATGGGTAGAAATTCAGTGATGGAACAGGACAATAATCTGAAGCACATCAGTAGACCTACATCAGAATGGATGAAAAATAAAAGAATCAAGGTTTGGGAATGGCCTAGTCAAAGTCCAGACCTTAACCCGATTGAAATGGTGTGGCGGGACCTTAACATCGCTATGCATAAGTGAACTGAAGTAATGTTGTAAAAACTATAACTTCACATTATTGCTGGTAAAGGTGGATCTACAAGCTATTAAATAATGGGGGGTACTTAGCATTGCCTACATGTTTTTTTTTTTTTTTCTTTTTGACTTCATTTTTGTGAAAAACGTTATTTGTTGTTCATCCAAGGTTGTATTTGCCTACAGATCGACTATGATCAGACAATTTTTTTATTGTGACCTCAGCCATGTAGTGTGTATCTAAATAATCATTAAACAATAATTCATATTCTTTAATTACACATTTTCTGTTCATGTTAACAATATTTTGTCCTGTAAGGTTTTATTGGGAGTGATGTAATGTGGTGAATATTCAGACTAAGAATGTGTTTCATTAATAAAGCAATAAATAACATCTTTTACACTTACCCGTGACAGAAAAAAATTGAAAAAGCATGAAGGTGAAGCCGTCTTTTGCTGTTCTGGTCAGTTGAGAAGCATACGTACGGTTTTCTGTTAGTGTTCAAAGGAACTTGCTATCTGAAGACCTGCTGTAAATGATGAGCGTCTCTCTGTGCAGTGCTGCTGTGTGAGCAATGTACAGAAAAGTGTGATGTCAATCGTGACATCAATTTGTGTTTAATGGTTTAAAAAAAAAAAAAAAAAAGATGTTCTGCGTGGGTTAACCTACTTTGTAACAACCTAGATTTTGTTATACTGGTGGCAAAATGGCACAAGTTTTGTACGGCATCCCATTCAAATGATCTGAGTGTTAGCAGGTTTACTCTAACAAAACTGTGTGTGCTGCAGCTCAGTGCTGTGTGGTAATTGCATTAAAAAATAATGTGCAATACTCTAAAGATAAACCACAGTGAAATCAACATTCATGAGTAATGCAATTACTGTAAACATTCACTGCACGAAATGATGCAAAGTTAAATGAAGGGGAACAAATTTTGCGGTTTTGGGTGAAAAAAGAAAAACAAAAGATGGTGGCCGTGTGGTAATGAGTGTTTTTTTAATGTGTTTTACTATTATGTAAAGTTCTGCAAATGCTAAACACTTTTCAGGTTTAGTTTTCTGGTTTCAATAGGCATCTGTGTCATTTTGATTCAGCAGTAGCGGTTGTGTAAAATGAGAGCTTTGTGGTTAGAAATATACACTGGACAACTTCTCAGAAATGGACACTGCCTGAGTTTAAAGCGGTGGCTTGCGGTTTGTTCAGTTCGCCTCAAAGAAAAAAGGCTGTAAAGTTCAGAGAAAAAAAAAAATGCTCTAAAACTGACCAATAGTTAAAACCCCCAATGAACTCAACTCTATTTTGTTCTATTGAGTTTTTTTTTTTTTTTACATTTATTGATTTTTTAAATTATTGATTGATTGATTGATTGATTTATCACCTAATGCGTTCTGCAGAGGTTTATCATTACCGTCATTGTTTTCATCCTGAAAATTTGATTTCCCCACCCTCATTTGTCAGGTCTAAGCATCCTGCACTGTAAACTCTAAAGCTCAAAGTAATTAAACACATTGAATACTGTTAACTTAAATAATTACAATTGGTTCAAATTAAAAGACCTTGATGAGTATTTAGAACTTTTTGGTATTCATGAGTTTGTAGAAATGACAGTTTTCAAGTTAGCTGAACAAATTTGATATTTTAAGCCGCAGTAACTGTATCCTTAAAGTTCCACCAACTTAAAATCCTTCAGCCGCGATTTTGTGTCTGACGTCATCAATGCACATGTACACTGCACACACTGAATTGTTTTAATCAAGATGGTGGATCGATCTGGGCACCCTAATGTACCAGAGCTCTGGTGGCTCAGTGGGAGGATTTTCACCTGGATTCAATTCCCAACCACTGGATGAAGCGCCTGTCACAAGCCCAGATAATAATGGGAGGGTTGTGTTCAGAACGGCATCTGGCGTAATTCATTAACTCATTATTTGAGTGACAAACCGCTGTGGCGACCCATTGCCAGGAGCAGGCGAAAGACCAACAACAATTTATTTAATTTGCAACAACTAAAAAATATATATAGTATGAGTTACTGTAGGCTACACAGTAATGCAAGTAAATAACGATTAATATGAATGAGTACAACAAACTCAAACACTGATAGTTCTGTTTACTTAAAATTGGAAACATCATTACTTAAAAAAAAATTATGTAACTGATTACCTCAATTTTTTTGAGTTTTGCCAACTTTTTTCTGGTTTACAGTGTAACATGTCTCCTGGAACATCAAAAACATCAAATGTAGGTCAAGGGAGAGAAATGGGGTGTGTGCTGGGGGACTGGTACTCTCCACTACCATTCAGAGAGTTGACCACTTCTACAGCCATCACTGCAGCGCTTTTTGGGATTTGCTCATTTTTACCTCTGCTTGATCAATTTCTTCTCCTCTCACATATCTGCTAAAGAATAGAAAATGCCTACAGTAGACCCCCATGACTGCCCAGTCAATCAAAAGAGAATACCTGGGACTTGGTGGTTGGACAGGTTTTTTCCACAGAGGTTTCAAGTTGCTTACTTCATTTTAAAAAAGAAGAAAAAAAAAACTGCGAGGATGTAGAGGAGTGGCGACACTGGATGGAAGCACTGAACATCCATTATTGCTTACACTGATCACAAAAATCTTAACTATCTCAGGACAGCCAAATGTATGAAGTCTCATCAAGCACAGTGGACCTTATTCTTCACAAGGTTAGGGTTAGTGACCATTTCATGCCATCTGGGGTCGAAGAACACCAAGGCTGATTCACAAAAAAAAAAAAAAAAACCTCCAGAGCTACACAATCTGACCTACATGCTTCTGTAGGCACAGTAAATGATGATGTTCATGATTACACAATCAGAAATAGACTAAAGAAGTATGGATTTCATGGAAAAGCCCATTTTCCCCAAAACATAATGACAATATGGCTTAGCTTTGCAACATTGCATCTGAACAAACCACAAACGTCCTGAAACCTTATCTTTTGACGTGATGAGACCAAGGTAGAGATGTTCAGACATCATGAACATCAAGGTGACAGTGCTAACCACTAATGCACCGTACTAGGCTCTGTTGTAAGGGTTTCTATAAATAAAGGATTCCATTCATCTTGCGCTGAAGAGGAAACAACCTGCAAACTAAACACAGCATGTCCTGTTCAGTCTATCACTTAAAGCTCAGTACTTAATAAAAATGTGTTATTTTACACCTCACATTGCTTACAAAGATATAACATATCAAATCCCTGTTATACCGAATCATGTTTTGCATTTTTGTTTATCCATGTCAACTTGGAGCACTATAGGAGGTGCACTAAGACATCACCTGCTTCAATCTTTCTTCACTCCAAAGGTGATTTTATAATCATCCACACGTGATGATAGACGTGAAGGCTTTCAGATGAGAAATGAAATACAGTATCTTCATAAATAAATAAATAAAGCATGTTTTTGTGTGTTATGTGTGTATGCAGGAGGAAGACATGAAGAGAGATCCAGAAGGAGAAGTGAGCAGGCAGGAGAGATCATGAGAGAGAAAGAGAGAAGTACACAGAGGAAAGAAATGAGGAAATGAGAGAAGAGAAAGAAGTAGAAGTAATTGTGCGATGAAGATGATGTGGGTGCAGCTGAATCAGAGGGAGCGACAGAAGCAGGGGCTGATGGTGAGACAGGTGGAGACAGGGAGACAGATGATCTTGTTTATTCTCTGTTCATATAACTTTCAGTGCAGTAACACATCCTTTTACAAAGGAAGAAAACATGTTAGATTTAATGATCCAGGAAAAAACATAGTCATCAATACATCCATGTCAAGATTGCAACAAAAAAGAAATGTCATGACCCATCTGTGGATCAGATGTGTTTAATAAAACTGGAATTAAATGAACTAAAATCTGCAGTGTAATCAGGTTTTTGTAGATGCTGTGCTTGTGAAAACACAATCACATGAAGAGTAACTCTGATTAAACTCTGCAGGAATGGAGCTCAGTTCTGACCTTATAAAAGTCCTGTTCTTGTTCATGAGCAGTTTTCTTCAGATATCTGCAGGTAAGATGATTTAATATACAGAATGACGCCTGTACTTTGTTCGTTGCAATTAGTTCCTTACGATTGTGAATCAAGTGAAGGGTTGCGTAGAAATTGACATCCCTTTACAGGATCAGCTGAAAGAGCAAAACAACTAATACATTAATTCTCCATAAAAATGGAATTGAATAGAAGCTCCTGCTCCACCTGAAGCATCATTTTAACCAGGAATAGATTTCAGCACCTATTTCTTGGGCACTGTGGATCGCAGGCTAGTGCTGTTTAAAACCACTTATTATTATTATTTTTTCTCTTATCACATGGTTGTGTAACCATATTTTTTTGTAAACTGGTTCAGACATTTTTATCTATATAGCAATCTTCATTTTTCCACATATATATTTCTTATGCCCTTTCAAAATGACAACGTTTTTTTTTTTTTTTTGGTCCAGGAAGTGTATTATATGGTTTGTGCAGATTACACAATTCAGTGTCTAAATTGTACATTTGCATCGGATGTATAATTAATAGAATGCTCAAACACCATTCACAATAAGAAACACATTTCTGTTGTGCTGGTTGTCCAAATCACAATCCATCATATCAGGACGCATCATTACACACCAAACTGGTGAGGATCTTAAAAGCAAATTAGCTGATGCTGTTTTTGTTTCATCAAATCTGTTTTATTTTACAGTCACACACTCTCTGCAGTACATCTACACTGCAGTTACACCAGGAATAAATTTCCCAGAATTCACCATTGTGGGTCAGGTGGATGGAGAGCAGTTCAACTATTACGACAGTAAGATCAGGAGAATGATCCGGAAAACGGAGTGGATACAGAAGAATGATGCTGAAGATCCAGAGTACTGGAACAGAAACACACAGACTGCACAGGGTTCTCAGGAGAGCTTCAAAGTCAATATGGGTATAGCAATGCAGCGCTTTAATCACAGTAAAGGTACACACACACACACACACACACACACACACACACACACACACACACACATACACATGCAAACACGCAGTTAACATAATGTACTATATGTCATTTCATACTGACAGTATGCAGATATACTTCCCTTTAAAGATAAACAGTGTGTGTGTGTGTGTGTTTGTGTATAGGAGTTCACACAGTACAGCTGATGTACGGCTGTGACCTGGATGATGACGGCACCACTAGAGGATACACACAGTACAGTTATGATGGAGAAGATTTTATCAGCTTTGATCTGAAGACTCTGACCTGGATCGCTCCGACACCTCAGGCTCTGATCACCAAGAACAAGTGGGATTCTAATTATGGTCTTAATAATAACAAGTGGAAGATCTATCTGGAGAAAACCTGTATAGAATGGTTGAAGAAGTACCTGACTTATGGCAGAGAGACTCTGGAGAGGAAAGGTAAACTGTGTAATCTGTTACTGTAACTAACACACACACACACACACACACACACACACACACACACACACACACACACACACACACACACACACACACACTTTCACTGGAGAGAAAATCATGTGACGCTTCTGTCTAAATTATTTCACTTATAAAATGCATTTTCCTAGTATAATAAATCTGACTGTTTTCTGTCTCTGCAGTTGTTCCAGAGGTGTCAATGATCCAGAAACACTCGTCTCCTTCTCCAGAGGTGGTATGTCACGCTACAGGTTTCTTTCCCAAAGCAGTGATGATCACCTGGCAGAAGGACGGAGAGGATGTGCATGAGGACGTGGAGCTCAGAGAGACGTTACCCAACCAGGATGGAAGCTTCCAGAAGAGAAGCATTCTGAAAGTCCCAGCTGAGGAGCTGCAGAAACACACCTACACCTGCATGGTTCAGCACAGCAGCTTGGAGAAGGAGTTAGTGCGAGAAGTACCAAAAGGTCTCTACTAGAGCTGTAGAGAGTGAAAGCTGATTTCTTGCTGCAGCAGATAATAAAGTCCCTGTTCAGTCCCTAGCAAACTTAAGACTTTTTCCAGATTAGTCTTGCTGATAAGTGATTTCTTTAAGGCTGTTTAGTCCCAATCTCTCGAGTTCTCTTTGCACAGTGTATATGAATATTTTTGCCATTCATTTTTTTAAATCATGTGTCTTCACCAAGTGTTTAAGTAACCTTAGATCATGGTCATTCAAGATGTTTTATTGACCACATTTCTTCTATGCAGTTCAAGTTTCAGCACTATCCTTCCTGGTTTTAATGTGTTTGGACATTTTTGACCCAATCTAGCAATTCCAGCAATTCCTTTTTTTCCCCTTATATGTCTGATGCCAGCCTTTCAAATGTGATCAACTATTTTGGCAAGGATGTCTATTACAGTGGGATCTCAGATTGCGAGTAACACGGTTTTTGAGTGTTCTGCAAGACGAGCAAAGAGTTTTAATCTATTTTGACTTGGAAAACAAGCAAGTCTTGGTTTACGAGTATTATGTATCACGCATGCACTTCTTGTTTTGAAGCTGAGTCACATGATCACAACTGAGCCAATGGGTTTTCTCTCTCTTGTGCTGTGGAATTGTGGGTAATCGTCTCCCATTAGTATGCGCTCACACAAGTGTCATTAGTGATGTTCCTTGCTAATTTTCCCGATAACACAGTCTTTCCATTAATGTGTGCACACACATTACACACACACAGCGCCTGCGCGCATAAACAGAAACACTACTTTGTCTGGATTTATTTGTACTTTTTGTAAAGGTAAAGTGCAGGTTAATTTGTTTTATTTGTACTTTATATATTGTATTAATTATTTATATCTATTTATTGTTTTGGGCTGTAGAACGAATAATTTGAGTTTTTATTATTTCTCATGGGAAACTTTGATTTGGTTTACGATTGTTTTGGAATATGAGCCCGCTTCCAGAACAAATTATGCTCGTAATCCAAGGTTCCACTGTACATGGGTTGTGCATATTGGGACCTCTGCTGTTTAAACAATGGACTTAGATTTAATGCATAATTAATAGACCACGCACACATACCCACACCCACAATTTAATTGCAGGGAAAATCATGCCACACTCGTGTCTAAATTTTGTCACATTTAAAATCCATTTTCCTAGTATCATTCATAAATTAATAAATCTAAAAGAGTGTTGTAATTTGTTTTGTGTCTCTGCAGTTCATCCTAAGGTGTCAGTGATCCATGAACACTCTCCTTCTATAGAGGTGGTGTGTCACCCTACAGGTTTCTTCCCCAAACCAGTGATGATCACCTGTCAAATGGACAAAGAGGACGTGCATGAGGACGTGGAGCTCAGAGAGACGTTACCCAACCAGGATGGAAGCTTCCAGAAGAGAATTATTCTGAAATTCCGAGCTGGGGAGCTGCAGAAACACACCTACATGTGCGAGGTTCAGCACAGCAGCTTGGAGGAGAAGGAGTTAGTGCGAGAAGTACCAAAAGGTCCTAATAAACTAGAGCTGTAGAGAGTGAAAGCTGATTTCTTGCTGCAGCAGATAATAAAGTTCATGTACAGTCCCTAGCAAACTTAAGACTTTTTCCTCATTAGTCTTGCTGATAAGTGGCTGTTTAGTCCCAATCTCACAAGTTCTCTTTGCACAGTGTGTATGAATATTTTTACAATTTTTTTATCATGAGTCTTTTAAGTGTTTAAGTAACCTTAGATCATGCTCATTCAAGATGTTTTACCAACCACATTTCTTCTATGTAGTTCATGTTTCAGCACTATCCTTCCTGGTTTTAATAATGTGTTTGGACATTTTTAACCCAATCCAGCAATTCCAGCAATCCTTTTTTTTACCCCTTATATGTCTCATGCCAGCCCTTCAAATGTGATAAACTATTTTGGCCAGGATGTCTATTATATCGGTTGTGCATATTGGGACCTCTGCTGTTTAAACAATGGAATTACATTTAATGCATAATTAATAGAACACACACCATTCACAATGCAAATCGCACACATTTCTGTCATGCAGTTATCAAAATTTTGTATCATGATCGATCATATCAGGATGTATCACTTTACACTGAACAGCTGAGGATGTTAAAAACATGTTAGCTTATGCTGTTTTTATTTCATCAAATCTGTTTTATTTTACAGTTACACACTCTCTGCAGTACATCTACACTGGTGTTACACCAGGAATAAATTTCCCAGAATTCACCATTGTGGGTCAGGTGGATGGACAGCAATTTAACTACTATGACAGTAAGATCAGGAGAATGATCCCGAAGACGCAGTGGATACAGAAGAATGATGCTGAAGATCCAGAGTACTGGAACAGAAATACACAGACTGCACAGGGTTCTCAGGAGAGCTTCAAAGTCAATATGTTTATAGCAATGCAGCGCTTTAATCACAGTAAAGGTAACCACACACACACACACATTCAATCACACATGCAAAACGTCAGATAATGAAAAAGCTTGGACAGATGCAAATGCAGATGAATGTTTCTTTGCATAAAACAATGCAGACATATATATCCAAAATTTAAGACAGTATCATAAACAGTGACAGGCATACAGCAGGGAAAATAAGTATTTGAAACATCAGCATTTTTATCAGTAAGGGGATTTTTAAGTGGGCTATTGACACAAAATTTCCACCAGATGTAGCCATCAAGCCAAATATTGAATTCATACAAAGAAATCAGAACATTTATGTATACAAGTTGAGTCATAATAAATAAAGTGAACTGACAGGGATTAAGTATTGATCACATGAAGACAACAAGGTGCAAAATGGCATAGAAAGCCAGGAGATCACCTGAAATCTGTCAGTATTGAGAGAGAAACCCTGCCCCCTATCAGTACTACTGTAATTGATATCAGCTGCTTCAGTCCTAATTGATGGCCTATAAAGGCTTCTCATTACCCAGGATGCACACAGGAAAGAATTCATGATGGGTAAAAGCAAAGAACTCTCCCAAGCTGTTTGTAATCTTATCGTTGAAAAGCATTCTGATGGGAATGGTTATAAGCGCATTTCCAGAATGCTGAATGTTCCTGTGAGCACTGTAGGGGGCCATTATCCGGAAATGGAAAGAGCATCAGTTCGCCATAAACCGGCCACGATCAGGTTCTCCATGTAAGATCCCTGACTGAGGAGTCCAAAGAATAATCAGGAGCGCCAAGAACCACTCGGGCAGAACTTCAGGAAGACCTTGCATCAGCAGGTACTGTTGTTTCAAAGAAAACCATAAGCACTGAATAATGAACTGAACCGCCATGGCATCCATGCACGCTCACCATGCATTGCAAAATAAAAAGCATGTTTTGGCTTGATTAAATTTTGCAAAACAGCATTTGGAGAAGCCTGTGGATTATTGGGAGACTGTAGTATGGTCAGATGTAAGCAAAATTGAACTTTTTGCAGTCATTCTACACACCATGTTTGGAAAAGAAACAGCACTACCCACCTCCCCAAGAACACCATACCAACAGTTACAGTAAGTTTGGGGGTGGAAGCATCATGGTTTGGGGCTTCTTTTCAGCAAGGGGTACTGGCAGACTTCATATTATTGAAGGCAGGATGAAGTCAAGTAGGCTTTATTGTCATTCCAACCATATACAGTTCAGTACACAGTGAAACGAAACAACGTTCCTCCAGGAACAAGGTGCTACATACATGCAAAAAACATAAATTAACAACACAACATAAATTAGCAACGCAGATTTTACATTTTGGACATTCTGAATAAAAATCTGCTGCTATATACCAGAAAACTGAAAATGAAAAGAGGGTGGACATTTCAGCAAGACAATGATCCCAAACACAAGGCCAAGGAAACAATGAAGTGGTTTCAAAGAAAGAAAATCAAGTTGCTTGAATGGCCCAGTCAATCACCTGACCTAAATCCCATAGAAAATCTATGGAGAGAACAGAAGATCAAAGTTCACAAAAGAGGCCCAAGGAACCTTCAAGATTTAAAGACCGTTTATGTGGAAGAATGGACCAGAATCACTCCTGAGCAATGCAGGCGACTGGTCTCTCCATACAAGAGGCGTCTAGAAGCTGTAATCACCAACAATATCCTGTATTCAGGGTCGCGGGGACCTGGAGCCTATCCCAGGAGGCTTAGGGCACGAGGCAGGGTACACCATGGACAGGGTGCCAATCCATCCCAGGGCACACACATATTCACACACTCATTCACACACTATGGGCAATTTGGGAATGCCAATTAGCCTAACCTGCATATCTTTTTGACTGTGGGAGGAAACCCACCAAGCATGGGGAGAGAGACAGGAATCGAACCTGGCCGGGAATTGAACCCGGACCCTGTAGGTGCAAGGTTAGCAAGGTGCTAACCACTACACCACGACGCCGCCCAAAGGCTTTTCTACAAAGTATTAAATAAAGTGTGTTTAATACATATTCCCTGTGTCATTTCACTTTATTTATTATGACTCAACTTGTATACTTAAATGTTCTGATTTCTTTGTATGAATTCAATATTTGGCTTGAAGGCTACATCTGGTGGAAATTCTCTGTCAATAGCCCACTTAGAAATCCCCTTACTAATAAAAATGCTGATGTGTCAAATGCTTATTTTTCCCACACACACATATAAATATAAGTGAATAACTAAGTGAAATGTGTAGTGAGGTGTTTCAAAAAGACACAGCTCAGCTTGGCCTCATAACCTGTTCTTGTGTCTGTGTGTGTGTGCAGGAGTTCACACAGTGCAGCTGATGTATGGTTGTGAGCTGGATGATGACGGCAGCACTAGAGGATACACACAGTACAGTTATGATGGAGAAGATTTCATCAGCTTTGATCTGAAGACTCTGACCTGGATCGCTCCGACACCTCAGGCTCTGATCACCAAGATCAAGTGGGAACAATTTACTGATTATAATAATAATTGGAGGAACTACCTGTTAAACACCTGTATAGAATGGTTAAAGAAGTACGTGTCATATGGCAAAGAGACCCTGGAGAGGAAAGGTAAAGTGTGTGATCCATAACTGTAACTACATACTCTCACAGACACAAACACAGAAAAAAAATCATGACACTTAATGTGTAAAATGTATTGTTCTAGTATCATTTATAAATGAATAATACTGACAAGAGTGTTGTAATATTTATCTCTGTGTGTCGTGCAGTTCGTCCCGAGGTGTCATTGTTCCAGAAACACTCGTCTCCTTCTCCAGAGGTGGTGTGTCACGCTACAGGTTTCTTCCCCAAAACAGTGATGATCACCTGGCAGAAGGACGGAGAGGACGTGCATGAGGACGTGGAGCTCAGAGAGACGTTACCCAACCAGGATGGAAGCTTCCAGAAGAGAAGCATTCTGAAAATCCCAGCTGAGGAGCTGCAGAAACACACCTACACCTGCGTGGTTCAGCACAGCAGCTTGAGGAAGAAGTTAATGCGAGAAGTACCAAAAGGTCCTAATAAGAGATGTAGAGAGTGAAAGCTGATTTCTTGCTGCAGCAGATAATAAAGTCTTATTTCTAATAAAGTTCTTAATGTAATGTAGTACCATAGAGAGAAACAGGTGTAATATACTCTCTGGCCAAAACTATGTCAGCACCTCATAAACAAACCTACTGTATAAACCTGTAAGTTTGGTTAACATTCCATTCCGAAGCCATGATCATTAAGACTCTATCAGATCCTCCAATCTCCTGGGAAGGCTGTCCTTTAGACTGTGGAGCATGGTTGTAGGGAGTTATTATCGTTCTGTGCTATTTCCGCTGCGCAAATTGTTATTACGTACGTCTTTTAACATTGGACCTTGTCTCAAAGTTTCTTCCTATTGTCATCTCAGGATGTTCTTCCTTGCCACCATTGCTCTTGGCAGAGTTGGGCCACTGTGCAAATTTCTCTCCACACTTCGCAAAGACTCTCAGGGAGGTTACGGTCTGGAATCTGTGGTGGCCATTCCATGTGTGAAAATGATGTCTCATGCTCCCTGAACCACTCTTTCACATTTCGAGCCCGATGAGTCTTGACTTTGTCATCTTGAAACATACCCATGCCATCAGGGAAGAAAATATTAATTGATGGTAAAAATCTGGTCATTCAGTACATTAAGGTCATCAGGTAACTAAATTTTTTGGGCACACAACATTATTGAGCCTAGACCTGATAATTTGAAGCAACCCCAGTTCATAACACTGCCTCCACAGGCTTGTACAGTAAGGCAAGGCAAGTTTATTTGTATAGCACATTTTATACACAATGGTAATTCAAAGTGCTTTACATAAAAGAGAAGAAAATAATCATAAAAAGAAATAAAAAATAATAGCAATACAACTTTTTAAATGATTTAAAATTTTATAAAAAAAAATAAAAACAGTTTGCAATAAAACTTTTGAAACTATTTAAAATTTGATTTATAATCAAAATAAAACAGTTAAAAATATTAGCTAAACATAAAATACAGTGCAGTAAGTTCGGACGTAGCACAATAAATGCATAGCTAAACAGATGAGTTTTAAGTCTAGATTTAAATGTGACTAACGTTTTAGCACATCTGATCTCTTCTGGAAGCTGTTTCCAACTGCGGGCAGCATAATAGCTAAAGGCGGACTCCCCTTGTTTTGTGTGAACCCTTGGTATTTCTAACTGACTCAGTCCTAACAATCTGAGCGGTCTGTTAGGTTTATACTCAGTGAGCAGATCTGTAATGTATTTAGGTCCTAGGCCATTGAGTGATTTATAAACGAGGGAAAGTACTTTAAAATCTATCCTAAATGTTAGAGGAAGCCAGTGTAAGGACCTGAGGACGGGTGTGATGTGCTCGGATTTTCTGGTTCTAGTCAGAATTCTGGCAGCAGCGTTCTGGATGAGCTGCAGCTGTCTAATGGACTTCTTGGTGAGGAGGCCGGTGAGGAGACCATTACAATAATCCACCCTGCTGTTGATACACACATGGACAAAATTGTTGGTACCCTTCGGTCAATTAAAGAAAAACTCACAATGTTTAAAGAAATAACTTTAACCTGACAAAAGTAATAATAAATAAAAATTCTATCAAAGTCAGACATTGCTTTTCAACCATGCTTCAACAGAATTATTTAAAAAAATAAACTCATGGAACAGTACCCCTAGAAAAGACTGAAAATAATGTGACCAAAGTTACATGTTAATTCAAGGTGTGTCCACTAATTAGCATCACAGGTGTCTACAATCTTGTAATCAGTCAGTGGGCCTATATATAGGGCTCCAGGTAGTCACTGTGTTGTTTGGTGACATGGTATGTACCACACTCAACATGGACCAGAGGAAGCGAAGGAAAGAGTTGTCTCAGGAGATTAGAAAGAAAATTATAGACAAGCATGTTAAAGGTAAAGGCTATAAGACCATCTCCAAGCAGCAAGATGTTCCTGTGACTACAGTTGCACATATTATTCATACATGTAAGATCCATGGGACTGTAGCCAACCTCCCTGGACGTGGCCGCAGGAGGAAAATTTATGACAAATCAAAGAGACGGATAATCCGAATGGTAACAAAAGAGCCCAGAAAGACTTCTAAAGAGATTCAAGGTGAACTTCATGCTCAAGGAACATCAGTGTCAGATCGCACCATCTGTTGTTGTTTGAGCCAAAGTGGACTACATGGGAGACGACCAAGGAGGACACCATTGTTGAAAACAAATCATAAAAAAGCCAGACTGGAATATGCCAAACTACATGTTGACAAGCCACAAGGCTGGTAGGAGAATGTCCTAAGGACAGATGAGACAAAAATGGAACTTTTTGCCAAAGCACATCAGCCCTATGTTCACAGACGTAAAAATGAAGCATATCAAGAAAAGAACACTGTCCCTACTGTGAAACATGGAGGAGGCTCTGTTATGTTCTTGGGCTGCTTTGCTGCATCTGGCACAGGGTGTCTTGAATCTGTGCAGGGTACAATGAAATCCCTAGACTATCAAGGGATTCTAGAGAGAAATGTGCTGGCCAGTGTCAGAAAGCTGGGTCTCAGTCGCAGGTCATGGGTCTTGCAACAGGACAATGACCCAAAACACACAGCTAAAAACACCCAAGAATGGCTAAGAGGAAAACATTGGACTATTCTAAAGTGGCCTTCTATGAGCCCTGAACTCAATCCTATTGAGCATCTTTGGAAGGAGCTGAAACATGCTGTCTGGAAAAGGCACCCTTCAAACCGGAAACAAGTGGAGCAGCTTGTTCATGAGGAGTGGGCCAAAATACCTGCAGAGAGGTGCAGAAGTCTCATTGACAGTTACAGGAATCGTTTGATTGAAGTGATTGCCTAGTTAGGGGTACCATCATCCATGAGTTAATTTTTTTAAATAATTCCGGTGAAGCATGGTTTAAAAGCAATGTCTGACTTTCATTGGTTAACATTCATATTATTGCTTTTGTCAGATTAAAGTTATTTGTGACCATTGTGAGTTTTTCTTTCATTGACCGAACGGTACCAACAATTTTGTCCACGTGTATAAAGGCATGGACAAGTTCCTCCAAGTCTTGCTTGGAAACAAAACATCTAATTCTTGCAATGTTTTTGAGATGATTGTATGCTGATTTAGTTACTGCTTTGACATGACTACTGAAACTAAGGTCTGTCACCCCAAGATTCTTGACTTGATTTTTTGTTGTTTGATCCCTAGAGTGAAGGTATGCATTCACCTTCAGAGCTTCATTTTTGTTTCCAAATGCAATGACTTCAGTTTTCTCCTTGTTTACCTGAACAAGATTTTGGCACATCCAGCTGTTAATTTAATCAATTCATTGGCAGAAGGAGTCAACGGGGCTGTAGTCATTTGGAGATAAGGCTAGGTAAATCTGGTTATCATCAGCGTAGCTGTGATAGGCAATTTGGTTCTTTCTCATTATCTGACTTAGTGGGAGCATATACAGGCTAAACAGTAGCAGTGCAAGAATAGATCCTTGTGGGACTCTGCATGTCATGGATGTCCACTTAGGCACAGTAGGCACTTGACATGATGCATGCATCACTTTATCTGCCCTTCTTCTTAATATGTGTACAAAAGACGCCTGTCCACACTGTCCCTATTCCATTCATACCACACCACCATTGGCAAGACAAAAGAGCTGTCAAAGGATGCCAGGGACAAGATTATAGACTTGCACAAGGCTGGAATGGGCTACAAGACCATCAGCAAGAAGCTTGGTGAGGAGGAGACAACTGTTGGAGTGATTATTCATGTAAGATTTCATCTTATGGGCTAAGGATAATTAGAAGAAAAATGAGGACTTAGCCCAGAACTACAAGGTAGAGCTGGTGAATAATCTCAAGGCAGTTGGGACCAAAGTCACCAAACAAACCCCAACCATAACACAATATGCCACAATAGATCAAAATCCTGCAGCGCTGCAAGGTCCCCCTCCTCAAGAAGTTCACATGTAAAGGCCCATCTGAAGTTTGCCAAGGAGCATCTAAACGATTCAGAAAAGGACTGGGAGAAAGTGCTGCCGACAAAAATTTAAATGCAATA
>CM059208.1:5102626-5186225 GCA_030347435.1 Clarias fuscus
CGTTACACCATATAGATCATTTCAACTGAAGACATTACAAAAAAAAAAATCAATCAATAATGATCAATTGACTGGACAATAAACTGTCATCATCCCTCTTTTAAAAAGCAGCTTGCTTTTTCTGCTTAAGATGTGATCGCTCACATAGCCTCTCGTCTTCAAAAGATCTCTGCCTCTCTGGAATCCATTTGACAAAAATGTGTTGTAGCTCTGAAGAATTTTACTCCCTGATTATGACTGAACAGTGTATTCATTTTAAATATCATTAGCGTATCAAAGGCTCATTTACTGTCATTTACTGAACAGTGGTCTGTTCTCTGAATAAAAGATACCTGTTCCTGTCGTCCTCGTACCAGATTTCCTCTTCATGCAGACCATTCCAGCACCAACCGCAACAACAGCGACAAGAGCCACGAATACAGGAGCGATGATAGCAATCGGTGCTCCATCTGATCCTCCATCTGAACCTCCACCTGATCCTCTGTCTGATCCTCCACCTGTTAAATCAGCACAGAGTCTTTATTATCTGCTGCAGCAAGAAATCAGCTTTCACTCTCTACAGCTCTAGTTTATTAGGACCTTTTGGTACTTCTCGCACTAACTCCTTCTCCAAGCTGCTGTGCTGAACCACGCAGGTGTAGGTGTGTTTCTGCAGCTCCTCAGCTGGGACTTTCAGAATGCTTCTCTTCTGGAAGCTTCCATCCTGGTTGGGTAACGTCTCTCTGAGCTCCACAGCCTTGTCCACGTCCACTCTGTCCTTCTGCCAGTTGATGTTTAGTGCTTTGGGGAAGAAACCTGTAGCGAGACACACCACCTCTGGAGAAGGAGACGAGTGTTTCTGGAACACTGACACCTCGGGAGGAACTGCAGAGACAGAAATATTACAACACTGTCAGTATTATTAATGTACTGTGGAAATAACTACAGTGTGTGTACATGTGTGCTGTAGGGACCAATACTGTAACTACTGTGTATAGTAATGTACTGCTCTCTGTGTTTGTGTAGGGATGTGATCATTGTGTTTACACTATAATGGTGTGTGTTATGAAGGACTGTATTGGAGTCACTACACTAGCTGTGTGTGTGTGTGTTGAAAAGATGAATTGTGATGAACTGGTGTGTACACTACCAAAGTGAGGAAGTGTGCATGTGTTGTGTAAAATAAGAAAATAAGTGTACAACATGTGAGTGTATATTAACAAGGACTGTGATTCAGTGTGTACACTATCACTATGTATTAGGAATATAATGGACTCTCATGCAGATTTCTTCCCACTGGTCAGCCCTCATGAAATTTGAATTAATGTCAAAGTTTAACCATCATAATGCAAATCAGTTTTAATGCTGTTGTATTGTCCAGGGTTCATACAATTTTCTAGCTTGAATTTTTATAGCTGTGACTTTTCCATAACCTGTCATCAAATATATATATATAAAGTGAGTACGGAAAGTATTCAGACCCCCCTTAAATGTTTCACTCTTTGTTATATTGCAGCCATTTGCTAAAATCATTTAAGTTCATTTTTTCCCTCATTAATGTACACACAGCACCCCATATTGACAGAAAAAGACAGAATTGTTGACATTTTTGCAGATTTATTAAAAAAGAAAAACTGAAATATCACATGGTCCTAAGCATTCAGACCCTTTGCTGTGACACTCATATATTTAACTCAGGCGCTGTCCATTTCTTCTGATCATCCTTGAGATGGTTCTCCACTTTCATTTGAGTCCAGCTGTGTTTGATTATACTGACTGGACTTGATCAGGAAGGCCACACACCTGTCTATATAAGACCTTACAGCTCATAGTGCATGTCGGAGCAAATGAGAATCATGAGGTCAAAGGAACTGCCTGAAGTGCTCAGAGACAGAACTGTGGCAAGGCACAGATCACAGGTTACAAAAAAATTTCTGCTGCACTTAAGGTTCCTAATAGCACAGTGGCCTCCATAATCCTTAAACGGAAGGCGTGTGGGATGACCGGAACCCTTCCTTGAGCTAGCAGTCCAGCCAAATTGAGCTATCGGAGGAGAAGAGCCTTGGTGAGAGAGATAAAGAAGAACACAAAGATCACTGTGCCTGAGCTCCAGAGATGCAGTCGGGAGATGGGAGAAAGTTGTAGAAAGTCAACCATCACTGCAGCCCTCCACCAGTCGGGGCTTTATGGCAGAGTGGCCCAACGGAAGCCTCTCCTCAGTGCAAGATACTGTACATGAAAGCCCACATGGAGGACTCCAAGATGGTGAGAAATAAAATTCTCTCATCCGATGGGACCAAGATAAAACTTTTTGGCCTTAATTCTAAGCGGTATGTGTGGAGAAAACCAGGCACTGCTCATCACCTGTCCAATACAATCCCAGCAGTGAAGCATGGTGGTGGAAGCATCATGCTTTTGTGGTGTTTTTTAGCTGCAGGGACAGGACGACTGGTTGCAATCGAGGGAAAGATGAATGCGGCAAAGTACAGGGATATCCTGGAAGAAAACCTTCTCCAGAGTGCTCAGGACTGATTGGACTTGGGCCGAAGGTTCACCTTCCAACAAGACAATGACCCTAAGCACACAGCTAAAATAACGAAGGAGTAGCTTCACAACAATTGAGCATTTCTGGAGAGACCTGAAAATGGCTGTCCACCAACGTTTACCATCCAACCTGACAGAACTGAAGAGAATCTGCAAGGAGGAATGGCAGAGGATCCCCAAATCCAGGTGTGAAAAACTTGTTGCATCTTTCCCATAACGACTCATGGCTGTATTAGATCAAAAGGGTGCTTCTACTAAATACTGAGCAAAATGTCTGAATACTTAGGACCATGTGATATTTCAGTTTTTTTTTTCTTTTGTGTTTTTCTGCCAATATGGGGTGCTGTGTGTACATTAATGAGGAAAAAAAATTACTTAAATGAATTTTAGCAAACAGCTGCAATATAACAAAGAGTGAAACATTTAAGGTGGTCTGAATACTTTCCGTACCCACTGTATATACAGTATATATTGTTCACAATTAATTTTTTATTTAGTATTTTAGTTGCGCTTTTTAAAAAATGTACACTAGTGAGGTATAACATTATGACAACTGGCCTAATACTCAGTTGGTCCACTTATTGACAGAGACACTATTATTTCTTTTGGTTTACAATGCACTCACAGTTCAACACATTTAGAACCGGACCCATGCTGGCTGAGTAAGATTTTGGAAACAACTGGAAAACAAATTCAATGACCTCAGGGCCAGGATTAAGTTCCAGAGGGATATACATTACTACAACGTCCTACACTTCTTGCAGGCATGGTTTAACCCCGCACTGCTGGAGTCCTTCTCAGTTCATTGTATGGAAAACAATGGAATCGGGAAAGTCAAGCGGAGGCAGCATATGTCTAACAGCAGCTGGTGCAATAGTACTAGCACCTCTCATACATTCCTGCACACTCAACCTTGAGCTTCTTACCATCAAATATCGACCTTTCTACGTTTCTTGGGGATTTACTTCTGGCATAGTCAGTGCCATTTATATTCCACTTCATGTGAACATGGACACTGCCTTTACGTGAACTACTTCCTTATGAGACTATCACCCAGCACCAGGACTCTTATCAACACATCACCTGCCCCACTAGGGATTGAAAGACTATTAGACCACTGCTACGCTGCTGGAGTTTCTTCTGAGCTCAGCCTCGTCACCATCCTTAAAAGACGTAGTAAAAGCATGTCTCAGCCTCGCTCACCCTCAGCACTGGAGCCACCCAGAGTTGTGTCCTCAGCCCTTTGCTGCACTCACTGCACACTCTTGACTGCGTACCAACTCCAAGACCTTCTGCAAGTTTGCTAACAACACTGTTATGGTCGGCCTGATTTCTGACAAGTCAGAGTCAAAAGTCCAACCTTAAGGACAATAAAATCCTGGAGAACTGGTGGCAGAGGAACAAACTCTTCCTGAAATTCAGCAAGACAAAGGAGTTTATAGCATACATCAGAACAAGGACCATGGCCAGGAAGATAGTGAAGGACCTCAGCAACGCTTCTCGCTGGTCCTCTCAGCCGTGGTCAGGAAAGCACTCCCACTCAATGAAGAACATAAAATGAAGACTAACTTGCGCTTGAACATTCCCACTGATGAACATCTCATATCATTTCACTCCCTGTTTCAAATCATACTGCTGCCGTCATGTCCAGGCCATACTTTTATATTTTTATACTTTTAAACTTCACAGTTTACATGTTTATTTTGTAAATTCTGTTCTTGTGTAATTAAAATGATTTCTATTTAATTCTTTTTAATATTGTAACAATTTCCAGCTTACATTTTTATTTTATTGCAATCTTTAGTTTAACTGTATTTTAGTGCAGTATTTTCATTCTAGATTAATGTTTTATATTTTAGGACAATTATAGGAGCATTTCACTGCAGATCAAACTGTATATTGTCGTGGCAAATTTTTGTGAACTGCACCAATTTTCCTAACAAAAACTCAACAACAGCTTGAGTATAGAAAAAGCAAAGAAGTTTATTACAACCAAAAGTAAATTGACAGCTCTGGACCGGCCAGCCAGAAAGACAACAGACACCCAAAGACAATTCCCCAAGATCTCCCAACTTCCCCAATTTTACATGATTACCTCATAATTACCTCCTCCTTAAGTCAACTAGATACTTAATATTCATTATATATGTGTTAAATTTGTTAGGTCCGATTGACTGGCACCTCCCAATTACATAATTTTCCCCCTCTCATCTCATATTTATTCATGTCTGGGTAGGCCTTAACATCTTAGTTTCTTTTATTCCTTTTTTGGAGAAAGTTTGGGTTGTTCGTTTGTTCCTTTTTCCTAACCAGACTATTGACCACTGCTGGTGGCTTAATTTTTCATCAGCAAAAGTTTTGATCTTTTCCTAAGCTGCGTAATAATCCTATTCTTATTTTCCTATTCCTTCCTCAACAGTCAAGCTTTAGTATGCTTAAGACTATTGAAATAATTGATTTGTTAATAAAAAATATATTATATGTTGTCTTTATTACTTTATTTGCTCTTAAAAGCGTAAGTCTAGCTCTTTGGTCAATATCCCAATAAAGCAGAACCGAAATATTTTTATTTTTTATTTTTGGATCTCTACCTGCATTTTCTGTGTTTTTACCCTTCATTAAAGTTCCTCAATTTCTTGCACTCTGTGTGTACGGGACGTTCTTGGGTCACAGCTCACATACTTTTTCCTTGATTTTCGTTAGTTATAAGTATCTAACTATAAAATATAATCAAATGAGTAAATATTATTAGTATATTGCTCTGCTAGCTATTATTTTTTTCTTAGTATCATTATTTTACTGATTGCTTTGTTCTCTATACCTGCCTTCTGCCTGCATGTTCCTCACTTCCCCTATTTGCCATGAAGGCGCCTTTTCTTTTGCAATGAGTGGATCAAGGCCTCTCGAACCGAGGCCTTCTGGGTATTTGGTGCCTTGCTCTTGAACACAATTATAAATCAATAAAATCCTTCCACAATATATTTTGTATAATTTGAATTTAGTTATTTTTTTCCCCTCACCTGGGAGAAGAAAAGTGATGAAGCTCTGTTCGGGTTGCAGCTTTCACACGGACTTAAAATCACTAAATTTGACATGTTTAATGTCCTGATGAAAAAAATCTGTGACAGTGATGTCCAAGACATACTCCACTTCATCTACTGTAGTTCAGGACCATATGGATGACATGGTCATCCAGTGATGCAGTTGGGAAGACCACTTCCACCACCTCTGAAAGGTCATCAAAAAGCTCAGAAATGTTGGCCTAATCAAACAAGTGTTGCCTGGGACAGTAAAAAACACAGTAAGAAAAAGAGTGGCACCAGTTCACATCCTCCCACAGTCCACAACAAAAGCCGTTTAGGGGCTAGCGAGTTACAATCACAGTTTTGTGCCTAACTTCCTCTTCTCAGGAATGGAGAGCACGAAAAGGTGCAGTAGACAGTGGAGATGGAAATGTCATTCCAGTGACTGAAGACCCACCTCAAAAGTTCCCCCATTCTACAGAACCCCAACTCTGACCATCCCTTTCGGGTAGATTACATTCAGATGCCTCAGAAGACTGGCTTAGAGACATCCTCCCCCAAGATTTCAAAGATGAAGAACACTCCTGTACGTGAGTAGGAAGAACCAGCAGAACAGAAATTTGCTTCCACTGAGTGAGGAGGCCTTGACAGTAAATGGACTGTAGAGGGGTTAAGCGGGAGGACACTTCACACTGGTCACCGACCACACTCCCCTACAGAGAATATACAACCCTCACGTGCCCTACGTCCTCTCACTGCAGGACTACTCGTTCTCAATCCGGCACAGAGCCAGAGCACAGCGTGACCATGCTCTCTCTTCATTGCTCGGTACGAGCTCAGGGTGTGGTGCTGTGATGGCGAGCCTATAGCCATCTTACCATCTGCCAGGTCCTCGCTCGACAAAGAATAAACAGACACAATGCATATTCTGCACCACTGTGCACACAGGAATGGGGAGGTGCCTTAACTCACCATAGGGCAGTGGATTGTTATTCACCATCCTGGTGTCATCAGCTCCCTATCATATGATATTTGAGTGGTGCGTTCTGGGTACATGACTCACAGATCTCTCTCTGTGTATCTACTCTTACAGACTCCAGAGCATACCTCTGAGAAGGACCCTTCACCAAAGCTCAAACACCTCCTCAGCTTCCTCACTATTCAGTCTCAGCCCAGGCTGGTGACCTGCCTCAACTGACCGCTGATATCATCTAAGGCCCAAAAACTGCACCCTGTTTAACCTGCTCATCAATCCTCATTCCTCCATCCACGTCACTGAATGATTCACCCAGTTTCTTCCTTTGATAAAAACACATTCTACCTCCTATCCTGTCGTCTCTGCGCGTGTGTGTTCTGGCCTGCCTCGCTAAGAGCTTTATAAGAGTATAACAGCATATAACAGCACCAATTATCTTATTAACAGGATGTTTGTCAATGTTTATTTATTAACTCTTTTTATTATTTAAAAATAAATAAATAATTTAATTAATGACAAACTCTATATAAATTCCTGAGTATGTGTGTATTTATATAAATGAAAGTCTGAACATTGTCAGAAGTCGCTCTTTTAATATGTTTTATAAAATATCAATGTCAGTACTGATCAATATAAAAGAAACGATAATTTTTTTTTATACTGCCCAGACCTAGTGTACACTATCAGTGTATTAGTGCGCAGCTGCAGTTACTGTTAAAAAATAAAATAGATAAATAATAATAATAATAATAATAATAATAATAATAATAATACCTTTCCTCTCCAGAGTCTTGTTGCCGTAAGACAGAAACTTCTGTAACCGATCAATACAGTCAGTCTCCAGGAAGTCTTTCCAGTGTTTAGCCTCAGTGCCTTTAGGATCCCAGTCGTTTATAAAACTCTCAGCTTTATCATTAACTGCAGTCCAGGTTCCAGTTGTCAGATTCAGACTGATGAAATCTTCTCCATCATAAGCATATTGTATGTATCCTCTTTTAGTGCCGTTATCATGATACTCACAGCCGTGCATCCTCTCTACTGTATGATCTCCTGCACACACAAAGTTTAGATGACTTTCCTTTCTATTTACACTCAATTCAAAGAATTATTGCTACCAAAGACAACAGGTCAATGTTACACAGAAAGCAGCTTAAAATATGAAGGGTTTGTTTCTAACAGAGGTCGGCTACTAAAACCTGCCCTAATTGTTTCATTTCACACTTTGTGGGCTGGTAGACACTCCAGATACCCAAAAATACTTACACACGCACTGAAAAAGAAATAGGTCCCTTATAGTGACTCTCTAGGATTGAGCTTGTTTGTGAATTAATGGACAGTTAAGTTGTGTTTCATGTATGATGTTTAAAAAAACGACCAAACTGATCCCAAACAAGCCTAATACTTGTTCACCTGCCCATTCAAAATCTTTTTTTTATTTTAACGACATTTTAATGACACTCGCATTTGTTAAACGCCAACTGATCCAGTCAGTTCACCATTCCCCAAAAAAAGTCAAATTATTCCTCTGCATGAAGCAAAGAACACAACTAAGGAGATTGCTGAAACTACCAAAATCTGACTAAGAACTGAAAAATGCATTATTAACCCTTACGAAACAAACGTATATTGCAATATACTAGAATTTATATTGCAATCATTAGGAAATACATTTCAATATATGAGAAACTTCCCCATATATTTGCAATATATGGATGGATAACCTGTTGCTATATATTGATTCATATATTTTAAAATACATTGCTGTGCAAACAAACAAAACTGTATTACATTACCGCATGTATGTTTATTGAAACAAAGTATTTTTAGTGAGAAAATCAAGGTCCAAGCTCCGAATCATATTTTGCATGACATTCATTATATTTTACATTATATAGCCATATAGATAGACCATACAGTATATGGCTATTGATTCATATATTATAAAATGTAGGTGACAGAGTAATGTAAATGAAATCATCATTAACAGCAGCATAAAGTCCACTTTTTATTTACCCACATGACATTTCAATTCATGTTTAATTAAATTGTTTGGCCATGATTTGGAAAGCCACACCCCTTTCTGTAGTAGGCCCTACAGTTAAAAGTGAATGGGACAACCAGGAGGACTTTTAGAACTGGGCGCACGGCTAAATTCAGCAGTCGGGGGGAAATGCCGTGGTAAGAGAGGTAAGCCAAAGATCACTGTGGCTGATCTACAGTGATCTTGTGTGGAGATAGGGTAAAGTTATAGACAGACAACCATCACTCCAGCCCTCCTACAATAATGGGGTATGTGGCAGAGTGGCTTGATGGAAGCTGGTTGTCTCGCTGGAACTTTATCCCATCTCTAGAGAGACAACCATCACTTTAGCCCTCCACCAATACAGGCTTTTTATGTGTCTTGCACTGAGAGGCTTCCGTTGAGCTACTCTGCCATATAGCCCATATTGGTTGAGGACCAATGTGATGGATGTATAACCAATATTGGGATCCACCTCATCTTTCCTTTTGCAACAATAAGAGGCTAACATTGACTTTCGTATTTTATTATCTTTTACAGATGACTGGCTACACTCTAAAAAATTATCCTGTAGCCTTGTAAATTTCATAGTAATAAAAGCGTTATGTTACCTTAATAAAATCTCTAAAAATCACATACATGATTGTTTGAGTTAGATAAATTAAAATAAATTTCTTAAAAAAAACAACTATTTATTGTGTCTTAAAATTACACTATAATTTAAGTTTATTTCACTAATAGAAATTGATGTTCGACTAACTCGAATTATATTTTTTACATACACTTAATATTTTTGCTACATTTCAATCAAGATATTTAGCAATGGAGTAATTATACTGATTAGTTTAAAGTACTACAATCATCACTCATTCCAACTCAATATTCTTTATGTTTAACAACAAAAACTTAAATAATTGAGTAAATTGCCCCGTGCAAGTGCTCATGGGAAGTCTGGTGTAACATCAGAGACAAGAAGCGAGGACACACTGCTGTGGGAACGGACAAGAAGCACCTGGAACATTCCTTACAATTCCTGGTGAGTAACATGTTAGTGAAATAATGACTCTGTCTGCGTTCATACACAACTTTATAGTGTGTAAGTTACTGTTCCGAATCCTGTCACAGCCGCTCCAGAGCTAACGATAGCTACCTAGCAACAGGCCAGTCCTGGTGTTCACTGTCATTTAGCTTGTTTGTTCCAACCACCAAACTGCTCAGCTACAGCGCGGTTAATACAGATCATTAAAATCTGGTGTAAAAGGAGAGATTTATTCGTTTGACACCGAGCAGCGTGCGCGTGCATGTCGTGCTTTCCTCCGGAAAAGTTTCTCGCTGGAGGCGGCCGCGGTTGTGCCGCATTATTTGAATTTCTCCCGCCAAGTGCGGTGTTTTTGCGCAGCCAACCGCCACTGAGGCGACGATATAAAACTAGCGTGTTCAGATAATTAACGCGTTTGTAACGGTCCACCTCACACACACTGAACCGCGAGTCTGCGTGTTTCACTCCGACACTTTAAGGAGGAAACGCAGACCAAAGCGAGTTTAAACAGCAGAGATGAGGTGCAGTGTTTCCGGGCTCTGGAAGTGTTTTATCCGTTACTCTGTGTGAGTATTTAACATGATTAAACACTGAGCGCGCTGCTGTAGGAAACCGAGTCCAGCACAGCTCCAGTCAGGAAGTTTGATTAGCAGTAATGCTACATAGGTTTGTTTGAACAAATAGAACTTCAACTTTTTTTTTTGCTCAAGTTGAAGTCATAAGTACATGATGTTTTAAAATGTATTTGAAGTGCAAAAGTACTACAAGTACTCCATAAAACAGTGTACTTAAACATTATTGAATTTACCGTTGATGACTACGTACTGTACTATTAACTAAAGTCGTGAAATATAAATAAGTAGTACACTTCTCACAGAGTTTTAATTGGGAGAAATTAACATAAAAGTAAAATATTGAAGTGAAATATGTGATGCATGTTGTGATGTGTAAGTAAAATAAACTAAAACTGATTTTCAATTGTTATATTTTTTTGTGTGGAACATGTTATATATTTTCAATATCTCTTTCACAGCACCAACACCAGTAAAGAAGAGAATTTGAATCGAGATAAAACAGGAGGTAAACGTCAACCATTTCAATGTTACGGAAGTATTAAACGTGCAACCATCGAATCAAAGCTAGAAATTAAAACGCTTTAAATATTTCACTTCATCTAGAATATATTGGATTTTCCATTAACTAAAGTAAAAAAAATATATAGTTGATTTGTAATGCGTAAATAAAGTTGTGTATCATTTTTATACAAGGGACACGGACAAGTACAAGGAACGTTCAAGTCCAAGCGGGACCTTTGATTATGTATATAGTCAATAACAGAACACACTTTAGAACTCTATATTTTTTCTCTATATATGAGGTTGTGATCATAGCAGTCCGTTTTTCGTAAAACCATTCCACTGTAATATTCACCGGAATGACTGTAACGGGGTCTGTAAGATCAAATTAGTCTTGCGTCTTTGTTTCACAGAATTTATCACAAGTCCCGCTTTGACTTGAACATCACTCGTAGATCAGTGTGATTTATTAGTCCAAAAAGTATTAGTCTGCTAGGCTTTACAGTAACAGTCACACTTGTACTTTCTTGTACACTATTGTTCTTATTTTAGGTGCTTATGGGATGGCAGTGTGAGCTCTGCACATTTGTTGAATCATCAAAAGGAACTTCCATCATTATGGAGTGGAGCATGGTACCGCTGGTCATGGATATCATTTAGACTGTATTGCTTCTTTAAGACCTGAGAAGGTCTGCACACACATTTGTATGGATCCCACAGTTTGCAGGAAACTGAAGTGTGCAATGTTTCAGATTTCAAATGTGACTCATTAGATTCTAATACAAAAGTCTACTTTCCAGATGTTAACTGTAATACTTGTGGCAGAAGTATTGTTTGAGATGGTTTACTAATAATATCAGTTCAGCTCATTGTTTATGATCGTGTTACCTGTCATTTGCAAAGCAAACCAAGTTTTAGTGACATGAGTTTAGACTTCATGAAGGACAGTTGTCCTTTTGGAAATATTTTATTTATTTTTGAAGTGGTTTTGTTCATTTATAGTTGTTTCCATGTTACTATATCATGTTTTAAAAAATAAACCTCGTTCAGTTAGAAGACACTATATTGATGTATTATTCAATACATTATTATTATTTTATTTCATGTTTACCATGTATACAATATATAATATAAATATGATATGATTTAATATAAATCAATATATTTTCCAAAATATTTAAGACATATGTTCCCATATAAATCTGACTATATTATCTTTTACAATGAGTTATATTATCTCATATAATTTTACATGTATATTTCCATATATTTACAATGCCTTTTCCAATATATAATCTCATTTAATGTGGGACATAATTCAATATATATATATATATGTATTTATTCCATATATGAAAAGAGCAATAATTGTAATATTTTCATATATCCTATTTCATATATTTACATATATTGCTTACACATATAGAGTATATTATAGAATAGATCATGACATACAGTACAGACCAAAAGTTTGGACACACCTTCTCATTCAGCGAGTTTTCTTTATTGTGTTCTTTAGCCCAAACGCGTCTCTTCTGCTTGTTGCCTGTCCTTAGCAGTGGTTTCCTAGCAGATATTCTACCATGAAGGCCTGATTCACACAGTCTCCTCTTAACAGTTGTTCTAGAGATGTGTCTGCTGCTAGAACTCTGTGTGGCATTGACCTGCTCTCTGATCTGAGCTGCTGTTAACCTGCGATTTCTGAGGCCGGTGACTCGGATGAACTTATCCTCCGCAGCAGAGGCGACTCTCGGTCTTCCTTTCCTGGGGCGGTCCGCATGTCAGCCAGTGTCTTTGCAGCGCTTGATGGTTTGTGTGACTGCACTTGGGGACACTTTCAAAGTTTTCCCAATTTTTCGGACTGACTGACCTTCATTTGTTAAAGTAATGATGGCCGCTCGTTTTTCTTAGCTGCTTTTTTCTTGCCATAATACAAATTCAATCTCTTTGAATGAGAAGGTGTGTCCAAACTTTTGGTCTGTACTGTATATTACTATGTACTATTCACAATATATGAATACACATGAAATATATTGTCACAAAATATTGAGAAATATATTTCTATTGCATACGGGAAAACCTGGAAGAATAGGTCTTCATCTTCGAGGAAGAAATGTGGCCAGGAAAAAAAAAAGTCAATAATCACTTTGAATGATGATGGGAGATCACTTACAATTTTGGTAAAAAAAAAAAAAAAAAGCATTCAGAACTCAGAACCATGTTTAATCAGTTTGATAAGGTTTGAGATGTGCTGGAGAAGACACAGCGCTCTGACTCTACCATCTAAATCTTGGACAGAAGTTAATGAAACTAGAGAAAACCAGTTCCACAAAGTGAAATTTGAGGGCAGCCCTTTTGCATAAGGAGTAAAACAAAAAGATTATGCATGGCATATTCTGACTTTTATTTCAGCTGAAAAGATAAGTTTTTTTTTTTTTTTCGATTTATTTTAACGCATTCAATAAGGAGTAAAATATGTAAGCTTTAATAATTAGCTAATTTTTAGAGTTATCCCGGCTAAAAATTGCATGTTATAAAAGTAATGATAACTTTTCTTCTACCAGACGTATCTGAAAGTCCAAATGCAGAAGTCTGAAGGCTCCAAGTTAACACACCAGCGAGGCTTCCATACAAGTCCACACATACATATTATATATTTAATTATTTATTTTTAATAGTCATTTTCTTGTGCTTTGTTGGCGGCACAGATCTGTGACACTTGGGTTGTTTAACCCCCTGGGGTTTGAGGCCTTTCTGAAGACCTGCAGTGCTTCAGGCCTCTTCTTAAATTTGTTTAAATTTTAATGAAATTTCATTCATTTACATAGAGCACAAAATGGGGTTTCATAATGTGGCTGATATGAAGTGAGTACGGAAAGTATTCAAACCCTCTTAGATTTTTCACTCTTTGTTATATTGCAGCCATTTGTTAAAATCATTTAAGTACATTTTTTTCCTCATTAATGTACACACAGCACCTCATATGGACAGAAAAACACAAACCTGTTGACATTTTTGCATTTTTTATTTATTAAAAAAGAAAAACTGAAATATCACATGGTCCTAAGCATTCAGATCCTCATTCAGAAAAAAAATTTCTGCTGCACTTAAGGTTCCTCAGAGCACAGTGGCCTCCATAATCCTTAAATTGAAGACGTTTGGGATGACCAGAACCCTTCCTAGAGCTGGCTGTCCGGACAAACCGAGCTTTCGGAGGAGAAGAGCCTTGGTGAAGAGGTAAAGAAGAGCCCAAAGATCACTGTGGCTGAACTTCAGAGATGCAGTCGGGTCAACCATCACTGCAGCCCATCCACCAGTCGGGGCTTTATGGCAAAGTGGCCGACAGAAGCCTCTCCTCAGTGCAAGACACATGAGAGCCTGCATGGAGGATTCCAAGATGGTGAGAAATAACATTCTCTGGTAAAATGAGACCAAGACAGAACTTTTTGGCCTTAATTCTAAGCAGTATGTGTGAAAAAAAAGCACTGCTCATCACCTGTCCAATACAATCCCAACAGTGAAGCATGGTGGTGGCAGCATCATGCTGTGGGGGTGTTTCTTAGCTGCAGGGACAGGACGACTGGTTGCAATCGAGGGAAAGAAGAATGCGGCCAACTACAGGGATATCCTGGACGAAAACCTTCTCCAGAGTGCTCACGACCTCAGACTGGGCCGAAGGTTCACCTTCCAGCAAGACAATGACCCTAAGCACACAACAATTCTGTATTTTTCTGTCAATATAGGGTGCTGTATGTACATTAATGAGGAAAAGAATAACTTAAATGATTTTAGCAAATGGCTGTAATATAACAGAGTGAAAAAATTAAGAGGGTCTGAATACTTTCCGTACCAAGTGAAAATATAGTGTAAGCTCGGATTGCGAGTAAGCAAGTGTTCCGCAAGACGAGGAAAGAGTTTTAATACATTTTGACTTGGAAAACGAGCAAGTCTTGATAAAAGCCCAGACAATACATTATCGGTCGCGCTTTGTAGAAGTCTGACCGGGTCTCGTCCAAAACCGCCGTCGCTTTCGGTGTGGTCTGTGTCATCAGACTTTTGTGTAGCAGCAGTGAGCTTAGTAGTACATTCAGGCCCCTCTGTTCGTTAACGTAATGTGTGAGTAACTGCGTGTGTACGTACACACATGTAAAAAAATCCAGTAAGCAGCGTCACTAGTTTACTGTACGTACAGTACGTCCGCTCTTGCACAAAAAAGCCTCATAAACAAAGCTGACATCAAATAAAGGAGACTAGCACACAGACAATGACATCAACAGCACACAAGGTGACATCACAACAAGCCAAAATTTCCATTTCCACTGTCCACACAACAGTATACTGAAAACTGAGTTCTGGAAAATCTTCACTTTGGAAGGAGTTTTCCAAAGCCTCCATTTTTAACGACCAAAACTGCGTTTGCGTGTGGACGAAAGGCCAAAACCACAGATAAAAATCTCAGTTTTTAAAAATACCCAGCTACGTGTGGACATGACCTTACAGTAATTTGCATCAAAATACTGTACAAAATATTGTATAATAACAGTGGCTTTGGAAACTATTTAATTTCTTTGAAAAATTAGTCTACAATATGACATTACCTAGGTCATGATGACATGATATTGATATTTCCTGTGTCTAATCAGTCTTGTCTGTGTATTAATGCTGAAAGCCCTGAGTGTGTTTTACCTTCAGTGGAATTAAGCCTCCTCTTCTTAGCTCGATTCACAATGACCTGGAACCTGTCTTGCTGCTCCGTCATATCCTGTGTCTCACTGTCCCAATAACGTGGATCATCAGCTTCAATCTTCTTCATCCACTCCGTCTTTGGGATCATCTTCCTTATTTTGCCGTCATAATACACAAACTGCCCTCCATCCACCAGACCAACAGCAGTGGATTGCCCATTGACCGTGTAGAGGTACTGCAGAGAATGTGTGTCTGTAAAAGTTCGCATAGTTTCAGAGACTAATCATATATAAAACTATAAAATTGCATATATTGTGGAAAAACTCTGTCGTCACCAACACCTGACTAAGAAACACAGCGTGAAAAATGGAAATGACGTGCAAAAAATAAAGGCCATGATGACATGCCCAGTCTCATTTGTTCACACTGCCCCTCGGTATAATGATGATCTGGTGGCCTAGTCAACGATGCATGTGGGAAGTAAAAGGTGGACTATGTAGTCTGGTCCTATAGGAGAGCTATTGTAGTTCGAATTGCTAGAAAAGTGAATGCTAGTTCTAATAGAAAAGGAGTCAGAACACAAAGTGTGTCACAGTTTGTTTCATATGGAGCAGTGTGAAGGATGAGATGGCACCAGGATGTACTATAGGAACAAGGTGAGCCAATGGAGGCAGTGTGATGCTCTGCACGATGTTCTGCTGGGAAACCTTGGGTCCCGCCATTCATGTGGATGTGGCTTTGAAACATACCACCTACCTAAACATTGTCGGGGGATAAGTTACACCCCTTCATGGAAACCCTGATGTCAGTGGTCTCTTTCAGCAGGATAATGTGCGCTGGAGGAACACAACAAGTTTGAGGTGTTGAATGGGCCCAGAAATTCTCCAGATTATAATCTACCTGTGTGATGTGCTGGAAAACTATTCTGATCCATGGAGCCTCTGAGGGCTTCACAGAACAGCTGTATTTACACTGAGATTGAATTACACACAACTGGACTCTATTTACTAATGAAGGCAATTGGTGTCACTGGATTTTAGTTAGTGGTATCAGATTAAAGCGGGCTGAATACAAATGCACGTTATTTAAAAAAAAAAAAATTATAATCCTTTTATAATTTTTCTACCACTTCACAACTATGTGCCACTATGTGTTGGTCTATCGTATAAAATCCCAATACAATACATTTACATTTGAAGTTGTAACGTGACAAATGAATAATTTTGCAAGGTACTGTAGTAACCTAGTAACCTGTGTAAGGATCTATTCTACGACAGAAACTTCAAAGTCGCTCTGGATAACAGCTCCTGCCAAATACCTATGTGTAAATGTAACTCTAAATGAACTTCTCCTCTGCAGGAGAGGTAACGTTTTGGTCTTGCTTTCCTGCGAAGGTCTTCGTGAGAGACAGCATCATCGTGGTGCTTGATGGGTTTTGTAAATGCACTTGACATAATACTGTTGGAAGAACTATTCCAGAACAGTCAAAATAACAACAGACTGTCCTTGTTGTTACTTAATTACCTAATTATCTGTTCCGTGTGTTATTTCATTGTTTTTAAAATCCCCAGTATTGTTCTAGAACATAGAAAATAAAATCACAAAATAAATTCATCGAATTAGAAGGTGTGTTCAAACTTTTGACTGGTACTGTATACAGATAAACACAGGTTTTTTTTTTTTTGTAAAAAAAACTATTTCTGAATTTAAAAAATACATATACTTATGGAGTATGGGTTCGGCTATTTGAGAAAGTAGACACACTTCATTTGCATAAGATAGAGTTCATTTTCTTAGGCACATAATTTCTTATTTTAAAGTGCTATTTATGAAATATGAATTTATTAATAATATTTCCCCCAATGTAATGTCTAACTTGAACTCAAAGTTGGCAAACTCTACCTTATTTTATGCCTAAAGATATCATAAATCCACTGGAGAAAGGTGTATTCAATATATTTATTTCATGTTTTGATAAAGCAAACAGTTAAACATTTCCAGTGCAACAGCAATGGTTTCATTTGGTTCAGACATTCTTCATGATTTAGAAACATGCTCTTTAAAACGGTCTATGTCAGTGTTCTAAAACGCCGACACCCCACCCAGGCGTTGCAGTTTCATACCTTAAATAATTCATGACCTGTTTATTCATAAGCACAGTGACTAATGGGTTACATTTAAATGTACAGAGACTGACTTATAAACAATAAAATCATGCAGCTTTCTAATGATTTACCATCTCTAAACTCACCTGCCCATGACAGATGAACAACACACGTGGATAAAATCAGAAGGTTTAGTACAGCACTGCAGTCCTCCATCTTGTTCTGTCGACTGTAGACAAAAGAAACGAATAACTAAATTAAAAAAAAAAAAAAAAAACATCTCCAAAATCACGTTTTACGCTCCATATGATTTTCCTTACCATAATCACAGGGTACAAAATCTCGGAACATGCGATCAGGGATTGTCTATCTGATACTTAAACTCCGGAGCTTGTTTTCCATCTTAATGCAGGAAACGGGCGTTGCTGAAGCCCCTCGTGTCGCTCGCGTACTGCACATCCTCAGGCAGGGGATTGAATCCCATGACGCAATCACCACTTGCGAAGCAAAAGTCGTGGCGCTCCTGCAAAGTCCTTCCCTATAGTTCCCGTTATGTTCATGCAGTCGCGTTCATTTAACACGCTGAGTTAAATTCATGAACAGCAGCAGCTCTGCTTTTACGTGTGTGTTGTATATTCACTTCCTGCTCACATCGCACTAAAATGCTCTTCAAACGCGAGACTTCGAAAGTCCAGCCTGCTGATGATGTGCCATCAAACCAAACACCGCACTAAAATCGAAACGAACCGACTTTTCACCAAAATCCTTCCCTAAACAGCACGGCTAAAATAAATAAATAAATAAATAAATAAATAAATAAGCCATAACACCCGTGATGAGGCGCCTCGGCGTCTGGGAGAGAAAGCGAAAGCCCCCTGACCGTGTACCCCGAGGTGGAGGCCAGGTCATCTAATGCAGAACTCCATCACGCTCACTGTCACCTTACTGATAGATACATATTAAACAAACACTGTATCTCTAATCGAAAAGGACCAAAGAACGACTCAGGACTCTGCGCAGATCTGAGCCGCGCTTGAATGCTTCGGTCATAAATCCAAGCATGATCAAGAGCAGACTGTCTGACAGTTACAGTTACCCGCAGGCTCATTATAAACAGTTTTCAAGGGGAGGGATGCACACCTTATCTCCTCCCTTAGTTCTTTTTCTTCTCCTCCTTACCAAATTATTAACCCATCATAGGCAAACTTTTCCCAAGGAATGTTCCCATTATGATTATATATTTCTACCATATTCTGTTCCGTCATATACCTCAGCATCTGACTCCATACGTCATAGGTGGATTTTTCCAGTTATAATTAATTTTTCATGCAAATTACTTTCCATTATCTTTACACTTCTTGTGTTTAGTTTATATAAAAAAAAATAAAAATAACAACAGGGCAGTACTTATTTTTGTGTCTACTCTTATTAAACTCAGTATTCGTAAAACTGATCGTGTGTCTTGTGGTTATTTGTCTATATGCTTAATTAGACATGTGTGCGCGACTGCAGGTGCACGTGCAGCATGTGTGACCAACACCTGTTTCAATCCTTCATTAAGTTTGCTCGCCTCTCTGCCAAGTCCGGCACTTGGCGCCTTATCTCATGCTCGCGTCTCTGTCGAGTCCAGCACCTAGCGCCTTATCTTGTCCATTCATCATACGCATGACAGCTAATTATAAGAAAAGTACAGGTTATGTCTGGGTCACTCTAGGCTTTTCCCATGTACTTTGGGTTCACACGGTACACTGAGTGTCACTACCCATCCCCTTACTGTTTATGTTTTTATGACCTGTCTATATATAGTCGTCTGCTTTTCTTGGCTCACCACTAAGTGAACCCATTATGTTTTCTCCTGCCACTAGCTTCTAATTTTTATGATATGCATAGGTCCTTTTTTACCTCTGCTTACTTCTGCATACTGATCTTCTCTCTGCTTACTTTTATCTTTTGTCACGTAAGATTGATATTGTTTGCACTACCATTAATATTATGTTGATTAATATTATCATATTGTTACATTGATGCATACACGAGTATATTTTACAAAAATATACTTACAGACAAATAGCTCTTACATAATGTAGAGGAATGTTTGGTGTCACTGTCCTGTTGGAAAGCTAAGCATGGTCCCACTAAGTGCAAACCAGATGGGATGGCATGTCTCAGGCAGTCTCTTTGAAGGTAGTTAGCCTCGAGCTTGATCAAACAGCCATTTAAGGTTGTTCAAAGGAGAATGGATGATATAGTATCATATATGAGATGTACTCTATATGGGGTACAGGAACATAGTCGGTTTGAGTGTGTGATTATTAAGATCTGCAAAAATGTCCTCCCTTTCAGGAGCGAGACCGCTAAATCTGGCACAGCTGGCAGGAGATCATCACTATGACCGCTCTTTAAAAGGAATGCATGGAGCTCAGTTCGGGCTTTGAAAGTAAGCAGAAAAAGGGTCATGTGCGGAGGGACTTTAAAGGCAGGTGGATTGTATGCTGCCATACATTATTTGTAAAAAGAAATGCTGCTTGGGAGCCTGCGAAAACTGCTGCCTGCACAAGCCCACCTTTGCCACCATCATCACTCGCCAGCTAGACACTGCTTCCAATCTGCACGTGCACAACCATCAAACTTTTCCTGCCCTTCTTCACTTCCTACTTTCTTAATTCCCCCTTTTCCCTTATTTTCCTGTGTGGCTGTGCTACGCCCAGAGTCAAAGATCCTGTAGTGTCTACAGAGATGCTGTGTGGAAAGAAGCGAAAAAACTTGCCATCTTTAAAAGATTGAGGCTTGAAGCTGAAGGAAGATTCCTCAAAAGGAGACAAAAGCTATGGCTCGAAATTGAGAGGGGACACACGGGTGGAATGATTGTATTTTTTGCTGGCGTTCAAACATTTTTTCCTGTCCTGCAAGAAACCAGCAGCAAAAATGTATAGTTATAAAAAATAAATACATTTACAGTATATCAGTCTGTGCAACTTTCCCAATATCTCTAACTATAGTTTTGAATGGTTGTAGCATTTTGTGACCTGTTGTTTTTAATGTGATAAGATTATAATCCCTAACACGTTAACACTGTTAGAACCTTCTGCACATTAATGTCGTCACGTCAATTGAAACACACATTCAATACTAAATACCTGTACAAACCAGAGGTTACTTGGAATAGTAGCACAGATTTATGGGTGGGGAAGTAAAGCAGCGAAACCTGATGTGGTACGTGCATAACGCTAAACCATAAAAAGAGCTACTACTCTCAACATCATGAGACCTGTAACGTTTTTCAACAATGATTATAAACTGTTTGCTCTTGTTTTGGCTAAAGGCTCAAGAAGAGACTAGACCTTTGACTAGAGCTTATTGATGAAAATCACTCCGGTATTATGATCTCATCAATAATGTTATCCTCTTTCTTGACTCTAAAGTGTTTAATACTGTTAAACGCCCTTTATATTTTACTCTGTTGAAAAGTTTGGTTAGGAAAATTCTGTTGCAACTTTATATGTAAATGATTTCTCTGTAAGGCAACACCTAGAGGCTTTATAAAACTTATTGATCTAAATGATATTTCTGTCTCTGGTAGAGAGCTAGCCAATAATACATTGTCCTTTCTTTCTTTTTTTTCTTTCTTTCTTTCTTTCTTTCTTTATATAACTGTTTCTGCTTATTAAGCCTCTGGTCTTTTACATAATCTTAAAAATGTGAATTATTTGCTTTAAAAAATCTCTATAAATGTTAAACCAGTGATTGAAACAGCAGTTTTCAGTTAGGCTTAAAAGAGACCTGCTGCAAAAGGTCGTGTGCTGCTGTCTGAAGCTGAAGGTATTTCCCGTTTCATGTATGTTGCCTTCTCAGTTCACTAAACACAGCTACAACTGTAGACCAACTGCCAGTCATACAGTGTGGAAATATTGGACCCATTATATTAGACAATCTGTTCTATTTAATAATAAATAAAAAAAATAGTAGATTTGACTCCTTGGGCTTTTCCACATTGACACACTTTTAAAGTTAACTGGCTTCAGTATGAAATGTCATATCTCATTTTAGTTCTTACCAGTTTGGTGGCCTCCCTTTCTTATTGATGGGAAATTATAAAACAGAAAATATCCCTGTTAAATTATCTGAATTTCATGAACAAAATCTTTTGGCATGAACATCTGTCCTTCCCCTTTTTATATTTTGGAATAATGGGACTCTCACACTTCCACCTTGCACGACCCCTTCTCAGGATGTTTAAATGATGGTTCCATTGCCACACTTTCATCTTCTCTCTTCTCTGACCTTCCATGCGTCCAAGACCACCCCTCCTGAGGTTCATACATAAATGATTATACCTAAGATAGTTTAGCATTCTCCGTTTTGTTGCATGCCCTCTAGTCTTCTGTGTTAATTTTTGGATTCATTTTATGCATAAAATTGTGATCTTTCTTCTCATGTTTGTCTTCATCTTGTGATTTGGCTTTGTTTCCCTGCTGATTGAAATGATGGCTTTTGCCTCTGAACTCTCGCCTCCATGTCCTCAATTACTCTCTGCCCATGACCTGGATTAATCTCATAGATGACTGAAACCAAGTTCGAAAATGCCGCCTCTCGCTTCAGCATTTTCGACTACGATTCAGCCACGCAATTTTTGGTTTTGGTTCCGGCTTTTGGTTCCATCCTCTCACAATCCATAGATCTGGCCTAACAGAATAATTCAGCCACAATAGATTCATGTCCACCTTAAAGTTCCTGATGCTGCCAAACTGGGAGATAAGGACACTTTTTTTCAGTAATCTTTGGGGACCACAGTGGGCAATAGATAATAATACATTTAATGATAATACATTTTATTTATAATGCACTTTATGTTTGAAGCAAATCTCAAAGTGCTACAAATTAATTCGACGTGAAAGCTCTGATAAAAAGATAAGTTTTAAGACCAGATTTCAACAGTCTGTGGCGTCCTCAGATACTCTGGGAGAGCATTCCACAGTCTAGGTGCCGCTGAGCAAAAAGCCCGATCTCCCATAGTATGAAGCTTGGTCTTAGGAGGTTTCAAAAGATGTACTGATGCAGAGCGGAGGTTGCGTGTTGACGTAAGTCTTTTTAGTCACGCTTGCTAACCTTGTCACACAAACTCTCATCCCGTTTCATTGGACCCTTTACCATTACTTTACATGTGATTCCATCTCAAATTTCATGTTCCCCAGATATACCATATCACATTCTGTTTGTTAAGTTTTCTCTGCTCTGATCTCCCTTACATTCCGGACCACCCCTACTACACACCAGAGGCTCATTCATGAATGATTACCACCAGCATTTAAGGAAGCCCTGCTTTCACTTTTTGTTTATGCATTCATATGGATTCAAATTGGACTTGTTTAACTGCTGTTTGAAACCATTGCTTTTGAACTTCTGCTTCCATGACTATGACCTAGCGGTCTAGAATGAAATTATGGCTTTTGAACACTTGCCTCCACATCCTCAATTATGACTCTGCCTAGCAATCTGGATTAATCTCTTCACTGACTGAAACCACAGTCTTTGACCTCTTGTGGGGGTTAGACTAAACTCAGTCACACGATTTGTATTTATTCTTCCGTCATCTAGATTCACATTTTGAACTCCTGTTCCAGACGTTTAAATCACGCCACTGCCCCACATGCTGGATCTTGTGGACACATGCTTCATGTCCATCAAAGCCATGCTTTTGAATCTATCCTCTTATGGCCTATGTAAAGCTCTGCAGTGGGCACAAGCAAATCACAGACATGAGGCTTAGGCTGTGATGAACCCACTGTGCTTTTATTTACAATCAAAATGTGAACTCACACCAAAAGGAAATTAGAAGAAACACTCGTAATCTTTCTTTAGTACTTAGAGGGGGCAGGATGTGTGCAGAGTGACTCTGAGCAGAGCAAGCCGTAGCGGAAGTAAAACAGGTAGGGGGCGCAGACGTGCCAGAGCGCAGGCTTCGTCTCGGCGGAGAGCGAGAGAGGGAGCTTCCCCAGCACAGGTGTCTGAATCTGCAGGCAGAGGAAAAGAAAATGAGCTACATGCATTGATCATCCTACCCCCCGGCATGCGACACCGGGATCCTTTTATAGGGAGGGCCGACAAGTGAACGGCAGCTGATTCCCTCCTATCAATCCCGGTGATTTATGACGCCCCGCTCCTTTTTGGAAGTCATTTCATCCGTTTCTAGTGTTTCATCTGTTTGTTTTCCTGGGCAAGTGAGATGATGCCTTTTTAATGGGGGCGCACTGGCTGAAAGCCCGTCACCACACCTGACAGGGACAGTGATTTCATTTCAAAGTTCAGTTTTCTAGTATCAAAAACATAGTATAACTTGGTGATGAGAGCCATTCCTAATGGTTCTGTAACAATGTACACTAATGTCCCTAACTCGTTAAATGTATCCTTAAGAGATCTGGTCAACATTCCTTGTGGTAAAATCTGCTTCATCATCCTCTAGAAATGATAATAGTTATCCGTTTTTATTATTCCAACAATGTCATCTGTGGTCTATGTGTCACTTGCCACTGGGGTAATCTCCACAGTAATGTTAAATAGAATTAATAGGTTTATTTATTTATTTATTTATTTTTACAATAAAATAGTTAATATTCCTCATAAAATGTACTTCTTTAAAATTTTCAAAGTGACATTTCATGTTAATTTTTTTTTTTTCTCTGCCCACACTGAAATTGTGCCTCATTTATTTCGGCACAGTCTCAACTTCAGAAAATAGTCAACAGTTTTTAATCTGTTTAATCTTTAATGTGGACTTTTACATATTAGATGAAAACATGTGTTTCTGTTACATATTAGATGAAAACATATACCGTAGAGTACAACATTTTTATAGGTGATATTTTGATTAATAATGATTATCCTAAAATTTTCAAGATTCAAGTTTCAAGATTCAAAGATTCAAAGGACTTTATTAATCCCCAAGGGGAAATTGCTTATTCCCGGTTACAGTTGCTCACCCTTGCTATCAAGTAAAGTAAAGTAAAAAAACAGCATATCGAAAAATATAAAGTGTCCTCAAACAGTAAGTACCATATTGCACACTACGTTAATACAATATTGCCCAATATATATATATATATATATATATATATATATATATATATATATATATATGTATATATATATATATATATATATATATATATATATATATATATATATAATCTTGTATTATAATATGTAATATTGTATTACATAATTTATTTCGATAAGATAGTATATGTAGTATATGATACTTCAATTGTCATATAATTAAGTATTATTGTTATGTTGTGTTACTGTCACTGACAGTGAATATCCACATAGTGTGTAGGTTACATAGAAGAGTTATATAATTTTGTTGCCATTGGGAGGAAAGATCTCTTGTGACGCTCTGTGGAACACTTGATGGTAATCAGTCTCTGGCTGAAATTGCTCCTCTGGTCAGCGAAAACACTGTATAGCGGGTGAGAAGGATTGTTCAAAATGGATTGTACTTTGGCCAGAATTCTCCTCTTCGCTATGACATCCACAGAGTCGAGTTCCATGCCTAGCACAGATCCAGCCTTTTTAATAACCTTGTCCATTCTGTTCCTGTCCGATACCTTTACATTACCACCCCAACAGACCACTGCGTAAAAGATAACACTCGCCACTAAAGTTTCATAAAACATCCGTAGAATGGTGTTACAGACGTTGAAAGACCTGAGCCTTCGAAAAAAGAGTGACGTTGTGTTGAGTGACCAGTCAAGTTTGTTATCCAGATGAACTCCCAGATATTTGTATTCCGAGACCATGTCCACTGTCTCCCCCTTGACAGATATAGGAGTCGCAGGGGTCTTGCTTCTCCTAAAGTCAAGCACAATCTCCTTTGTTTTCTTGATGTTGAGTTGTAGGTGATTACGCTCACACCAGGAAACGAAGTCGTCTACTACAGACAGGTACTCAGAGGTGTCACCATCCTTTATACATCCAACAATCACAGAATCGTCAGAGAACTTCTGTAGATGGCATGACTCTGAGTTATATCTAAAGTCGATATAGAGGGTGAAAAGAAACGGAGAGAGTACAGTCCCCTGGGGAGCTCCGGTGTTGCAGATCACAGTCTCGGACAAACAGTTTTGTAGACGGACATACTGGGAACGGCAGGTCAGAAAGTCCATAATCCAGGAAACCAAGCGGGTGTCAATGTTTATGTTCATCAGTTTCTCCCCCAGTACTGCAGGTTGGATGGTGTTGAAGGCACTAGAGAAGTCAAAGAACGTCATTCTTACAGTGGTCCCAGGCTTGTCGAGGTGAGAGTAGGTTCGATGGAGCAGGTGTATTATGGCATCAACTACTCCCATGAAAGGCTGATAGGCAAACTGAAGAGGGTCCAGAGATGACTTCACCAGGGGATGAAGTGTATCCAGGATCAGCCTCTCAAACACCTTCATAATGTGCGATGTCAAAGCAACAGGCCTGTAGTCATTCAGGGCACAAGGGCGTGGTGTTTTGGGGACCGGTACAATGCATGATGTTTTCCACAATGCAGGTACTTTCTGTAGAGACAGACTTAGACTAAAGAGGTACTGGAGTACACCACAGAGTTGGGGAGCACAAGATTTCAGATCTCTAGGGTTGATCTTGTCCGGACCTACAGATTTTGTAGGGACACACTAACAGTAACTCTATGTGGCAGGTACATTTCATTTAGACTGGACTACTATACATGACTGCTGTAAACTCTGCACTCCACTAGATGTCGCAGTTTAATGATTCGGGTCACATATCAACACTTGATACAACACAAAGGGAAAGAGGTGTCACGCGCTTCATCTGCCATCACTGCTTCAGACCTGTGAACCGAGCGAATATTCTTCTTCTTCTTCAAAGTTTTTTTTTTTTTTTTCAACTTTCAGAGGATCTATGATCAAGAAATGTTGATTTACATAAAGTGGAAAGGGTTGCAAAGTGATTTCCAATACTTTAAAAATTCACCATTCTACAGTTAGGCAAATGGAGACACTTTGGGACTGTGGCTACTCTACCAAAAAGTGGTGCTCAGTCAAAAAGACCAGAAGAGCACAACAACGACTCAACAATGAGGTAAATAAACAACCTCGCGTGACAGCCAAAGATTTCAAGGCATCATTGGAAATGGCTGACATCTGTGTACATCAGCCTACAGTACGTAAAACAATAAACAAGCAGGGTGTCCATGGTGGGACACCACAAAGGAAGCCGCTGCTCACTAAAAAGAACGTTGCTAGACTCCTGAAGTTTGTGAAAGGGTGCATGTTCAAGTAATTAAAAACTACTTCAAATTAAAAACAGTTGAAACGTTTGTAGTTAAATGTCTTTTTCTTTTATCTTGTCTTACATACAGTACATAATTGTACAGCAATTTAAAAGAGGTTCATTTGTGTTATAAGTAACTTTGCCTGTATGCAAAAATGTGGCTTGTTTTGTTTTGAGTTTTTTAGAAAAAAATCTTAAAGAAGAATTCGTTCTTTCTTGATGGGTTGTGTCCAAATTTCAAGAGAAAGACAGGTCAGATTGGTGAGCAGTTAGCGGAGCTACTACAACAGACAAAGGTGGGTTGACATTTCTGTTTTTTTTTTTTTGTTGTTGTTGTAATAATGTTGATGATTGGTTCACCCATATTACAAAAACACATTCTCTCCATAAAAAACTAATGGAAGTGTAAATGTCAGAGGCAAAACTTTCAACTGGTCAAATAATTTCAAGGCTCTTCATGGAGCAATAGCACCAAAGGAAAGCAAGACAATATGTTTATTTGTTCTACATATGTGTGTGCTATACCCCCTTGAAGAGCACTGAGCCAACAGCCACTAGATGTCTAGTCCTGAGGGGACTTTCAGTCATTCTTGGGGATGATTCATCTATGATCTTCAAGAGCAGCTCTATGAGTAACTGTGAGTATTGTTACTTAACATTGGCGTTTTACTGATTAGTATTTATGAAGATGTTTCACTGCATTAAAGTGAATTTGTACCTGATTTGTCTGATAATGTGCCTTTTCTGTTATAAAGTGGTAATACATTACTGCACATATTATGTAAAACTTCAAAGGGTCTGTTTACACAACATTACAAAGAAATTAAATCACAGAGAATTATAAAAAGCAAAGTAAAAGACATAATAGCAAATATGCATATATATATAGAAAATTGCAATTTACCTGAATTTCTTCTTTATTTTCTTGTCTCTCACACAATAAAGAATCTTAATGATGGAGAATCTGGTGGGAATTTTCTGCTATGAGTACAACAGAGCCACAAGCCCAGCATCACCACAACTGAACCCGTCAAGATCATTTTAAAGGGCAGCTGTGTAATGGATGCACTCACCAACCTGACTCAAGCTATGTGCCGCTTGTTTGACTTTACCTATGCACTCGACTTGGAGTACCTGAAGTTCATGAAAAACACTTTCGTCTTCATTCAGCAGGTAATGCTACACTAACGTCGAAGTGACCTACCAAAGGTTCAAATGCTGATGAATGATGCTGCAGTGTACGACACACGTATGATCATGGCACAATTGCAAATATTCTTGCAGTTACTCATTTTGTAATATGTGTTTCTTATGTTTCTTCTTGTAATGCATGTGTAAATGTGGTTTTACAGTGGATTTTGTAGTTCATAAAGAGCATCATTATCAATGATATTTATTGCTTTGTTAAATGTTTCAATAAAATACAAAAGAAATACTGCATTGTGTGGTCATTCACAAAGGAAAATGCAAACTGAACTTGAATTTTCCTATTCCAATTATTGTAGTACAAATGTGGTATTAAGTGAATTTGACAAAATATCAAGTTCTTACTATTTTACATTTTTAAGTTGACTCTACTTAAACAAATGAATGGTTTTACTCTCGCTTACTTAAAGCAGTTAAGTTTGACTTCATATATTACATTTTTACTGTTTTACATTTAAGTTGACTCTGTTTGAATTACTTGCCTTAAATGGTTTACGCACAATTAACTAATGCTATGCATACTGTATATACATACTTCCAAGCTATGGAATAACTTGAAGAGAGCCAAACACAAGAGACATCCAAAGAATAGGACAGAGCTAAAGCAGTTCTGCCACGAGGTTTATGCATCAACAATATTTGAACATAGATCCTCTGAAAGCTGTTTTTGGTGAGGCATGGCACACATTAGCGCATTTGTCTTGTGCAAAGCAAACTCAAAAGGTTTGAGTGGTTTTTTTTGTTTTGTTTTTCAGTCAAAATAGCGCTAGTCCACACCTCCAAAATAAATTTAACGAGACTCCAGATATGATGACGCCTGACTCCAATTAGCTTTTTGAGGTCATTGACTCAAGGATAACTCAAAGATGCATATACTTTTCCCACTAGCACTATGACATTTTTAGGATTAGTTTTTAATAAAAACATGAACAATCAGATTCACTTTGTGTTACTATTTTAGGCACATTATATTTGTCAATACTCTTGACTTGAAAATCAAATCACATTTTAGAACAAATTAATGCACAAAACCATGAAATTCTGAAAGGTTCACATACTTTTTCTTGGCACTGTATTTCTTCCAACTACAGATCACCAGAAACATCTGTTTCATATGTATAAAACAGTAAATTATATATAAAATTATGTACACACTTTACTGTGGGCAACTGAAGAATAGATAACTTGTGGATCCATCTTTTCACCATGTCTCTCAATTTGCCTGGTTTTCATTTTAGAAAACTGTAGTGCAGCGTAATTCACAGAGTCGGGTTCAGCAGCCTGCAGGAACAAAGACGATAAACAGAGATAATAAAATATAAAATGAAATAAATAATGAATGAAATATTTTTTTCTAGAAGTTTTATTGAGCTGGAGTGACCGATTATTAGCGATCATAAAGCTCTTATTTATCAGAAAACCTTGAACACTGTATTGATCAGGTATAATATTTAATTAATGTTTAGATACTATATTAATAATTATTACAGTTATTGGAGTTTGGTCACTTGAATTAACTAATTTAATTTAAACCTCATAACTCAAAAAAAAAACAAGCATTCTGCAAATAACAATAATGTGATATCGACTGGATATTGTGAGTAAAGGTATTAATAATAAATAAAAAAAAAAACCTATAGCGATAAAAACAGAAAATAAATTACTACTTTTAAATACTGAGCCAAATAGTGTAGATATTATTTATTACTTAAATGAATAAACCTTTAACGACGTCCAATTTTTTTTTTTTTTTAAATCTTTTTACAGTTTTTAAAGTTTTTACTCTTTTTTTTTTTAGTTGAGTATCTTATCAGAGAATGTAAAAATATTTTGGGGAAAAAACTTCCGCATTACTTCTGGAGTTACTACAATTAAGAAGAAACAATGGGAACTTGTATACACTGTATACAGAATATTACTGAACTGAGTTCTAAGAAATGATTGATAACTACAAGCTCTATTGTTTTATTTCATTATTAATAGCGTTAAAAATCCTTCGCACACTAAACGCCTTATTAATTTCCTGTGTTTTGTTTGTTATTTGTCTTTAAATAAAAACAGTTTTTACTGAGTGGGTCAAATTTTCTTATCAGCAGAAAAAGAAATACAAATGAATTGATTTCTGTTAGAGTAGATCAGTATAATCATTCTAAAAGTACTCAGATTTACCTCAGCGTCTTCTGCTGCAGCACCTAATGCAACACAACACCATTATTATTATTATTATTATTATTATTATTATGACATGAGAAATAATTGACCTGTGTTAACTTTTCTGTGCTTCAGTACAATGAAGATCAGGACACAGAAAAGAATTACAGTCGCTGAACCAAAGCCCACAGTCAGCATGAAGAACACAGCAGACCACACGCAGCCTTGGAAACAAACATTTAAAAAGAAATTGTATCTTTAAACCTGTAATTTATATTTCATATTGTAATTTAAAATGAACAGAGGCCTCTGAGGGAAAAAATGCCAACCTGGTTCTTTGCCCTTTATATTTCCCTCTGAAAAAAAGAAGAGTTCATTTTACAACCTCTGTCCACTTATCTTTCATGAAAACTATTTACTCCGTATGAATTTACCTTTTACATTTAAAAAGGTTGAGTTACTAAATTTAACTTGATTCAGTTCCATGTAGCTGCAGTAGTAGAGTCCTGTATCAGAGGGATTTACTGCAGTGATGGTGAGAGACGTGTTCTTGCCATGAACAGACATCACCATCCTCTTAATTTCAGTAAAAAAGTGACACGCTACTGACTGAGCTGATGTTTTTTTACACCCAATAAGAAGTGGAACTGAATCACTCATGTGTTTAAACCAGTAGATGTAGCCTGTGACACTCAGGTCTTGTTGGCACCAAATAGTGACTTTATCTCCAACTTCTGCATCCAGAGATAAAGAGCACAGAGTCTCTGAGAGCAGACCTGCAACACACAGATTTTATATTAATCTACTATATGACTTAAAGTTAAAGACAATATTAATATATATTATAACCTCATTTTTTTAATGGTGTATTCTCAGTAACGTAAAATATGAATAATTAGATTTTTAATTACACAACCATTTAATGTATACCATGTATATATAAAGGATAATAATTTATTCAATCCATCATTAAGATGATTAAGACTTACCCATGACACAGAGAAACACATGAGGAGCTTTAACCTGGACCATTGTGTATCGGTCAAGAGACAAAACGGTCTGATGGGTAAAACTAACACTGGTTTATCTGTGTTTAAGGGGTGTGGCGGTTTATGCAACCTACAGCACCTTGGAACATAGCGTGACAGGAAGAAAACAAAATGTAACCTAAAATAGGTTGTTTTTATTGTCTTATATTTCAGTAAAAGTTTATCTGAATTATAGTTTAATACAAACACACTAATGTATAATTATAAGATGTACAGTTTACTTTTTGAAACATTATGATGTATTGTTGTGTTTTAAGAAACTACTATAAAAATGATACATACCCAAGATGTTACAGTACATATCCTGTACTTTTATACAGTTATACAGTACGTGTAGTAATGGGAATACTTTCAGACCAGTAATTTCTCACAATAATGTATTTTAAGGGAAGATACTTTTGTTTAGTATTTATTGCATAGTGTGACCTCAAATTAATTATCAAACTAATTCAATTAATCAATTAATTAGCCATTTTAAAAGGCATAATCTGTCGACTCTAAATGTGTTGAATATGCTAAAAGTGTTTTGTATCTATTTATATAATTATTAGTAGTGTGAATTTGTCTATAAATGTTGCACAGCAGGCAACATTCAGACAACACTTTCACAAACTTATTAGTAAAGTAATCTTTCTGCTTCTTCTTCTTCTACTTCTTCATCATCATCATCATCATTATAATCTTCTTCTTTTTTCAAATTGAACAGTGGAAACAAAGTGTATGAAAAGCAGCTAGTGAGTAAAACCAGATGAACCACAGGTGAGTGTGTCAGTTCTCACAGTTGTAACACCAGCATCTTGCAAGCAAATATTCTGTGTCTCAGGTCTGTGGTTGGAAAACAGTCAAACGATAAACAATGTCTGTGTATGAGCTACAGCTTGTGGTTGAAGAGATGTCCTTACATGACTACAGAACTGATTTCAGTGGGGTTGTAAAGTAAGAGTTTAGATTTACTGTTTAAATAACTCTCTCTCTCACACACACACACATCTGAATCTCTCTCTTACCCCCTCACTCTGACAACACTAACTAGACATTCTTACTGGGCGCATGCTCCATGGTGCCACTCACTTGTCCATCACTCCATTTACAGATCGGCGCACAACCACCAGTCACCCTCTGTGTTACATCTTTTACATTTCTGTGTCACTCTCTGGTCAAAATCATGGTAATCAAAAATAAATCACCCCTTCAAAAATGGCCCTGAATTCACTCTACAAATCACTCCATAGACTATAATAGGGTTTGAGTGGAGACGCATGCTCGAGTGTGTGGAAGTCATCCTACTGTGGACTCACACACTCGAGTATGCGTCTCCACTCAAACCCCATTATAGTATATGTAGTAGACTATATACTCCCCCTGCCCCTACTTCTGCAATAAAAAAAAAAAAAAAAGTTAAAAAGGCTGTAGCCTTGCAGGAGATGTAACCGTTCAGAGGAGAGATTCCGGTTGTATATGTGTGTGTGTAGCCCCCTTACACCTGCTTCTACTCTCATCTCGTCGTCTACTCAAGATTCTTTTCAGAGGTAAAGTGCATATTCATTTGTTTAATTTTTACTATAGTTTGTATTAATATTTTTGGGCGGTAGAATGAGTCATCAGAGTTTCCATTATTTCTTATGGGGGAAATTCGTCCTTGAGCAAGGCCCTTAACCCTCAACTGCTCAGATGTATAATGAGATAGAAATGTAAGTTGATCTGAATGAGGGCATCTGCCAAAGGCATAAATGCATATATGAGTGCTTTGATATACAAGCATGCTTCCAGAAAGAATTATGCTTGCAGTCCAAGGTTCCACTGTACAGGTGAAACTCGAGAAATTAGAATAGCATGCAAAAGTTCATTTATTTCAGTAATGCAACTGAAAAGGTGAAACTAATATATGAGCTCGACTCATAACATGCAAAGCAAGATTTGTCATAATTTAGATGATTATGGCGTACAGCTCAAGAAAACCCCATATATACTGTAACGATGTGGGTCGAGCGAGAGGCAGAGACGCGCATTAACTGTTCAGAATGGGCAGATACTCAGGCTGCTACCAGCAGGCAAAGAACAGGCAAAGATGCAGCCATTTATACACACAGTTGCCAGGCAACGCCGCCGTCAGTCAATCAGCCTGAACGAGCCACACCTGAAGGCGTGTTAATTAAGGGTCCTGATACCTCGGCACTTTATGCGAATATTAGGTAGCACTGGTAAGGTATCAGGGCCAATACAAAGAAAGAAAGAAAGAAAGAAAGAAAGAAAGAAAGAAGGAAAGAAGGAAAGAAAAGAAAAAGACAAGCGCTCAGAAAGTAAAGAGACAGAGGCAAAGCCCCAGCCTTTGCCTCCGTAAGATGCTGGCGAAAGCGAGAGACAGAGAGCAAGAGAGAGAGAGCGGCACGCATCAGTCCAGCATGCACGCTCAGTTTAAGTTTATTATTGCACAAAGCACAAACTCTCTCTCTCTCAATAAATCCTTGGTAAGGGCAACAAGCCCAGAGAGGATAAAAGTTTTGTTTTATTTTCCAGAGCCCCGCCCGTTCTCACGTAGAGGGTGGAGCTCCGTTATATTGTATTTACAGTTTTCTTTGGTTTCATTTAAGTTCCTAATTAATAATCCCTCGCCAACTCCAAACGGGAAAGTCTTCTCGTGCGTGTCGCAAGCACTCTCGCTAACTCCTATTTCGTTGACCCCCTCTAAAGCCCTGCGTCAGAGCTCTTATCATTAAAATCTCATGGTGCGGCTCTCCATACCGTGCCACGTAATAAATACAATCTTACATGCAATCAATAAAACAATGATTATACATAGAACAATATCGGACCTCTGAAAAGTTTAAGTATGCATATGAGCTCAGTATTGGTTTGGGTGCCTTTTGAAGCAATTACTGCTTCAATGTGGTGTCATATAGAAGCTACCAGCCTGTGGCACTGCTGAGGTGTTGTGGAAGACCAGGATGCTTCAATAGCAGCCTTAGCTCTTATGCATTGTTCATTCTCATGTCTCTCATCTTTCTCTTGGCAATGCCCCATAGATTCTCTCTGGGGTTCAGGTCAGGCGAGTTTGCTGGCCAATCAAGCACAGTAATCTCACGGTCATTGAACCAGGTTTTGGTGCTTTTGGCAGTGTGGGCAGGTGCCAAGTCCTGCTGGAAAATGAAGACAGCATCCCCATTAAGCTCATCTGCGGAAGGAAGCATAAAGTGCTCCAAAATCTCCTGGTAGACGGCAGCATTGAACCAGGTAAGACGTTTCTGACGTTGTTTGTTGTTCTGTCTGCGTGTGGTGGCTCTTGACTCCAGCCTCAGTTCACTAATTGTGAAAGTCCCCAACACTCTGAAATGGCCTGACAATCCTCTCCAGGCTGCGGTCATCCCTACTGCTTGTGTCAGGTCAGCAGTTTTTCCCATGATTGGGCTTCCTACTTAACTAGACTGAGAGATCATTTAAAGGCTCAGGAACCCTTTGCAGGTGTTATGGCTTAATTAGCTGATTGAGGGGGACATTTTGAGCCTAGAATATTGAACCTTTTACCAATATTCTAATTTTCTGAGATTGTGGATTTGGGGTTTTCATGAGCTGTAAACCATAATTATCTCAATTATAACAAATCACAGCTTGAACTATCTTGCTTTGCATGTAATGAGTCTCATATATTGGTTTCACCTTTTAAGTTGCGTTACTGAAATAAATAAACTTTTGCAGAATATTCTAATTTTTTGAGTTTCACCTTTATATACTGTACAATGGGAATTTATGGCTCTCACAGACCTGTAAGTTCTTCTTTAAGAGGCTCATCTGTCCTCTACTTGTTACCTGTATAAATGGCATCTGTTTGAACTTATCAGTATAAAAGTTACCTGTCCATAACTTCAAACAGTCACACTCCAAACTCCACTATGGCCAAGGCCAAAGAGCACCAGAAACAAAACTGTAGACCTACAACAGGCTGGGAATACTGAATCTGCAATAGGTAAGCAGCTTGGTGTGAAGAAATCAACTGTGGGAGCAATTATTAGAAAAAGGAAGACATACAAGAACACTGATAATCTCCCTCGATCTGGGGCTCCATGCAAGCTCTCACCCCGTGGGCTCAAAATGATCACAAGAACTGTGAGCAAAAATCCCAGAACCATACGGGGGATCTAGTGAATTACCTGCAGAGAGCTGGAACCAAAATAACAAAGGCTACCATCAGTAACACACTACCGGCCAGGGACTCAAATCCTGCAGTTCCAGACGGGAACCAAAATAGAACTTTTTGGTAAAAACTCAACTTGTCGTGTTTGAAGGAGAAAGAACACCATACCTACTGTGAGGCATGGGGGTGGAAACATCATGCTTTGGGGCTGTTTTTCTGCAAAGGGACCTCAACGACTGATCCATGTAAAGGAAAGAATGAATGGAGTCATGTATCGTGAGATTTTGAGTGAAAAATTCCTTCCATCAGCAAGGGCATTGAAGATGAAACGTGGCTGGGTCTTTCAGCATGAAAATGATCCCAAACACACAGCATGGACAATGAAGGAGTGGCTTTGTAAGAAGCATTTCAAGGTCCTGGGGTGGCCTAGCCAGTCGCCAGATCTGAACCCCATAGAAAATCTTTGGAGGGATTGGTGCAAATATGCATGAAAGTATCTTATTTAAAGTAACTTATGTGCAACGATCAAAGAAATGAAATAGAAATATGTAAATGTGCATTAATGTGCAGGTGTGCATTGTCCATAAATTGAGTGCAGGTCAGGGAGCTCAGTGAGGATAATGCGCTCAGCTGATCGCACCACCCTCTGTAGAGCACATCTATCTTATGTGGTACTGTTTCCGAACAAGGTGTTTTCTGTCAGAATGCTCTTCATGGTGCAGGAGTAGAAATTCCTGAGCACCCTGGAGGGCAGTCTGAAGTCTCTCAAGCATCTGAGGTGATAGAGATGCTGCTGGGCCTTTTTCACCACGGTGTTGATGTGACAGAACCATCACAGGTCCTGCGTGATATGAACACTGAGGTATCTGAAGCTGTTCACTCTCTCCACTGGGCTCCTGTTGATGATGGGGGGTCTGGTAGTTCCTCGCCTGCTTTGTACTAAAGTCCGCTATCAACTGCTTCGATATGACTTTTAGAAGGAGATTGTTCCTCAGGCCCCAGATTTCCAATCTCCTTCAGGTAGGCTGTCTCATCGTTGTCCATGATCAGGCCCACCACAACGGTGTCATCAGCAAACTTGATAATAGTGATGGAGTTGGTAGTGGCCACGCAGTGTCATACAGTACATGTACAAAGAGTGCAGCAGGAGGCTCAAAACACAACACTGCGGTGCTCCAGTGCTGAGAGTGAGGGAGGCTGAGACATGTCCATCCATTCTTATTGCCTGTGGTCTGCCAGTTAGGAAATTGGAGATCTACTGGCACAGAGATGGGCTGAGTCCCAGTTGCTCCAGCTTAGTGGTGAGTGGGGAGGGAATTATGGTATTATATGCTGAGCTGTAGCCGGCAAAGATAATTTTAACACAATTCCCCCTTCTAGTGTTCAGGTGAGTGAGAGATGAGAAATGGCATCATCTGTACAGCGGTTTGGACGGTAAGCAAACTGTAATGGATCCAGTGTGTCAGGTAGTGAGGAGATGAAGAAGTTTCTGTCCAGCACTTTATCACTACTGAAGTGAGGGGTACAAGGCGATAATCATTGAGGGAAGCAGAATGGGGTTTCTTTGGGACAGGAACAATGATGGACTCTTTAAAGCATGTGGGGATTATAAACTGAGATAAAGAAAGGTTGAACACAGGTTCCAGCTGGTGTGCGCAGGCTCTGAGGACTCGACCTGAGATGCCATCTGGTTCTGCTGCTTTTCTGGTGTTCACTCTCCTGAAGGCTCTCCTCACGTCATGCTCGGAGATGATGAACGCGTTTCTGGTGCTGCTGGTGTCTTCCTGTCTGCAGTCGATGACGCTGCTAGCATTAGCATCGCTAGCGTCTTTAGCTGCAGGCTGGAAGCGAGCATAGAAGGTGTTCAGCTTCTCTGCCAGAGACATGTCCGCGTTTGTCATACCGGATATTGGTGCTTTGCAGTCCAAAGAAAAAGGAGTCAGAGCAGACATGATGGCAGGTCGGCGTAATCTTGTTCCTTTTTGTGTCTGACAGCAGACAAATCTTATGTAATCGTCTGCTGTTTGTAGCCCAACCACCTTAGTGCTTGATGTACATATAGTGACTATAGACTTCCTGTCAGCTCAGACCAGTCTTGTTTCTCTCACTTTCTTCTGAGCTCTCTTTCCTTAATGCTGTTACAGGCTCCAGACCTAAAATATCAAGTTGATATTAGCTCAGCTTAGTTTTAAAAACAGGCTGGTCTAGTCAGTAGGTTGTTTCACAGTCTTTAGGTTCTGTAAAAGAGAAACCAGGCTCAGTGGTAGGTTTCTCACCTCTTATGCGAAAGGCCCCGGTTCAATTCCCAGCCAGTCCCCAAACCCCAGCTACTGTATTCAGTGCTGGTCCCAAGCCCAGATGAAATGGCAAAGTTGTGTCAGGAAGTGCATCCGGCAAAAACATGTGCCAAATTGTTGTGTGGATTGGATCATCAGTCAAACGCACAAACATGTTGTCTGTCAGAAAGGTCTCTGTTTATTAACAGCAAAAGATAGTGTTTTTATATGTTTGACCAAATGCCTGTGCCATCGACATCTGTTACTAAAAAGAACATAAACCACTGTAAAATGTCCCGGATGAATTCCTGAAGAACTAAAGAGTGGAAGTTGGACAGATGTTGGTCCAGAGATGAACTAGGAGGTGTTGGCACTCGTTAGGGGGAGAGAGAGAGAGAGAGAGAGAGAGAGAGAAGAATGAGAAGGTGAGCGTGGGAGCATTAGCACTTTAAGAACAGAAGCAAGAGGAGACAGGAAGAGGAAGGTGTTAGCAAGGATTTAACAAATTAATATCAGATCTATGAGGAAGAGAGTAGAATTAATTTTTTAATATAAAATAATTCCATTACATTATAAAATGTATATTAAAAGAAAATAAATATGTAAAGCAACAGTGGAAGTGGAACAATACAATGTGGAATAATACAGGGATACAAATTAATGTAATTTTAGTCTTAGTACAAAATAAAAGGTGGTGCATTATTATATGTTTAAGACCTTTTTTTTTTTTATTTATTTACTCTGACCCCAGGCTAAGCTAAGCCCTGCATACAGTACTGACTAAATCTCTACGAGAGTGTTAGGTTAAAAACCCCGGAGGATTCTGGGTAACTGAGTTCTCCCACACGGCTCTCTCACTGTGCACCTCTGTCTCCCTCTGCTGGCAGCCGGTGGTATAGCGCAGCCTTAGATCTCACAGGTTAAATCTCACAATGAGCAAAGAATTTCCTGCTGAGGGTTTGTTAGAGCAGGTTACAAGAACAAGAGATGGATGTGACTGGATGATTAACTGCTTAAGTGTGAAGAGCTTCAAGTCTGTGCTGCAAAGAGCAACAGAGTCAAATGTCATGGGCAAAAGTGTTAATCACCTCTACTACCATTAAACAACTCATATAAAGATCTTTATGGTCTTTTTATCACAAAGAGAAACAATAATAATAATTCATAGGCGGCATGGTGGTTAACACTGTCGCCTTGCACCTCCAGGGGCTGGGAACGATTCTTGGCCTGGTGCGACTCATGTCTCTGCGTTCATGGCATACTGGATGACCCTGAATACTGGATAAAGTGGTATAGATGATGAATGAGTGAGTGTAAAGCAATATTTCGTTAGATGTTAAGATAAATGCAATAAAAGCAAAATTAAAAAAATGACCAAACACCCTCCAAGATATATAGATTAGATGTTGAAGCACGGGCTGTAGCAGTAAATGAGACAATCAAAATGTGCAACACGCCTACAAAAACCACAAAGAAATCCCTGATTCATTAAAGGGCTCTGTTTACATTATTTTAATAAAGCCCATCTGTCACAGCCCAAACTGTTCAACCAAACTGTTCAACCTTGTCAACCATACCCTTTGGTTTGGTGACAGATACCACAGCAGAGGTCTAGCAGAGTCCAGGTCTCAACAGGTCAGGGCTATTTTGGCACAAAAGTGGTCATAATGTTATGGCTGATGGTGGTACTACATACACCTATCAGCAATAACTTTACAATGCTAAACATTATGCCCAATATTGTATAGACTCTCATTGTGCTACCTGGGCTGCTCTGTCCCCTCAGGTCATGGCTCCACAAGACCTCTGGTGGTATGCTGTGGTGTCTGGCACCAAGAGACTGGCAGTGGATCCTTTGGGTGATGATGTTTGTTTTGTTAGGCCTCCATGATCGAATTTGGATCTGGGAGTTTAGATGTGAGCCGGCCTGTCATACACTGGGTGGGCCACTGGGTGCCCTTGGATCTGTTATAAGTTTACTTGTATGTAACTGATAATCAGTCTTAATGTGTTAATGTTATGGCAGATCGGTATCTACAAAAATTAATGCTAACAGCACCACAAGGTGAATTGAATAACACTGATTACCAATTTTACATAACTGGTGACATGTTAGGTGCCAGGTGCTTCTCCTGTCTGCTATGAACAGGAAACTGAGGCTAAAATTCACATGTTCTCATCAAAAAGTGGACAACGGAAGACTGGAAAAACATTGCCTTGCCTGATGAGTCTTAATTCTTGCCGTGACATTTGGATGGAAACAACATGAAAGCATGGATCCATCTTACCTTTTATAAGTGGGTCAGGCTGTTGGTGGAGATTTTCTTTTCCCACTTCGGGCCCCTTAGTACCACTTGTTACTGAGCATGTACATCCCTTTATGACTAAAGAATATAACACACTATGCCACAAAGCTAAAATCAACTCAAACTGGTCTTGTGAACTGTACTCAAATGACTGTGTCTCCACAGCCACCAGATCTGAAACCAGTAGCTGTGAGATTTATGCAGCTGTGGATGGGTGGGAGATTAACATCATGGATGTGGAACAAACAAATCTGAAGCAACTATGTGATGTCCAAAATCTCTAAGCAATGTTTCCAGCACCTTGTTGAATCTTGAAGAATTATGGCAGTTCTGGCAAAAAGGGGGCCATCCCAAGGCTGAATGTGCATATAAATTAGGTGCATTTTATGCTTGAATGATTCATAGGTCATTGTATGACTTAACATACAAAAATTGCTCTAAACATTAGGAAATGTGGAGAACTATTACTCAAGACTACATAAAAATTACAAGAAAGTCTGAAACTTAAAGAAAAATATAAATATAAAAGATAAATATGAAGAAATGAGGGGGCTGAAGGCTTTGGCACACTATTGAATATATCTGAATTATAGAGCATGTAAGATGAGTAACATGTAAGATTATAGGAGAGTCTCACACCCCTTTCACTGCAGAGAGATGGAGGATCATGGGGGCTATTTGTGTGTACATACCTGGACAAAATTGTTGGTACCCTTCGTTACCTAATGAAAGAAAAACTCACAATGGTCACATAAATAATTTTAATCTGACAAAAGTAATAATTAAAAAAAAATTCTATGTATGTTAACCAATGAAAGTCAGACATTGCTTTTCAACCATGCTTCAACAGAATTATTAAAAAAAAAAAAAATGAACTCATGGAACAGGCCTGGACAAAAATGATGGTACCCCTAACTTAATAGTTTGTTGCACAACCTTTTGAGGCAATCACTGCAATCAAACGATTCCTGTAACTGTCAATGAGACTTCTGCACCTCTCTACAGGTATTTTGGCCCACTCCTCATGAGCAAGCTGCTCCAGTTGTTTCCGGTTTGAAGGGCGCCTTTTCCAGACAGCATGTTTCAGCTCCTTCCAAAGATGCTCAATAGGATTGAGGTCAGGGCTCATAGAAGGCCACTTTAGAATAGTCCAATGTTTTCCTCTTAGCCATTCTTGGGTGTTTTTAGCTGTGTTTTGGGTCCTTGTCCTGTTGCAAGACCCATGACCTGCAACTGAGACCCAGCTTTCTGATACTGGCCAGCACATTTCTCTCTAGAATCCCTTGATAGTCTTGAGATTTCATTGTACCCTGCACAGATTCAAGACACCCTGTGCCAGATGCAGCAAAGCAGCCCCAGAACATAACAGAGCCTCCTCCATGTTTCACAGTAGGGACAATGTTCTTTTCTTGATGTGCTTCATTTTTCCATCTGTGAACATAGAGCTGATGTGCCTTGGCAAAAAGTTCCATTTTTGTCTCATCTGTCCATAGGACATTCTCCCAGAAGCTTTGTGGCTTGTCAACATGTAGTTTGGCATATTCCAGTCTGGCTTTTTTATGATTTGTTTTCATCAATGGTGTCCTCCTTGGTCGTCTCCCATGTAGTCCACTTTTGCTCAAACAACAACGGATGGTGAGATTCGACACCGATGTTCCTTGAGCATGAGGTTCACCTTGGATCTCTTTAGAAGTCTTTCTGGGCTCTTTTGTTACCATTTGGATTATCCGTCTCTTTGATTTGTCATCAATTTTCCTCCTGCGGCCACATCCAGGGAGGTTGGCTACAGTCCCATGGATCTTAAATTTCTGAATAATATGTGCAACTGTAGTCACAGGAACATGTAGCTGCTTGGAAATGGTCTTATAGCCTTTACCTTTAACATGCTTGTCTATAATTTTCTTTCGAATCTCCTGAGACAACTCTTTCCTTCACTTCCTCTGGTCCATGTTGAGTGTGGTACATACCATGTCACCAAACAACACAGTGACTACCTGGAGCCCTATATATAGGCCCACTGACTGATTACAAGATTGTAGACACCTGTGATGCTAATTAGTGGACACACCTTGAATTAACATGTCCCTTTGGTCACATTATTTTCAGTATTTTCTAGGGGTACCATCATTTTTGTCCAGGCCTGTTCCATGAGTTTATTTTTTAAAATAATTCCGTTGAAGCATGGTTAAAAAGCAATGTCTGACCTTCATTGGTTAACATTCATAGAATTCTTATTTATTATTACTTTTGTCGGATTAAAGTTATTTCTGTGACCATTGTAAGTTTTTCTTTCATTGACCGAAGGGTACCAACAATTTTGTCCACGTGTGTACATTTAAGTGCTATTTATTAAATATGAATTTATGAATAATATTTGCTCAATGAAATGTTGAATTTGAAATCAATGTTGGCAAACTGTACCTTATTCCAGGAGTAAATATATAATAAATCCACTGGAGAAGGAAGGATATAACATTTTGATATAAAGAAATATATTTACAAAAGCAATGAACCACCTTTGTTTTAAATGATTCATAACATGTTTATTAATAAGCATAGTCGCAAACCTAAGAGCTGCTTTGCTGACAGAGACAGTGATGAAGTTAACTCCTCTCTTTGTACCCTGTTAACTCTAAATAATAATAACTGTACAACCGTTTTTTTTTTTTATTCTTAACAGTCTTACATTTTAACATTGTGAACAGTTATGGCTAGTTGAATAAACATAAATGTAATTAAATGTATTAAACAGAATTCATAACGTGTATAAATCATCATACATTGAACAAGATGTCCTATTAATCAGCTGAAATGTTAAATATTGTCCATATATAGCTTAAGGATGTGTTCCTGTGATGACCAGCCAAACATAGGAGTTTATAACCTGCTGAAAAATCCAGCATAGACCAGCATGATATCTTAGATACTGGTTAGTGCTGTCTGGTACTGGTTTAGCTGGTGAACCAGCATTACTAATTGAAGACCAGCATATTTACAATGATGAAACCTTACCACCAGAATTGGTCTTGCTGGGTATTTTTAATAGTTTTTAATTTAATCTTATTATATTTATTTTATTAGTATTATATTAAATAACCACGGTCTGGTGCTGGTTTAGCTGGTGAACCAGCGTAACTGTTGATAAGTTCACCAACCAGGTATAGCTACTTTTACTGGGCCAACAGCAAGGTTTTGGTAGTTAAAATTGCTCATTATCTTGTATTTTAATACCTAGTATTGAAATATTCTTTGATGTAAATACATGGACCGTGTAGTGTTATCTTTAAATGCTACAGTATGTATCTCCATCAGCAAATTTCTGACATTGCTTTGGAAATAGTGATTGCATCATGGGGGCAATCCATGGTAGAAAGTGTTATGTTAGTGATCACGTGTCTCAACATAAGTTATATATATATATTTTTTATATTAGTTGAATGCCAGAAGCAGTCGCTGCTGAAGCTTCATGCATACACGCTCCACCATGGATTGCCCCCATAATGCAATCACTATTTGCAAAGCAATGTCAGAAATTTGCTGATGGAGATACCATGGCTGAAGCCATGCTGAGGCTTGAGGTAATTAAGATCTACCAAAATGTCCTGCCTGGAGAAAAGAATAAACTACCTGATGTTATTTGTACTGTACAAAAAAAGCATGATTGAGAGACATGGTGTTCTTCATTTGTGTTCCATTCTTTTTTCTGCCCTTTCAGAATTTCCTACCAATAGAAAAAATAGTTAAAATAGATATATCACTATCAATATCTCCAAGCTATAGTTTTAAATGGTTGTTTCACTGCAAATAATATAGTTCAAGTTTATTGGAGGTAATAGTTCCTGATATACTGATTTTCTGACTTTTTGTTTTGAATGTAAATAGAATATAATCCTTACTGCTGTAAAACTGGTAGCACTTTCCAATACACAGTGTTATCCTGTAACATTAATCTATCAATTAGAAAACTCTTAAAATAACCATGAGTCACGTTTGCGGGTGCGAGGCATAAACGCAGAGGTCTAAGATGCTTCAAAGAATGTGGTTTATTTATAAAGAAAACAGGGAAATCCAATAAACAAATAAACTTTATGATAAAACAAACCAAAACATGAATAAAGACAGGAAACACACGAACTAAACTGGATGGACATTTACGGGGTGAAATCAACAGTTGCTAGACAAAAACTGAAACTCAAACAACCTATTTATAAAGAAATTAATGATCAACTCGGTTCAGGTGAGCGCCCATGTCACCTGACTGAGTTGCAAACTGGGAAATGAAGTATTGAAACTGAAACTTAAAAGAACTACACAAAAATGTCTAAGGGCGCTTTGGCGCCCTCTAGGGGTTATCCCTGACACCATGCAAATAAAATAAAATATACAATAAATATAAAATCATTAATAAATATCTTTCAATACTAAACACAAACCCAAAAGTATTTTATAAAGTATGACGTATTTTAGGTATGTGCATGTGTTGTAAATGTGGCTTGGCAACCCTTTTCAGGCTAATACATGTAAATTACTTTGTTTCTCATCCCTTCTGGAATTTCTTTAGATCATTATGTCATGATGTGTTGTTTTTTTAGATCTTTTAGCGTGCTCCTCTTTGTCAGACAGGTGCGATTTAAATTTCAAGTTTCTTGATTCAACACGTCTGGCAGTATTCAGACTTGGGTGAGCCAAGTGAAATTTAACTCAACTTTCCAAAACATGTGGTTATTTAGTTTATTCATGATTTAGCAAGGGGGGCGGTTACTTTTTCACATAGGGCGAGGCAGGTTTTTTTTCCTTAATAAATGAAATCATCATTTAAAAACTGCATTTTGTGTTTACTCAGGTTGTCTTGGTGTAATATTAAAATCTGATGATTTCAATCCTTTGACAAACATGCAAAAAATCTAACAAAAAATATAGGAGTAGGGCAAATTATTTTCATGGGACTGTAAGTCAGAAGATGAAAGGCATAAGTTAACTAATCTTCAGTAATGATGAAGTGACATTTATGAGACTAAACCACTAGAGTACGCCCAAGTCAATGATGGTTAAGACATGCAATACCAAATATACAGTATACTTATTTCTTTAAACTTCATGGAAAGATTACTCTTCAACAAAACAGATTACAAATGAAATCTCCAAATTACAAATTACAAATATTATTCCTGTTTATTTAAATCTCACTTTAAGCATGATGCTTTACTGACATTTTCACCTTTGCTCAAAAATATTATAGGCAAATGGAAATAGCTCGGTAAAAGTATAAAACAGCACCACCCAAAGGTTTCTACTCAAAACAGGTATCAGAGAAGGGTGCCCAGTAATTTATGTCTTTGGTAGAGAGATTATTGTCAGACGGTTAGCCGATGATACGTCTTCCTTCCTCTCCTTAGCATTATTTTTTGGGGAATAATGGGACATAATAATAATAGTAATAAAGATCAGATCTCTGTTCAATGAAGGGAACTGTTTTCACTGGCTTGTTAATTAATGTAATCTCATAATTACAATTATTTAATTTCACATGTCAGTTTTCTAATATCAACAACAGAGTAAACATGATGATGAGAGCCATTCCAAATGGTTCTGTAACATTGTACAATAATGTCCCAAAATTGTTTAACATATTTTTAAAGCATTTCTTATTCCCACAGGAAGTCATTTTTGTTCCATATGTGTCACAGCCTAGCTGGTGGTACTGGCTGGCTATACCAACTGATGTACTTGCCGTGGGCGTATAGGGTAGGCATGAAGGCAGAGGGGTTTTTCAACAGAAAAGTCTTTTATTTAAACACAAACTCAAAAACAGACAAACAAACAAAGAAACAAACAAACTCAAACTAAAACTAGGGCTCAGGAAAAACACAGGGAACTGAGCGCTAACACAGGGAAACATGGAGCTGGAGCTAACTAAAGACACATAGGGGAACTAGAGACAAGACAGGACTGGAGAGACAGGACTGGAGAGACAGGACTGGAGACGGGGCACAGAGACAGGACTGGAGACGGGGCCTAGGCCTACTAGCGGGTAACTTTAATGAGCCACCTCGGTTCAGCTGAGCCCTCATCACCTGACCGAGGTGCCCTCTGGGAAACTGAGGTGGCCAACAAAACTACAAAAGAGAGACAAGAACAGTGACCTCTAGTGGAGGACCCTAACAGTACCCCCCTCCATAAAAACGCTCCTCCGAAACACTACCTGAGGTCCCAGTTACTCTCCCCTATTGTCTGGAGTCGGTTCACCCAACTTACGACACCGACGAGCTGGTTCCCCGAGCAGGATGGAAAGGCAGGCGAAACTGGACTACCACCGAAACCAGGCGCCGGAGGCAGTCTCGGGTCTGCCCTAGACGCTTGGCAGTGGAGGCAGCAATGGCCCGTTCTCGGGGTGGTAGACTCTCCACGCCAAAGCCGGGTGCTGGATGTGGGACCTCATCGATGCTCTGGGACGGGAAGGGGGGATCCTCCCCTGAGGCTCGGAGACGAAGGTCGGAGCCTCCCCGTGAGGCTCTGGAACGGTGCTTTGGGGCCTCCCCGTGAAGCACTGGAACGGTGCTTTGGGGCCTCCACGTGAGACTCTGGAACGGTGCTTTGGGGCCTCCCCGTGAGGCTCTGGAACGGAGCTTGTGAGACCTTTCATAATTCAGCTGTAGGGCAAGCCGACTACCCTCAGCCTGCTTGCCCCAGCGTTACGGTCCCAGCCCCCGGGCCAAAAAAATCTCCCGGGGGGGGCCCCCTCTGCTATGCCCTTGTTTGGTTGAGCATTCTGCCACGGCCTAGCTGGTGGTACTGGCTGGCTAGACCGGCTGATGTACTTGCCGTGGGCATATAGGGTAGGCATGAAGGCAGAGGGGTTGTTCAACAGAACAGTCTTTAATTTAAACACAAACTCAAAAACAGGCAAACAAAGAAACAAACAAACTCAAACTAAAACTAGGGCTCAGGAAAAACACAGGGAACTGAGCACTAACACAGGGAAACATGGAGCTGGAGCTAAAGAGGAACTAGAGACGAGACAGGACTGGAGAGACAGGACTGGAGACGGGGCGGAGAGACAGGACTGGAGGCGGGGCACAGAGACAGGACTGGAGGCGGGGCACAGAGACCGGATGGGTTAGTGGTTAGTTAGATTAGTAGCTACATGGAATACTGGTGAAAGGAATGATGAACTAACCGGGTTAGTACCTATTGTAGTTAGTGGCTAACCGGATTAGTACTGACCTTATGGGGGGACTGAACACAAAAGGAAAGGCACACATGAGGCTATTCCAAACTAGCGGCTAACCTACTAGCGATCAGAACCACTAGAGGCTAGCCTACTGGAGGACCCTAACAATATGTCACTTCCCACTGTAATATTAATTGGCAAAAAAGTATGAATGTTGCCTCATAACTACCTTTTGTAAAACACAAGAGTTTATATATAGATATTCTTGAGACTTTCCCTTGTTTGCTGTGGGAATGCTACCGATACTTCTCGTTCTCCTCCCTCCAATGACACTCAGTCCGGGGTTCCTCTTCACCCTGGTCACTGCCACACATAGACCTCGTGGCCCGTACCTCTTGGTCGGTGCGGGGACTTACTTCACCCCTGGCTGCTCCCTTAGCTCACCTAGTCTAGTCTCTCTCCATGGTGCTTTGCAGGATCTCACTCCTCTCGCTCCTGTGAACCCCGTGGAGCCACACAGGATGGCAAGCCAACCACTCACAGTATCTGCTCGCCACGGCGTCATCGTCATGGTCACAGCTCCCCATCCCCCTCCATAAGAATATCCAGGTGAGGCCCCTCCGCTATGCCACTATACAGGTCTTGCATTCTGTCACGTTTGTAATAGTGGTGTAGGCGAGGCATAGGCGCAGAGGTGAAGACGTGTTTTTTTTTAATAATAAAGAAATAAAACATAAACAAACACACTTAACTTGAGCACAAACCAAACAGAAGTCTCTGCAAAACTAAACAAAACAATGCGCTGAACTAAACTGGCATGAAACTCAACTAAGTATAAGCTAACCAGCATTTCACAAGTACTATTCCAACAGATGCAAGACAAGAAGTGGAACTTAAACAGGCCATTTATAATCATCAAATTAATGAGCGCCACCTCGGTTCAGATGAGTGCTCCCATATGTTTTGTCTTTTATAAAGATTCTCAATATTACCTGGAGACCATTAAATTTTGTTTCTTCAAATGTTTATAATTTACTTTTTATTTAATTCAATTTTATTATTTATTTATTTTTATTTGCTTTGCATTCTTAAAAATGTCAGAAAATATATAGGGAAAAAACAACTGAATCAAATTCCTGAGAGTCACCTGACCGACATGTTCCCTGGGGTCAGTAATTCAAAAGAACATGGACTCCTGGTATTCACACTAATTCCAAAAAGATTTAATCTGTGAATGGAGAGTTTTGCTTGTGCTTGTAAATCACATTTAAAACCACTTTCACATATTTCCAAATACATCATCAAAATTAAAACATATCTGCGTTAATAACAATATATATATAAAGTGCTACGTCTTTTATACCATTTTCATTAATAATGATTATCACAAAATAAGGACAAAGACACATGCTATTCTTCATATTTAGGTACACCCTGGACAGGGCTCCAGTCCATCGTAGGGCACACACACACAGACCCACAAACACACACACACGCGCATGTGCATGTGCAAACAAGCACACACACTACGGGCAATTTGGGAACACCAATTGTGTCAGGGATAACCCCTAGAGGGTTCCACTTCAGTTCCCATTATGCACCTCGGTCAGGTGACGTGGGCGCTCACCTGAACCGAGTTGATTATTAGTTTCCTTATAAATAACTTGTTTTAGTTCAGTGTCGTGTCTTGCATCTGTTGATTTAACCCTGTAAATGTCTATCATGTTTAGTTTGTGTCTCCCTGGGTCCTCATACGTGTTTTAGTTTTTTTCATATAAAGTACATTTGTTTGTTTAATTTCCCTGGCTGTTTAATAAAAACATCGTTCCTTTAAAAACCTGGACCTCTGCATCTATGCCTCACACCCACAACTCCTGACAAATTGGCCTAATCTGCATGTCTTTGGATTGTCGGAGGAAACCAGAGTACCAGGAGAAAACCCACCAAGGATGGGGAGAACATGTAAACTTCATGCACACAGACCTGAGGCAGGAATTGAACCCCGACCCTGGAGTTGCGAGACCACAATGCCAACCACTATGTTGCATGGCACATCAACACTTTATTTAACACGAAGCGGGAGAGGTGTCATGGTTTCATGTGGCTTCATCTGCCATTACTAATTCAGACCTGTGAATGGAGCGAATATTCTTCTCTTCTTCTTTTTTAAGGTTTTTTGGTGGTTGTCAACCAGTTTGTAGGTGCATTTCCTCCATCTTCTGGCCTGGATTGTGGAACTCCTGCTTGTCAATAACAACAACAACATTAATAATAATAATAATAATAATAATAATAATAATAATAATAATAATAATAAGGGCAAAAATTAATTAGTAATTCTAAGTTGTCTTTGTTATTCCAGTTTCATTTAATCAAGATACTGTACATCTTCCATACAGCTTTTGTTATACTACTACTACTACTACTAATAATAATAATAATAATAACAACAACAACAGAAGAATCAGAAATATTTTCTCTGATTCTGAGGTTAGACAAGGCTTTTCCATTTCTTCTGATAAATCTTGCTTTCCTCAGTATGATTGAAGAATCACAATCTACATTTAGTGTACAGTACAGTATGATTGGTTAGATGTGTTATTATATATAAAATGATGAGCCACTCAGAGCTCCTTCCTCAGGCAGACACACAGTGGATAAGAATAAAAACAGTGAGGAGTTTACCAGGAATCAGGAATGGGAACTAAATTTACTTTCCAGTAAATCCCCAAAAAACTTTATATCTCCTAAAGCCACATAGCCCTACCACATGGGGGAATGTGCACAGAAAGATCATATTTACTTCAACAAGACAGAGACGATCAGATCAAGTGTTTACATTGCTAATACAGTATGTCACAAAAGTGAGTAGCCCCCTCACATTTCTGCAAATATGTAGTTATATCATTTCATAGGACAACACTCCATAAATGATTCTTTGACACAATGAAAAGTAGTCAGTGTAAAGTTTGTATAGCAGTGTAAATTTATTGTCCCTCAAAATAACTACAAATACAGCCAATAATAGCTGAACCCCAGACAACAAAAGTGAGTACACCCTAAGTGAAAATGTACAAATTCAGTGCTCAGACCATACGCCACACACTGCATCAAATTGCTCTGCATGGTTGTTGTCCTAGAAGGAAGCCTCTTCTAAAGATGATGCACAAGAAAGCTAGCAAACAATTTGCTGCAGACATGCAAACTAAGGACCATAATTACTGGAACCATGTCCTGTGGTCTGATGAGACCAAGAGAACCCTATTTGGTTCAGATGGTGTCAAGCGTGTGTGGCGGCAACCAGATGAGGAGTACAAAGACAAGTGTGTCTTGCCTACCGTCAAGCATGGTGGTGGGAGTGTCATGATCTGGGGCTGCAAGAGTGCTGCTGGCATTGGGGAGCTACCGTTCATTGAGGGAAGCATGAATTCTAACATGTACTGTGACATACTGAAGCAGAGCATGATCCCCTCCTGTAACTACACGGGTCACACGAGGGGCAAAGCCTTGCTTAAACTGTTCAGAACGGGAAGATCCGCAAGCTGTTACCACACGGAGGTCTGAACAGGTAAAAGCACGGCCATTTATACACACGGTTGCTAGGCCAGAACGAGCCTGAACGAGCCTGAACGAGCCGCACCTGACGGCGTGTTTATTTAAGGGTCCTGATACCGGCGCACTTCGTGCGATCATTTAGGTAGCACCGGTGAAGGTATCAGGGCCAAAGAAAAGAAAAGAAAAGAAAAGAAAAGAAAGAAAGAAAATAAAATAAAAGACAGACAGACAGACAGCTGTTTAGAGACAGAGGCAAAGCCCCAGCCTCTGTCTATTTAAGACGCCGATGAGAGCGAGTGAGAGAGAGAGATAGAGAGAGCGGCACGCAGAAGTACAGCGTGCGCGCTCAGTACAGTTTGTTGGTGCACGAAGCACAAACTCTCTCTCTCTCTCTCTCTCTCTCTCTCGCAAAATCCTCGGTGAGGGTGAATGCCCCGAGAGGACAAGTGTTGTTTTATTTTCCAGAGCCCCGTCCATTCTCGCGTAGATGGCGGAGCTCTGTTTATTTTGTGTTTTCACTTTTTTCATTTATTTTCCTTTTAAGTTCCTTAATTAATAATCCCACGCTATCTCCAAACGGGAAGGTCTTCCCGTGTGCATCACAAGCACTCTCACTAACTCCTATTTCATTGACACACTCTAACGCCCTGCATAAGCGTTCTTATAATTAAAAAACATCGCGTGGTGCGGCTCTCCATACCGCACCACGTAACACCTCCCTCCTTAAACTGGGCTGCAGAGCATGATAATGCATGATAATGACCCCAAACACACCTCCAAGATGACCACTGGCTTGCTAAAGAGGCTGAGGGTAAACGTGTTGGACTGGCCAAGCAAGTCTCCAGACCGAAACCCCATAGAACCAAAGCAAGTCTCCAGACCGAAACCCTCTGGGGCATCGTGAAAAGGAAGTTGGAGGAGCAAATTGTGTCAAATGTCCACCACCTCCATGATGTTGTGATGGAGTAGTGGAAGAGGATTCCAGTGGTATCCTGTGAAGCTCTGGTGAACTCCATGGCCAAGAGAATTCAAGCCGTGCTGGAAAATGATGACAAAATATTGACATTTCACATTTTCACTTACGGGTGTACTCAGTTTTGTTGCCAGGGGTTCAGCTATTATTGGCTGCATTTTTAGTTATTTTGAGGGGACAATAAATTTACACTGCTATACAAACTTTACACTGACTACTTTTCATTGTGTCAAAGAATAATTTATGCAGTGTTGTCCTATGAAAAGATATAACTAAATATTTGCAGAGATGTGAGGGGTGTTCTCACTTTTGTGACATACTGTATTTATGTACTGAAACAATTACTAAAGGTTTACACCCCCTTCTCATTCCTGTCAGACTGCTTCGACTGAGGAGTTTACATGATGAAGTTTTATTCAGAATATATGATTATTCCCATTATGAGTGGAATATTAGGGTTCAAATGAACTACTTTATCTAGAATAAAATGAATAAATGTGTAATAGTGTGGCGGTAGGGTGTAGTTAACATTAAGAAAGTCCAATTACGCCACCCTGGGAACTCACCCCAGGGACAAAAAAGAGATGAAGATATCTAAACCACTCAATTTAGAAGTAAAGCACACACGTTCGATTACTTCCAGTAGGCAGGAGACGTGGATAAAGTATAAAAAAATATAATTTTATTAATACAATTGTTTAAAAACACTAAAAAGAACAAATGAACCAACAAGAAAACCCCAGTTCAAACAAGAGAACAAAATACAGAAGAAAGGAAGAAAAAAATGAAAAACCTGATTGAAATATGGTATTGTTGGATACAAAAAAATAAAATAAAAAGAAGAATACAGACAGAGCTGAGGTTCACGATGGCCAGAACCAAGGTAAAGTGGTCTTCACTAGAGCACACTTCCACACACCACAGTGCACAATGATCACGCTCTCAGACACGCCAAGTGTAACACTGCACACAATTGGGAAGAACCGCCACCACAGCGAGGAAGGCGAACTTAGCACGGAACCTCAGCTCCTACAATAAACAGAAAAAGAAATAAAACAACAAAAAAAGAACTCCAACAATAGTACAGATATTGCCTAATGAGACCTTTTCTGACAACAACGAGTATCAAGAACTAACAAAAGTACATCAGGAGAAGTCATCAAACTTCAAAGGGACAGAGTAGTCTATTACAAATCAGCTACCCTGAAATACCTCCATTCAAATTAAAAAATAGAAGCACGTCATGATACATTTCAATCAAAGAAAGCATGATAAAGAAAACAAAACAACTTAAATGCCAAGAGAACCTGGCTTACTGAAACAAAAGGAAAATAAATGTATAAAATCAACCATACAATGGACATGGGGCAATAAAACAGCACGACACCAGACAGTCCCCTTTCCACACTGTTCACGACAGCACCTTCATGAGATGAACGGCAGCATCTTCAAATTCAAATTGTCAAAAACCGTAAAAACCAACAGCACTAGCGGCGCCACTTGGAAAACAGCAGTCAAGACGATATTACCACATAGCAACGAGAGGGAGTTTCCATTCATGTCTCTGTAAGGAAGCCTGATAGGCGAACACTCAACCACGTCGGCAACCACAGCGCCGGAAAACACGCTGCTGCTTCTGCTGCAGCTACAAACACTCACAACAAAGGGGAAACCGGGCGTGATGCAACCCCGGCAGCAGCCAATCGGCCTTTAAATAGGGAGGTGCCTTGCTCTGATTGGTGAACACTGCTGTCACTCACCTAAACCCACTACAATAGCATAAACATTACAATTGGTAACATGATATATAATAGGCAATATACACCAGGGCAATCGACATAGGGCATGTCAGTTTGTGTTTATTACAAGATAGTCATAGATGTTCATCATATACCCCACAGTGGATTTGGGCGCAGTAAAAAAAAAGGACACACAAGAAACAAGAGTGGCATTTCCACCAAAGAAAATTTAGGCAATCGTCAAAAGCACAAGCACAAGAAAACATTAGATTATACTGAGTTCTGAAATTACCAGTGTTGGGGCTAGAAAAGACAAGAGTGAGCATTGTGGGAGTATTGGCTAATGGCCTGTATATGTCCTGAACAATACTTTTGCATGGTTTCTTGCAAACCCTGGCATGATGGCAGGAAAAGAGTCTGATAGGGATAGTAATGACTCTATGGAATTTAATAAAGAAGTCCATGGAAGGCAGCATAATTGGGAAATTGTGGTGAGAGAGTAAAATTGTAAAAACATCATCTTCACCCGGATATTGTTCGCCTTCCTCGTCGTAGATACATCCATCGCGGCGAAGTTTCCATCTCACCAACACTTCAGGAATAAAATCCATCTGGACTTCTCGACGTCCATCATGCTACACTGGCAGGGGGGTTGATCACAGTGTATTAGCTAGACCAGGCAGGTCAGCTAATGCTAATGCCAAATGTGATGACGCCATGATAAACTTCGGTCTGCTTAATATCCGCTCACTTACAAGCAAGGGGCATCTCATCCGGGATCTCCTCACTGACCGAAAGTTTGATTTCCTCTGTCGAACAGAAACTTGACAACAACCCAATGACCTCTATGAGTCAACCCCATCTGGGTTTGTGTACATCTCTCAGCCTCATGGCTGTGGCCGTGGAGGTGGACTCGCGATTATTCACCGTGAGAAGTGGAAAGTCCTGCCAGTGTCCGCACCTGCATTTGATTGATTTGAATCAATCATTTGAAAAACTTCCTGGGCCCACACCTACCATTGTTGCTGTGCTTTATCGCCGCCCTAAGACTCAACGCAATTTTACAACTGACTTGGCTGCTTTTCTCACCCACTTAATCACACTTTCCTCAAATATAATATTGGTGGGTGACTTTAATATACACATCGACAATATCGACCACCCTCTTACTAGAGACTTTGCTGCCTGTCTTGAGAGTTTTGGTCTCCGGCAGCATATTGACTTTCCAACTCACTCCAAGGGTCATATTCTGGACTTAATCTGCTGTTCTGGTCTCACTCCTTCCGTTTGTACTGCTGTTGATCTCCCAATAACTGATCACTTTCTTATCTCTTTCAATTTTCAACTCTCTCTCTCTGTAATCAAGCAACCTCATATCATATCTTTCCGTAGTATTAAGGACATCAGTTCTGATGCTCTTACCAGTAGTATTGATCATGACGTCATGAACTGTCTATCTGACCTGGATGATCTGGTTTCTTGCTATAATGAAGGCCTTATGTCTATTCTTAACTCTCTTGCTCCTCTGAAAACAAGGATTGTCACTTTTACTCAGTCTGCACCCTGGTTCACTACAGAGCTCCGACTAATGAAAGCCAAAGGTCGTCAGCTTGAGCGGCTTTATAGAAAAACGGGTCTTAATATCCACAAAGAACTGTATGCAAATCACACTCTGCTTTATAAACGTTACATTGCAGATAATAAATCCAGGTATTATTCTGGCCTGATTTGTACTAATGAAGGCAACTCCAAAATGTTATTCTCGGTTTTCAACTCTGTGTTTAGTCCCCAATGTTCTTTACCTTTTCATCTGTACTCTTCTGCCTTTTGCAACTCTCTGATGTCCTTCTTCAATGAGAAAATACATAAAATCCATCTACATCTAGGTTTACCATCTTCCCCAAATACAACTTCTGAACTCTATCCTATTCTCTATCCTTTCTCTGCTTTTCAGCTTCCCAGTATTTCAGATATTATAGATCTCATCCATAAATCTAAGTCCTCTACTTGTTCTCTGGATCCTCTTCCCACTGTTCTAGTTAAGGCCTGTCTACCCTCTCTGATTCCTCTTATTTCCGCTATCATTCACTCTTCTCTTACTACTGGTATTGTCCCTATGTCACTTAAAACTGCTATTATCACTCCGATTCTGAAGAAGTTTGGTGCTGATCCGTGTAATTTCAATAATCTTCGTCCAATCTCCAACCTACCGTTTCTGTCTAAAATCATTGAAAAAATTGTTGTTTCTCAACTGCACTCTCATTTAACTCGTAATAACTTGTACAAACATTTTCAGTCTGGTTTTCGCCCTTTCCATAGCACTGAAACTGCTCTTTTAAAAATTACTAATGACCTTCTTATGGCAGCTGATTCTGGTTCAGTCACTCTTCTAATTCTTCTTGATCTAAGTGCTGCCTTTGATACTATCTCGCATACTATCCTTCTTAATCGACTTATCTCTATCGGCATTTCTAACACCCCCCTTGACTGGTTTAAATCTTATCTATCAGGGCGCATACAAATTACACTCTTTTCGTTCTGAATCTACTCCTGTTAACACTGGAGTTCCACAGGGTTCTGTCCTAGGTCCTCTTCTCTTTAACACCTACCTTCTTCCACTAGGCCACATCTTTAGAAAATATGACATTCTCTTCCACTGTTATGCAGATGACATCCAACTCTATTACTGTAGCAAACCTAATGCTACCCTCCCACCTTCCTCTCTTCTCAACTGCTTTAATGAACTCAAATCCTGGTTCTTGTCCAATTTCCTTAAATTAAACAGTGAGAAAACTGAATTTCTCTTAATTGGCACTAAGTCCACTCTCTCTAAAATAAACAGCTTTTCCCTTTCTATTGACAATTCTAATGTCTCTCCTTCCACTCTGGTTAAGAGTTTGGGTGTCCTCCTGGACAGTGCACTTTCCTTTCAATCCCATATTAATATCATTACCCGGTCCTCTTATTTTCACCTACGCAATATCAATCGTTTACGCTCATCTCTCACTCAGAAGGCCACTGCTATACTTGTCCACAATCTTGTAACCTCCCGTATCGATTATTGTAACTCTCTTCTTTTCGGTTTTCCTCATAAAACTCTTCATAAGCTTCAACTGGTTCAAAACTCGGCAGCTCGCATCGTTACTAAAACTCCTTCATTTTACCACATCACTCCAGTTTTGCAGCAGCTTCACTGGCTTCCAGTACAGCACCGTATAGACTTCAAGATCCTTCTTCTTACTTTCAAAGCTCTCCACAATCTTGCCCCTTCTTACGTATCTGATCTTCTTCATATTCATGTTCCCTCTCGCTCTCTCAGATCTGCCTCTTCTCTCCATCTTTCTGTGCCTTCTGCTCGTCTCTCCACCATGGGACAGAGGGCTTTCTGTTACTCTGCTCCCCGGCTCTGGAACTCTTTACCGCCAGAAATCCGCAACATTGATTCACTGTCTCTCTTTAAATCCAAACTCAAATCTTACCTGTTTAATCTTGCTTACCCACCTTAAATCCTTCCTGCCCTCTCTCTTGCACAGTTTCTCTTGGTATTTAATTTTGTTTTGTTGCTGGTATATTTTGTTTGTTTTTGTTTTGTCTTGTTTCTACGTGCCTTTATGTAACTTTTGTACAGTGTCCTTGAGTGTTTGAAAGGCGCTTATAAATAAAATGTATTATTATTATTATTATTATTATTCTTAAAGTTGAGGGAATAGATCAAAATATCAACAGCATGCATGCCTTGGTTGTGTAGCCACACCCACTTATCACTTGGATGCCTTCTACTGTATCACAATAGACATGTCAAATGGATCGTCCTCAGCCATGGGATTATGGATCACAAGCACCTTCATGGTTTGCTTTGTGTGAAAATTGAATGCTTTTGACCACAATAACATTTATCAATCTATCTACATGCTGTTGTAAATGACAACATTGTTAGTTTATGAGCCTGTCTGTAACTTACCTGTGATTCTTGGAAGAGCTCTTCTTTGGGCTCCCCTAGGTACTCAATGAGGCAGCAGACCACTGCGTCCCCTTTTTTCTCTATATTGTGAGACTGTAAGAGGATACTTTTAATGACCCTACTTGTTTCCACAAATTAGTGTTTGCTCTTTTGGAAAACATACCTCATTTACAGTGTTAAGGAAAGGATGCATCCTGGTACCAACAGCAGCCCTTTGGCACGCATCAACTGCAGGAGAGGGGGTGTGTAACTGACAAGCTTAAGCGTAAATTTTTCTTCCTTGGAAATTGTTGTTATGAGTAAAGGAACATGATAATATGACAACTCTTTCAAATAAGGAGTCACAAATTCTAAAAGAAAACAAGGTTAATTTATCTTATTATTAGGAATTAATATTAATAACTAGTTACTTGTTGAAATATTGAGAAATATTTATATATGAAATATAATATATTTTTTTATTTACGCATTTAGGTGTATGAACAAAACACTTGTATAAACATTTTAATACTCAATGTATTGCTATATGATATATAAAAATAATAATAAAAATAAATAACAATAATAATAATAATAATAATAATAATAATAATAATAATAATATATTCTTACTTGAGCCTCAGTCAATAAATCCGACCACCTCTCTTTGAAGACACTGATAGCTGGGCAGAGTCACCACCTGATCCCTTCGTACAGAAACAGTTTTTGGCATTTTTTCTCCTATAATCTTTCCAATGTTCTTTTTCCTTTTACTTGAGGATTAGGCTGTGTAGGAGAAAATAGCTTCGGCCAGGTCTTGTATTAATGCCAATTTAACACTTGCATCTTGGAAGTATGTTCTAGACGCATGATATGCCTTGTTTGCCTGTCCAAGGATAACCTCAGTGTCACATGAAAACTGTGGAATTTTAAATGGCACTGGCCATGGATCAGTGCAACATGATGCAGGGAAAAGGACAGTTTATCGTGAGATGGATGATCGACAGTCATCTGTAGCAGCAGGGCATGCTTTATTCTCATCTGTAGTGGTTTCATCTGCAGTGCTGTCCACTGAACTCAGTACTGTAACACGGCCACACATGCGACAGGATGTCAATCCACATGACAGCACTGACAATCAAAGGAAACGAGCTACACCTGGCCGGTAGGATATTTAAGCTCCCAGAAACCAGCGACAGGATGTCAATCCACATGACAGCACTGACAATCAAAGGAAACGAGCTACACCTGGCCGGTAGGATATTTAAGCTCTCAGAAACCAGCATTAGATAGCACCAGGTACGAGAGCATGGCTCTGGTATGGGGAGTGAAAAGAGAAAATAGAAAAGTTAGAAGAGAAAAGTGAAAAGAGAAAAGTGAAAAGAGATAAGAGAAAAGTGAAAAGGAGAAAAGTGGAAAGAGAAAAAGAGAAAAGTGAAAAGAGATAAGAGAAAAGAGAGAACTGTAAAGAGCAGTGTAAAAAACAAGAATAATAACAACACCTGTTCTTTGTGATGGAATCATGGTGGCACGCACCGACATAAGCGTGCCCTCCTTCCCTTTATAGCGCTGCATGGTGTTCACGTGAGCCGATTATTCCCCACTCAAATAAACAATCCACGGCCCAACGCCCCCTCCAACTCCTGTATTGGGGCTTCCATACATGATAGAATACCGAGGGGCGCCATATTGAAGCACCCCCCCCATAACAGAATGTTCGCACCAGATAAGGAGACAGTGGATTTGGAGCGGGCACGTGAGATAGTAACCGGTCAGGTGGGGATGATCGGCAAACATGAACAAGCTCTGACCGAATAATTTTCGGAGATAGGCATTTCGCAGCGCCTCGAGGCACAGGGCACTTCCGGATCGCCACTGAACCCGGAAGCACTTCCAGGATCTGCTCCTGCGGCCGTGACTGTAGCACAAGCACCCCCCCTGGTGGCCGAGACGAGACTACCTACTCCCCAGCCTTATGCTGGGGAGCCTGAGATATGCAGTGCCTTCCTACACCAGTGCTCTTTAATATTTGAGATGCAACCATCCCAATTTCCCACTGAGAGATCCAAGATCACATTTATGATATCACTATTGACGGGAAGGGCACTGGAGTGGGCCACTGCAGTATGGCAAAATCTCCTAGCAGCACACACTACAGCCAATGATTTTATACAGGCCACCTTCCACCATCCACATCTGACTAGTGGTGTAGTCTCGCCCCTCCATCTCTCCCCAGCGAGAGTTAGAATGGGAGGTGGATCAGGCAGCGGAGATCTCAAGGGCCCCCCAATTTCAGTCGGGATGCTTTCGTTGTGGCAGGTCTGGTTACCACCATGGGCGCTGTCCGCTGAATAAGCCGACAATGACCCAAAGGTCAGACCCTCAGCGATCAGGGCTCTTCCACCCCATCAACATCACCTGGGAGGAGGGGGCCACCACTACCCATCTAAAAGCATTTGTTGACTCGGGAGCAGCAGGGAACCTAATAGACGTAAGTCTGGTGCAGAGACTGGCTGTGCCATTTCACCCACTCTCTGCGCTCATTCCAGTGGCGGCCCTGGATGGTCAGTTATTTGAATCCGGGCAGATCATACATGAGACTGACCCTCTAATATTGTGTATTGGACAACATGCAGAGCGGAATACCTTCCTCATTACCCGAGTGCCTGAGCTCCAGGTGGTACTGGGGTTTCCTTGGTTACAGGAACACAACCCCCGTATTGATTGGCTAACCTGTTCTGTCTCGGTTTGGGGCACCCGCTGCGCACAGAGCTGCTTAAAAAGCATCAGAACTCGAGACGTGCAGTCATCCCTTCAGGTCGACCTCTCGGCAGTTCCCAAAGATTACTGGGACCTGGCGGAAGTATTTTCTAAGTTGGGGGTCCAAAAGCTTCCTTCCCATCGATCTTTCGACTGCGCAATCGACCTGCTTCCAGGTTCGACTCCACCAAGGGGAAAGCTCTACTCCTTTTCTTCTCCCGAGCAATCAGCCATGGAGGAGTACATCCAGGAGGCATTGTCGCTTGGATTCATTCGTCCGTCCACATCCCCCGCAGGGGCCGGGTTCTTCTTTGTAAAGAAGAAGGATGGGGCCTCCGCCCCTGCTTAGATTATCGGGGGGTGAACGCGATTACCCTGAAAGATTGCTATTCCCTTCCTGTGATGAATTTCACCTTTGAGTGCTTGCAAAAGGCGAAATTGTTCACAAATCTAGATTTACACAGCGCTTACAATTTGATCCGCACCAGGGCAGGGGTCGAGTGGAAGACCGTATTTATTACACCGTCAGGGCACTACGAATACCGGGTGATGCCCTTCGGTCTGACTAATGCGCTAGCCGTGTTTCAAAGGTTCATTAATAAGGTGCTCCGGGAGACACTTAACCTCTACACCTTTGTCTACTTGGATGACATTTTAATTTTTAGTGCCTCCATGCCAGAGCACATCACCCACGTACACCGGGTGCTGCAACTTCTCCAGCAGAACCATCTATATGTTAAGCTAGAGAAGTCACAGTTCCACACAACCTCCACTTCCTTCTTGGGTTTCGTGGTATCCAGGGGTCACCTTCAAATGGACCCTGCCAAAATAAGGACTGTGGCCAGTTGGCTCCGACCTACATTGCTTCGGGGAGTTCAGCGCTTCCTGGGGTTCGCCAATTTCTTTCGGCGGTTCATCCGCAATTTTACCACCTTGGTGGCCCCACTTAGCGCCCTCACAAAGAGGAACCCAGGGTGATTTAAATGAACGGAGGAGGCTCAAGAGGCCTTCCAGGATATAAAAACAAAGCTCACCACAGCCCCAGTCTTGCGGATGCTGGATCCAGAGACCCAGTTCATTGTGGAGGTAGACTCATCCGATGTGGGGGTGGGCACAGTCCTCTCCCAGCTGGAGGACCAGAAACTACGTCCCTTTGCCTACTTCTCACACCGCCTGACCCCGGCAGAGAGAAATTATGTCATTGGAGATCGGGAACTCCTTGCCATAAAGCTGTCTCTAGAAGAGTGGAGACACTGGCTGGAGGGGGCCAAACAGCAAATATTGATTTGGACCGACCACAAGAACTTAGAATTATATCCAGTCGGCCAAACACTTAAACCTCTGACAAGCCAGAAGGTCCCTCTTCTTCTCCCGGTTTGACTATGTGCTCTCATTCCATCCAGGCTCAAGAAACCTCAAGCCAGACGCCCTCTTGCGCCAATGGGACCCCCCGTTAGAGGAGCCATTATTATTATTATTATTATTAGCATTATCACAACGCCACGCATCCTTGCTCCCGTAAGCTGGGCCATTGCACATCAAATCAAGCAAGCACAGCGACAGGAACCAAATCCAGGAGGAGGACCCCCCCCCCCGGAAAGTTATATGTTCCTGCCAACCCCACCCTAAAGTTTCTTCGCTGGCACCTGTGGTGGCTTGGCATGGAGAGAGATGTTCGGGCTTATGTGGCGGCCTGTCCGACCTGCGCGCGGAACAAAGATCTACGTACACGGTCCACCGGACGTCTGCACCCATTACCCATACCGTCACGGTCCCATCTCTCCTTGGACTTGTTACGGGTCTGCCCTCATCCAAGGGGAACACGATCATTCTGGTGTTGGTAGATCGGTTCTCCAAAGCCTGCAAGTGTATTCCCTTGCCGAAACTTCCATCAGCCAAGGAGACAGCCCAGTTGGTCCTCCAACAGGTGGCCCGAGTACATGGCCTCCCAACCGACCTGGTCTCTGATCGGGGCCCGCAGTTTGCTAGCCGGTTTTGGGGGGCGTTCTGTAAACTCATTGGAGCCATGGCCAGCTTGACATCTGGCTTTCACCCTGAGTCGAATGGGCAAACAGAGAGGGTGAACCAAGACTTAGAGCGCACCCTCAGGTGCGTAACCTCCTCCAACCCGTCATCTTGGTTCGACCATCTAATGTGGGTCGAGTATGCCCACAACACCCTTGTGGCACACCTACCTGGGCATGTCACCCTTTGAGTGCCAATTCGGGTATTCCCTCCCTATGTTCCCAGAGGAGGAACCTGACGTAGGGGTCCTCGCTGTATGAACTTTTAGTTTAGCAGTGCCGTCGGACCTGGAGCAGGTCCAGGGCGCCATACAGTACCTAGTGGACTGGGAGGGGTATGGCCCAGAGGAGCACTCTTGGGTGCCAGCCTGGCACATACTAGACCCTGAACTTGTTAAGGAATTCTGGGCTAGCCATGTGGCTGGCACAGGAATCCCAGGGGTCGTCCCTTGAAGGGTGGTACTGTAACATGGCCACACATGTGACAGGCGGTTGCTAGGCAAACCCATAACACTGACAATCAAAGGAAACGAGCTACACCTGGCCGGTTTGATATTTAAGCTCCCAGAAACCAGCGCACGCTGTGCGAACATTAGATAGCACCAGGTTCAAGAGCGTGGCTCTGGTATTGGGAGGGAAAAGAGAAAAGTGAAAAGTGAAAAGAGAAAGGAGAAAAGTTAGAAGAGAAAAGTGAAAAGAGAAAAGTGAAAAGTGAAAGGAGAACAATAAAAGAGAAAAGAGAAAAGTGGGAAGAGAAAAAAGAAAAGTGGAAAGTGAAAAGAGATAAGAGAAAAGTGAAAAGGAGAAAAGTGGAAAAAGAAAAAGAGAAAAGTGAAAAGAGATAAGAGAGAACTGAAAAGAGCGGTGTAAAAAAAACAAGAATAAGAACAATAATAAATGAAATACCTGTTCTTTGTGACGGAAGCACGGTGGCACGCGCCGACATAAGCGTGCCCTCCTTCCCATTATAGTGCTGCGTGGTGTTCACGCGAGCCGATTATTCCCCACCAAAATAAACAATCCACGGCTCAACGCCCCCTGCAAGTCCTGCGTTGGGGCTTCCATACATGATAGAATACCGAGGGGCACCATATTGAACCACCCCCTCATAACAAGTACAGAGGACAATCCTGATTCTTCTAGTCAGTGTAAGTCAAGGACAACTGTAAGTCCTTTTTTTCATTTATTTATTTATTTATTTTTACAATGGTTATGTCTTGCAGTTCACTAGTTGAAATGACACTGATAAACAGGTTCCCAAAATCTTTGTCTTCATAAAGTAGTCCATATTCCCCTTGTAATTGGAATGTTTCAACAACTATTAAAACTAGATCTTCACCGTATCAGGAATCCCCAATAGAAGTGTCAACTTCCCCACATTGTGTTCTTCTATGACTTCTCACAACCTGACTAACATTGTGGTGTAGTTTTGATTGGTGTGGATGTGTTGTCATCAGCTGTAATGAGAGAGAAAAAGAAGAGAGTGTAGTTTAACAGGTTTAGTGGTCAGGACTACTATAGTGAGAGAGAAGTTTCTGTTACAGTATCCTGGATCCACACCCCCAACAGTTAAAAAAGAGCAGGTGTTTGGTACCTCCAAATCAATGAGAAATGTGTCACGAGCAACCGAGGGATGAACACAGTAGCCTTAGCAGTTAGCCCATGTTGCGTGGACGGTAAACCCAAACGCGGAAGCAGCGCGAGCAGGCAGGATAACCACGCGTTTGCTCTCTTACACAAAGAGCAAGGATCTACACAAATAAACCCGCGTTCTGGCAACACACACTCAATCAAGGAAGCAACCTGAATAGGTGAGTACTCACGAAATAGTTGGTGAAGCGATAGCGAAGGCATGAATAAACTCAATGACTGAGCGATGTGAAGCGCCATCTTGTTTCCTTTTATGCTTTCTGAAAGCGCGACCGTCTTACTTCCGGGTCCTCGTGCCAGTCCCGGTGCTAGTGTGCATGACAAAATGCTCTTTAACAAATTGCTCTCTCTTGTACTGTGTGCTTAAAGACCCATAGACCCCTAAGGCAGAACATAGAGCAATTAGCTGACAAAGATTTTTCACCAGTTCTGAAATTAGTGAATCAATGAAGTACAACCATGTTTTCTTAAGTTGGTCAGTATAATTTCTTTTATAATGGGTCTCGATGCAGATGACTTAAGGAAATTGAGTCCTCAAACAGTTCATCAATATGTGTATTGGAAACATTAAAAATGCATTCTAACTTAAGAAAGAGTGATCCTAATCTTTCAAAAATAGTATTGCCCAAATCCTCATCATCCTAAGGAACAGAGGTACATTAGTTTTCATTCTCAGCAAATTCACATTCCTTCTGTGTTTGGCTTTGGTTTTCATGAAAAACAGAGCTCTTAAAATCTTCCACTGAATGGGGATTATGTTTCCTACTCTGTTTCTACTCACAGTCTCTGAAAATTCAAGGCACAGTTTTAGATTTTTTGAGGTGGCCACCAAGATGCTCAAAATATTGTCTTTTTTGTGTGGAAACAGCATGGACTACACACTAGGCATGTAAAGGAAAGGAGCTGGCCTGGGTTGGTTGTCTGGGGTGATACCTGGACAAATGAGTCTGTAATGCACCCCATGTCCTAAATCTGAAAAGACAGTCAGAATGGAGACAGGGTATGGAGTGATTTTGACCAAAATGTGCATGTTTTAACCTATAGCGTTTCAAAATGTCCAATCGTTTTAATGTTATGAAGCTACATATTTTGCACAGCTAATTAATTTGTAATAATGTAGCACTCCCATAATATCTCTCAGAGTTTTTAGAGTTTAGCTGAACCTAAACAGTCAAGGGCAGGCAAATTCACCTCATGCAGACAAATGAGTCCAACTCGTACAGGCAGAAAAGTCCAATTCCTACGGACAGACAGATACACACTGGGCACTCTCTGTCACACACACTCATAACACGACCAGCACGAGGACCCGGAAGTAGTATGGTCGCGATTCAGGAAGCATAAAAGGAGACAAAATGGCGCTTCACATCGCTCAGTCATTGAGTTCATCTATGCCTTCGCCTACGCTTCGCCGACTATTTCGTGAGTACTCACCTATTCAGGTTGCTTCCTTGATTGAGTGTGTGTTGCTAGAATGTGGGTTTATTTGTGTAGATCCTTGCTCTTTGTGTAAGAGAGTTCTAAGAGTAAACGCGTGGTTATCCTGCCTACTCGCGCTGCTCCGTGTTTGGGTTTACCATCCACGCAACACGGGCTAACTGCTAAGGCTGTTGTGTTCGTCCCTCGGTTGCTCGTGACACTGGCTGAGAATCGAAACTCAGCCTTCCACATGGCAGGCGAAACACCTGCCACAGAGCCCCAGTGACCTTAAACCTAATTTTAATATCAAGCATAATTATATTTTAAATGCTGTAGCTAAAGCGTATCTCCAAACTTCTTGTCTTACCAACAACAACAAAAAAAAAACCCTACATTTTAATGTTGGCTTTCTGTAACTAAACTTGTTTAAATCTTTTTCGTTAGCCTAGACTTTCTCTAAGGCAGTGACTAGCTATCTATGGTATATGTGTTAGCTACCTTACTAGCTAATGTTTCAATAATTTAATAAAAAAAAGATTTTGCTTCATTACTTCACAGGAATAAAATACGAGTCAATATAATAACCCGGGTAACACAGTAAAAATCACGTTTTTCCCATACCACTAATGCCTAATATTTTCTCTTGGACATTAACATTAGCTAAGCTAGGTTGTTGACAAATGTCTGCCTAAAGGAAGCTACAAAGTGAACTCCTAGTCGAACATTGAACGATGACCACATCTTGTGAGAGATAGGAATACATAAGTTACTGTTTGCTTTCATGTTATAATAAATAGACAGCATGTTACAAAGATATCTTACCTTCAGCCCAGAAGCTTGACAAATGAAGTCTACTTCACTTCCATAGTCCAGCTCGCCCAACAAATGTGTGCCTCAAATAGTTCGTGCTTACCACCGAGCAAATGTTTTGTAGTATATAGTACAATGTTTTCAATAAATTTGGTGTATGTATACTTCTGACTTTGATGAAAGTGCTAAAAAAAATATCTCCCTTGTTTGATTCTGACATTTAAAAAATGCAAAAAAAATATATTTATTGATCTCTTTGGGAGGTTGAAAAGCCTTGTGCTTTTTAAAATTGTTGGACAGAACAAACTTGATAACAATAGATTTCTAACCAGTAGATGTGCGGAGATGCTTTTCTGCTCACTACAGATTTAAAGAGTGATTGAAACTGGCACATAGACCTGTGGCTCACTCCATATTTATTTAATTTCTACAATAAAACTGTGTATACAGTTGTGGCCAAAACTTTTGAGAATGACACAAATATTAGTTTTCACAAAGTTTGCTGCTAAACTGCTTTTAGATCTTTGTTTCAGTTGTTTCTGTGATGTACTGAAATATAATTACAAGCACTTCATACGTTTCAAAGGCTTTTATCGACAATTACATGACATTTATGCAAAGAGTCAGTATTTGCAGTGTTGGCCCTTCTTTTTCAGGACCTCTGCAATTCGACTGGGCTGCTCTCAATCAACTTCTGGGTCAAATCCTGACTGATAGCAACCCATTCTTTCATAATCACTTCTTGGTCAGAATTAGTGGGTTTTTGTTTGTCCACCCGCCTCTTGAGGATTGACCACAAGTTCTCAATGGGATTAAGATCTGGTTTCCAGACCATGGACCCAAAATTTCAACGTTTTGGTCCCCGAGCCACTTAGTTATCACTTTTGTCTTATGGCACAGTTCTCCTGGAAAATGCATTGTTCTTCACCAAACTGTTGTTGGATTGTTGGAAGAAGTTGCACTTGGAGGGTGTTTTGGTACCATTCTTTATTCATGGCTGTGTTTTTGGGCAAAATTGTGAGTGAGCCCACTCCCTTGGATGAGAAGCAACCCCACACATGAATGGTCTCAGGATGCTTTACTGTTGGCATGACACAGGACTGATGGTAGACCTCACCTTTTCTTCTCTGGACAAGCCTTTTTCCAGATGCCCCAAACAATTGGAAAGAGGCTTCATCCGAGAATATGACTTTGCCCCAGTCCTCAGCAGTCCATTCGCATTACATTTTGCAGAAGATCAATCTGTGCCTGATGTTTTTTTGGAGAGAAGTGGCTTCTTTGCTGCCCTTCTTGACACCAGGCCATCTTCCAAAAGTCTTGGCCTCCCTGTGTGTGCAGATGCGCTAACACCTGCCTGCTGCCATTCCTGAGCAAGCTCTGCACTGGTGGCACTCCGATCCCGCAGCTGAATCCTCTTTAGGAGACGATCCTGGCGCTTGCTGGACTTCCTTGGATGCCATGAAGCCTTCTTAACAAGAGTTGAAACTCTTTCCTTGAAGTTCTTGATGATCCTATAAATTGTTGATTTAGGTGCAATCTTAGTAACCACAATATCCTTGCCTGTGAAGCCATTTTTATGCAACGCAATGATGGCTGCACGCGTTTCTTTGCAGGTCACCATGGTTAACAATGAAAGAACAATGATTTCAAGCATCACCCTCCTTTTAACATGTCAAGTCTGCCATTCTAACCCAATCAGCCTGACATAATGATCTCCAGCCTTGTGCTCGTCAACATTCTCACCTGAGTTAACAAGACGATTACTGAAATGATCTCAGCAGGTCCTTTAATGACAGCAATGAAATGCAGTGGAAAGTTTTTTTTCAGGATTAAATTAATTTTCATGGCAAAGAAGGACTATGCAATTCATCTGATCACTCTTCATAACATTCTGGAGTTTATGCAAATTACTATTATAAAAACTTAAGCAGCAACTTTTCCAATTTACAATATTTATGTAATTCTCAAAAATTTGGCCATGATACTCTAGAGACTCTAAAAGGTTTTAGAATGTAAGTAATTTTATAAATATGCAAACAAGCCGTTTGTGAAAAAAAAAAAAAGTTTCAGTACACACACCCTGCTGCTTTAAAAATATTTACATAATTAGGCTCTTTACACATTACACCTCGATCTCAGTAAAAAGGTCATAATACAGAAATGAAACAAATCATTTTAAACTGGTGAAATTACACTTGGAACATGCATGACAGGACAATTGGATAAACAGTAAGGGTAGATAGAAAGGGTAAAAATTGGGAAGAATCTTGAAGTTACCAAAAAAATGGAAACTAACAATAATAATTCAGAGGGATCAAATTATTGGGCTGCATCAAGCATGAAATACAATTAAGGAGATTTAAAATGACTGGAATTGGGTTAAGACAAAAACCATTAACCCTTAGTAAAGATGATTGGTAAAAAAAAAAAAAAAATGAAAATGGCAGTAGAAATCACAGCTATGTTTAGTAGTGAAACTACTAGTAAGAGCTGTTCATCTACAATTGGTATATTTCTGCCAACACAGACCATCAGAAACATCTATTTCATATTTAACAGTAAATTATATATAAGATTATGTATGCATTTTACTTTGGGCAATTGAAGAATAGACAACATGTGTGTAAACATTTTCTTTGTGTCTCCTGGTTTGCCTGGTTTTAATTTTTAAAAAGTGTTGTGCAGCGTAATGCACTAAGTCAGATTCAGCAGCCTGCAGGAACAAAGAAGATACACAGAGATAATATGAATTAATTAGCAAATAAAATATCTTACTTATTTTATCAAGATGTTCTTATTGAGCTAGACTGAGGATTAATAGAGACCATGGGGCTCTTATTTATCTGAGAACTTTGAGGATTTTTTTTTTCTACTTTTATTTTATTATTTTTTTTACTTATGCGTTTGTGTGCTTTAATTCTTCCTGTATTTAACAGGTATGACATTTATTACTTTTATATTAGGGCTGGCAATATTATTGTATGTGATTAATCTAGAAATGTTAAGGCATTACTAATTTTATTGCAAATTCCTTTGAAATTCCCTTCATATTGTGTCAGATGACCAAGTTTGACCCTAAAGGTTTCCCGTAATCTCAGCACGGTTACCTAGCTGTGTTTGATAACGGCACGTTTAACACATATAATGAGAGGAAACATCACAAGGTGTGCTTAACGACAAGTTTCATTATAAAAAGCTTCTAAAGTGTGTATCTGGCCCCACTACTGGTGCATTGGCATACATATTACCCAGCCACTGCATGCAGTGCCAGTCCCATTTGAGAGATTTTAATTTATCATTTATTAAATGTTACTGTTTGAGCTACAACTGCATAATATACTTCCTATAATTCCTTATTCCAACACTGCATGTTTATAATACAAGTAAATCTAAGTATTTTAAAATTGTGATTAACCCTGATTAATCACATATTAACGCTGTCATTATCTAGATTTTTTAAGTAGATTGACAGCATTATTTTAAATATATGATATTCATCATTATTATAGTTATTAGAGTCAATATTCAGTATATAGGGTCGAAAAAGGAGAGGAGGAAGGCGTGTTCGAAAGCAGAGAAAGAAAAGGAAAAGCATTATTGTAGGGACTTTGAATGTTGGAACTATGACATGGAAGGCAAGAGAGTTGGTTGATATGATGCAGAGAAGGAAGTTGGATATACTGTGTGTCCAGGAGACCAGGTAGAAAGGTAGCAAGGCTAGAAGCTTAGGATCAGGGTTCAAATTGTTTTACCATGGCGTAGATAGGAACATAAATGGAGTAGGAGTTATGCTGAAAGAGGAGTTTGTTAGGAATGTTCTAGAGATGAAAAGAATATCAGATAGGGTGATGAGTCTGAAGCTGGAAATTAAAGGTGTGAAGTTCAATGTTGTTAGTGGTTATGCCCCACAGGTAGGATGTGATTTGGAAGTGTAATTATGATTTGGAAGTGCAATATGGTTTCATACCTAGAAAGAGTACAACAGATACAGTATTTGCTTTGAGGATGCTGATGGAGAAGTACAGAGAAGGTAATGGGGAGTTGTATTGTATCTTTGTAGATTTAGAGAAAGCGTACGACAGGGTGCCAAGAGAGGAGCTGTGGTGTTGTATGAGGAAGTCTAGAGTGGCAGAGAAGTATGTTAGAGTGGTGCAGGACATGTATGAGAGCTGAAAGACAGTGGTGGGTGTGACAGAAGTGTGTTCAAGGTGGAGGTGGGTCTGCATCAAAGATCAGCTCTAAGCCCCTTTTTGTTTGCTCTGGTGATGGCAGACGAGGTTAGACAGGAGTCTCCATGGACAATGATGTTTGCAGATGACATTGTGCTTTGTAGTGAGAGCAGGAAACATGTGGAGGAAAATTTTGAGAGGCGGAGGTTTTTTCTGGAAAGCAGAGGAATGAAGGTTAGTCGCAGCAAGACGGAATACATGTGTGTGAATGAGAGGGACCCAAGTGGAACGGTGAGGCTACAAGGAGCAGAGGTAAAGAAGGTGCAGGACTTTAAGTACTTAGGGTCAATGGTCCAGAGTAATGGTGAGTGTGGAAAGGAGGTGAAGAAACAGCCAGGTTGGAACGGGTGAAGAAAAGTGTCAGGTGTGCTGTGCAATAAAAGAGTATCAGCAAGAATGAAAGGAAAGGTGTACAAGACAGTGAAACCAGCGATGCTCTATGGCTTAGAAACAGTGGCACTGAAGAAAAGAAAGGAGGCAGAGCTAGAGGTAGCGGAGATGTTGAGGTTCTCTTTGGGAGTGACAAGGATGGATAGGATTGAGAATAAGTTCATCAGAGGGACAACCCATGTTAGATGTTTTGGAGATAAAGTCAGAGAGGCCAGATTGAGGTGGTTTGGACATGTTCAGAGGAGAGATGGTGAATATATCGGTAGAAGGATGCTGAGGTTAGAACTGCCAGGCAGGAGGTCTGGAGGAAGACCAAAGAAGAGATTTATGGATGTAGTGAGAGAGGACATAAAGTTAGTTGGCGTGAGAGAAGATAATACAAAGGATAAGGTTAGATGGAGGCAGATGATTCGCTGTGGCGACCCCTGAAAGGGAACAGCCGAAAGACAAAGAAGAAGGGTCAACTGAATTAACAAATTTAATCCAAACCTCAATAACTCAAAAACAAGAAGAGTATAAAAAATATATATGTGATATTGAACAAAAATTGTGAGTGGCGGTATTAATTATAAAATGCTCTATGACTAATAAACATAAAAAAAATATATACTTGTGTTTAAATAATAAGCCAAATGTTTAATAGCCAGATAATATTTAATACTTTCATGAATAAACCTGTAAGGAAGTCCTGTTTTTTTATTTGTTTGTTTTAGTTTGTGAACCTTTTAAAATCTTTTTTTAATCTATTTTTTAAGGTAATACTATAATAAAATTACAAAATATTTATATAATTAATACATTTGTATAAAACTAACAGTCATCTGATTCTGTTAAAAGCATCATAAACAAGGTATATTTTTACTAAATGGTTTAATGATTAGATATAAAATGTTTTTGAAAAATTACAAGAATTCAAACCATCTTGAGCTCCACAAATACTAAAATATTTAAAGTAAAGTCAACATCCAATAAGAGAATTCAAACATATTTTGGGGGGAAAAAACTCCCAGCCTTTACTTGAAAAAATCAGAGTCTGAGGACAAAAAAGACGACTGAAACATGCACAGATGCAGAATATTACTGGACTGAGCTGCTTGCAAACTACAAGCGTTAATGCTATATTTCATTATTAATAGCATTAAAAATAGTCACTAAAAGCCCATTTGCTGTAATTTATTTGGCATTTGTATTCAAATGAAATAAGTTTTTATTGAGTTGTTAATAAATTAATATTAGATAAAAAACTACAAATGTAGTTGATTTCTGTTACGGAGTAAATCAGTACAATCGTTTTAAAATACTGAGATTTACCTTATCACCTTCTGCTGCAGCACCTAATGCAACACACAATTATTATTATTATTATTATTATTATTATTATTATTATTATTATAGGAGTAATAATTGACCTGTATGAGTTTTTCTGTTCTTCAGTATGAAGATGATCAGGACACTGAGAAGAATCACACTCACTGCACCAAACCCCAGAGTCAGCATGAAGAACCCAGCAGGAGAGTCGCAGTCTTAGAGACAAACATCAAAGAAAACATTTAGATCATTAAACCTGACATACATAGAATGTACAGCTTCTGAGTAAAACAAAACAGCCAACCTGATTCTTTGCCCTCAGAGAATTCTATATTTACATCTGGAAAAAAAAAAAATCAAAGATTAATTTTACACACTCAGTCATCTTAACGTTTACTGACACTACTGACTCTGTATAAATTTACCTTTCACTTGTAAAGAGGTCGAGTTGCTGAAGATCATTTCCTCACTGTAGCCGCAGTAGTAGAGTCCTGTATCAGAGACATTTACTGCAGTGATGGTGAGAGACGTGTTCTTGTCATGAACAGACATCACTATCCTCTCACTCTCAGTAAAGAAGTGACACGCTACTGATGGAGCCGACGTCCTAAACTTTTTACATCCCATAATAAGTGGAACTGAACCTACTATTTGTTTAAACCAGAAGATGTAACCTGTATCAGTCAGGTCATGTTGGCACCAAATAGTGACTTTATCTCCAACTTCTGCTTCCAAAGTAAAAGTGCACAGAGTCTCTGAGAACAATCCTGCAACACACACACACACACACACACACACAAATACACATTTACAACACAGCATAGATTTTTTCATTTATTATATAGATGAAAGTTAAATCTTAATTATTTTTGATAATTTGCATTTGTAGTGAATAATGTATATAAAGTGTCATAAGAATTTAGTAAACCCATCATTATGACTTACCCATGATACAGAGAAACACACACAGGGCTTTAACCTGGACCATTGTACTGTATATCAACTGAGAGACAAAGAGGAAACGGTCTGAGGGGTAAAACTAACACTGGTTTATCTGTGTGTAAGGGGTGTGGAGAGAGATGCAGCCTACAACGCCTACTGTAAGAAAAAAAAAAAACCCACAGGAAGAAAAAAAAACAACGAAAAAAATATAATTTTTTATTTTCACCTTGTCTTAAATGTCAATTAACGGTTATCTGAATTTTCATTCGTATACACTGCCAAGTTTACTACAAACACACTAATGTATAATTATATAACTGTAGAGTTTACTTGTTGAAACATAATCTATTGGTGTATTTTAATAAACTATATTAGTTCATGTATATGTTAGTATTTTTGTAGGGAAGTCTTTTTTTTTCTCTCTTTTTTTTTTTTTTACCAAGAGGTCCTGGTTCGAGCCCCAACACACTCGGGTCACCACTCATACATGTATATATGAATTTTAGAAACATAATATTTCATCTTTCTTATTTTAGTGGAAAAATAGTGACCACAGACGAACCACAGGTGAGTGTGTCAGTTCTCTCAGACAGCATCATGCACGCAAATGTACCAGGTCTCAGGTCTGTGGTCAGAAAACAGTTAAACAATGTCTGTCTGTGTTCGAGCTGCAACTTGTGGTTTAAGAGACAGCTTCACATGAAACAAGATGGTTGAAATTATGAAAAGAAAATGGAAACATGTAGCTAGATATAAAATAAATTGTGTTACTGCCCTCAAAAATGTATGGACAGTGGGTTCAGAAAGCAATTTAGATCACACATACAGTACTTTTCAAACTATTTCAGAATGTGTTCTAATGGAGTACAAGACAATGATGGAGTGATGTACTGCTGGATATAGTACGGCTGTGATGTGGTCATAGGCATGAAGTGCCGAAACAACACGTCTATGCTACAGTACTGTATGTCCAGCAATACAGCATGAGCTCAAGTGTAATGTTGCTTTTATACAACAGTTTTGCAAAGACATTTTTTTATCAACAGATTATGATGTGTAGAGGTGAAGACATGGCAAAAAGAGGACATGCTAAACAGGATACACACAGGAAACCCCTCTATAAAAGTGCAACAAGTATCCTGCTTTGGCAGGTGCATGCTATCTAGGTTATTCATGCTGGAGAGGTTGGGGTAAATAAGAAAAATATTGGAATCAATATTAAGGACACCTCAGCTAAGACCAGACACTACAGTATGTTCCCATTTTGCCACTCGGGCAGTTCTCGGTCCTCCAAATATGACCCTACAAGACCTCTGGGGTCATGGACTCTGTGGGTGCTTTCGCTTCTGGGGTGGGGCCTCTGTGGATTGGACTTGTTTGACTGGTGCATCCCATGGAATTTTGGTTGGATTGGGATTGGGGAGTGTGGAAGCTGGGTCAGAGACCTTGGGCTCATTGCCTGCAGGCTGTGGTGCACTGGGTGACCTCTTGGGCAGAAACAATCACACTCACACCCACACTATACTAAAAATACTATCTACAGTGGCAATGGAAAGTTTATACATTTTATTATGTTTCACTCTCACTTCAAAATGGATTCAGTTCCTTTTTTCCCTCATCATTTTACACACAATACTTCATCAAGTAATGACAAAGGATTTGCATGTGTATGTTGAAAAGGTGATAAAAAAAAACAGCGTTAATTGTTTTTCAGCAGTTTGATATACAGTAGCTCTTCTATTTGATCAGACTACACCGGCCAGACTTCACTCCCCATCTGAATCAGTGATGGCCATGGCCACCCATAACCCAGTTGCTATTTTGAATCATTTTTGATGGGTCCTGACTTCTGCACACAAGGAACCTCCCACAAAAGCTGCAGGTTTGGATCTGGTTGGACCCACTCTTCGACATATCACAATTCAGCCTTTGTCAAAATCCCTCTAACCTTTACACCCATTTTTTCTGCTTCCGACACAACAACATCAGGGACAAAATACTCAGTTGGTGCCTCATATACCACCTACTTCCAACTGTCATTATAATCACATATTGCAAGTGTAGCTACTGTGACAAGGACCAAATTGTGATGGCTAGACGACTGGGTCACAGAAACTCCAAAACTGCAACTCTAGTTGGATGATCTCTCAGAACAGACTTGCCTTGTATGTCAGCAAATTTGGCTCAGTTTCATGCAAATGCAAAACAAGAATTGCAAACAGATTTACAAAAAAACAAGCCAACAATCGCAAATGCAAAACAAGAATCAAAAATGCAAAAAAATTAATTATACAATAAATTGTATTTCTCGGTTTGCATTTACGGTTCACTCTTTGTGTTTGCAATTCTTGTTTTGGATCTGCATGAAGCTTTGATACCATATGCTCCTTGTAAAAAGAGACTCAGCTTTGCAAGTGAATGTTATTCTTGTATCATGCCTAAAACCCAGCCACTGGATGCAGTGATGGTCCGAAGCCTGGATATAATGGGAGTGTTTCATCAGGAGGGGCATCAGGAGTAAAACATGTGCCAAGTTTTGTGTGCATTGAATGATCCAGTGTTTGTGTAGCTTTTGAGATGCTGTTTGGTGGGATTTTTTTCTAAAACATGACTAATGATATTGCTGTAGCTCTGCTGTGTTTTATAGATGCACTGATCAATCAGCCAGTGATTAAAATTCGCCAGTTTTAGCATAATTGGCCGATGTAACTGATTTTATAGCACTATTCGCACGGGACTAGTTTTACTGGGGGACGTTTGAGTTTGAATTTTTTTCAGCCGACGTCTGTCATTTCATGTATGGATTTGGACGGGACTAACATCTTCGTGTTTATTACGGGAGTGGGCATGTCTGTGTTTGCGCAAGACCACGTGTTGAGAATGAGGATTTCTATTGAAGCGTAGGAAGCAGAAACTCGAATACCGGCGCGCTAGAGATTGTACGGTAGTTCACGTTGACCAAAACACACAAACGCGTTTCGGAAAAAAAAAAACATTTTCAGCAAACACAGACATTCGCATTCGGACGGGATTAGATTTCTCAGAGGACCGCCGGGTTTGCTGAAAAACAGTAGGTAATTTGCTCTGGAATTTTTACTGAGGTCGTGTGAGAAAAAGACAGACATGGCAGATTCGGACGGGATTAAAATCACAAAGTACCTCTGTGAAACAGAAATTTCTCTAACGTCCCCCAGTAAAACTAGTCCCGTCCGAATAGTGCTTATGATAATAAAAAAAAAAAAGCTGTTGAGCAACATTTTTTATGCTTTTTAAAAAAAATTTATGCATTTTATTTTGCAGTGCATTAGTATTATTAGAGGTCACCTGTGTTTAAGAGCCTCCAGTCTTTTTTCCCCTAAATTAGTCTTAAAACCAACTCTTTACACACACCTACACCAGCGTCAAAAAGGTTTTATTATTACTTATTATTTATTATTAGGTTTTATTATTGTTGTGTCATGAGTAGGGTTGGGTATCGTTTGGGGTTTTTTCGATACCGGTGCCAAATCAATACTTTTAAACCGGTACCAGTGCCAAAACGGTGCCTGAACCGATACTTTGCAAAAGCCACAAAATGATGGCGGACTCAAGAATACATTGTTATTGAACAAAAAATTATATGCTTTAAATTGAACAATATATTAAAGTTTAAGTACTAGCTGGAAAGCCGTAATGTGTACGGAAAAATCACAACGTAGGTTGTGATTTTTATTATTTTTATTGCAGCTCGCAGCGCTAATAAATATTAATATACTGATATGAATAATACAGACAATTTATAATTATCATATTATTTATCCTATTATAAATATTGCCCAGTCATATTGATCAGTGTGTGTGTGTGTGTGTCTAATGGCTGAAAACTTTCCTCTGTACAGTCTCATTAATGTCTGTAACAAACGTTTTTAACAGATCAATACAGTCAGTCTCCAGGAAGTCTTTTCAGTATTTAGACTGAGCGCCTTTAAGGTCCCAGTCTTTTATAAAACAATGAGCTTCATCACTAACTGCAGTCCAGGTTCCAGTTGTCAGATTGTCAGATTCAGACTGATGAAATCTTCTTCATCATAACTGTACTGATCTTATCCTCCAGTGGTGTCATCATCCTCTGTACTGTATGATCTCCTGCACACACACACACATTTAGATGAGTTTTCTTTCAATTTACACTCAATTCAAATCATTATACTGTGTTTTTCTACTCTTAACAGAATGGTTTTACCAAAGTGGATTTATTAGTAAAGGATTTATTATGTAAAAGAATATTTTCTATTTTGTGAGAATCTACACTGCATGGAAGATGAAAACACATTCTAAACACTTTATGCTGTAGAGGTTTTAAGACTAAAGGGGTATTGAGTAACTATTTAGTTTCATAAACTGTGAATGGGCTTGGTTGTAAACTAACGGACACTTAGGTTAAGTTGTGCTTCATGTACGATGTTTGAAAAAAAAAATTCTGTAGTTCGTTTTATATTCTTCATACCACAGCCATGTCAGAAGACATACTGTATCTTGTGGACTTTTTCCCTTTTGTGACTTTTTTACTCTTTTTCACCAAATCTTACATTAATTTAAATAGTCATATTTCATAACGTTTTGTCACCAAAATGTGAAAAGTATTTGTACGCATTATAAATACAAGAGTATGTATGATTTTGTTACAAACATGTGAAAAGTGTTTGTACTGCAATGTTACTAGGAGCACACGCGCGAGTTTGCGTGAGTTTTACAAGGGAACACTAAGTTTATGTCTAAACAGTTTCATCAAAATGTTTTCTAGCCTTGGTGAGTGTCCTGGCTCTGGCTCTGAGATTGATGAAAAATATAAAAATCCATGAAGGTATTATAAAAAAAAAGTGTGTATTATTGCTGAAAGCCCTGGATATGTTTTATCTTCATTGTGACTAATCTCTGCTTTGCTCAATACACAGTGACTTGGAACCAGACCTGCTGATCCTTCATATCCTGTGTCTCTCTGTCCCAGTAACATGGATCATTAGCTTCAATCTTCTTCTAAATTCCCTCCATCTTTAGAACCATCTTCCTGATGCTGCTGTCACACACTCTCAGAAAAAAAGGTACACGGTGGTTCAAATAATGTTCCTTGAAGAAGAGTTTGTACTTTTTCGATAAATGTATCCTTAATTGTACGGAAAAGACCTCAGATTATATACTTTTTTAAGCTTTTAAGGTACTGAATTGAAGGTACATAAGTGTTCTAACATATAAAGCATCCTTACTAGATGCCCGAACCACCTCAACTGACTCCCTTTCTACGCAAAGGAGCTATGGCTTTACTCTGAGTTTCTCCCGGATGACTGAGCTTCTCATCTTATCTCTAAGAGAAAAGCCATCTACTCCTATGAGAAAACCCATTGCGGCTGCTTGTATCTTGTGCTTTTGATCATTACCCAACGCTCATGACCATAAGTGAGGGTTGGAACAAAGATCATCCGGTAGATTCAAAGCTCTGCCTTTTGGCTCAACTCTCTTTTTGTCACAACAGTGCAGTAAAGCAACTGCAATACCGCCCCGTTGCTCCAATTCTCCGACCAACCTCACGTTCCAATGTTCCATCACTTGTAAACAAGATCCCAAGGTACTTACAGTAAACTTCTTCACTTGAAGTAACAACTCGCTCCCTACCTGGAGTAGACAATCCATCGGTTTCCTGCTGAGAACCATGGCCACATATTTTGAGGTGCTGATCCTCATTGCTGCTGTTTCACACTCAGCTGCAAACCGATCCAACGAGTGCTGCAGGTTACAGGTTGATGATGACGTCAGGACTACATCATCTGCAAAGAGCAACGATGCAATTGCCAAACTGTAACAAGTTCGATTTACTGCCAAAATCCCGAACACAGCTCTCACTTTGGGCATAAAGGGATTGGATGGCCCTGAGAAATGACCCCCTCACCCCATACTCCTCCAGTACTTCTCATAGAGAATCCCTGGGGGCCCAATCATACACCTTCTCCAAATCCACAAAACACATGAGAGTGTAGTACACGACCTGCTCTTGTACAACAGCGAGTACAAGTGCGTGTTTGTGTTTGTGTCACTCACCAAAAGCCATGGGAACATATTTTCAGATGGGTGTGCGGGAAGCTTGCTTATTAGTGTACTATAATATCATATCAATGAAGGGGTGTAATGACCAGGTGACTGCATGACATGGCACTCCCATTTTGTATGAAACAGGAAAATTACACATAGTGAGAATTGTTGATGAAAGTAGAAATAGAAAGCTGTATGGTTATAGCATTTTTGCCATATCATCCAGCTCTACCATCTGTAACTTTAAACTTTAATTCTCAACTTGGTTATTAACAAGCATGGTCAATCATCAATCATTGTTACCTCGAAGAGGATGTCCTACTAATCAGCTGAAAAAAATTAATATTGTACATATAACTGTTATAGCTCAAGGATGTGTTTCTGTGATCACCAGCTGAATTTAGGTGTTAAATAAACATCTTAAATATTAAATCTATATATTTTACTGACGTCAAAATAGTGAGAGATACAGAGAGACTAACTTGCTGTCTGATTGTCACGGCGTGCCCCAGAGAGACTTAAAAGAGGAGACTGGAATTCCGCCCTTTGATCTCCGCGCTAAGGACAGCACGGGAATGAACTGCGCAAGCTCCCGCAGCATCTTCATTCCCGCGCCAAGCCCGCCTTCGCGTCCCCGCCACCGAAAAGGAAAAAGTCGCGAGGAGGACTGCATTAAGGCCTCCGATTCCAACTGGGAAAGCCGTCGGGAGAGCTGGGAGGGGCCATGCCGGCCATCGTCAGCGGGAGAAGAACCGTCTCGTGTCCTTGCTTCATGGTGCCACCCATGCACATATGGTCGAACCTGTTACAGTGATAAACATTTAAATCATACAGCTTCATACTTATTTACAGGTTTACATCTGCAAACTCCCCTGCTGATGAACAATGAACATATTTGATAAAAAAAAAAATGCTTGTGTATCACATATAGTAACTGCTTTCACTAGCCAAATGATTCACATAACCATAAATAATTCCCTGTTTTTAGTTTGTCACACAACATCAACCAGAGGGACTTGCTTTGTTGCCACTGTTGGGCCCTTGAGCAAGGCTCTTAACCCTCAACTGCTCAGGAGTATAATGAGGAGTATAAAATATAAGTCGCTATGGATATGGGTGTTTGCTGTAAAAGTAAATGTAGTGAATCAGTGTGCGCAGTTGTCCTTGATGTACTGTCCACATATTATGTTAATAGTAATTCAGTGGGTAAGCACTGTTTCATTCAGACTGAACCTTATGCCTGCTATTAACTCTGCACTCCACTAGATGTCTAATGATTTGTGGAACACATTGAAACATCACTGGACACAAAGAGGGAGAGAGGTCACATGCTTCATCTGCAATTAGTACCTGAGAGGAATATTTGTCTTCTTCCTCTTCTTCGTTTTAAATTTTTTTGGTGGTTCTCAGACAACTTATTAGTGCATTACCTCTGCCTGTGCTGTCCTGTTTCTCCTGTGTCTCAGCATTCTTACCAGACCTTTGCCTTTAACAATTGCTTATCCAACATGATAATTTCCTCATTAACTCCTCATTAAGGATAAAATTCTTCAACTCTTGCATAAGCTGGAACTTAACGAACAGAAACCCTCACACCCTTATTATGCAGTTCATCATTATCTCTAGTGTACACCAATGTGTGCTGTCTACTGTACATGACGATCTTCCTGACCCCATACTTGAGTGCTGACAAGCTGTCAGATGTAATTATAACACTGTGTTAACAATTTTCCTTCATCCACTGTATGGTAATACTATTCCAAGTAGTTCAGTAGAATGTACTGATAGTTGGTCTGTTGCTCATTTTACCAGCTAACCTGTGCTATGGGATGGAGAATGCTGAACGTGTGCAAACTGTTTTTGTTTGGAGTGTATGTAAATAAGATTAGTTTTCCCCATACTATATCTGGACATGCAGATTTTCAGTTGTACTTATCTATCTATCTATACGTCATGGGTCTAGGGTTGTGGTACTCGCTAGACCGGCTGATGTTGCCATGGGCATATAGGTAGGCATGAAGGCAGAGGGGTGTGCAAACAGTCTTTATTTAAACAGAACTCAAAAACAGACAACCAAACAAAGAAACCAAAACAAACTCAAACTAAAACTAGGGCTCAGGAGAAACACAGGAACAAGAACTGAACACAGGGAACCAGAAGCTGACATGGGAACCAGGAGCTGACACAGGGAACCGACAGAGAGAACTGGGGATGAGGAAACATGGAGCTGGAGCTAACTAAAGACACATAGGGGAACTAGAGACAGGACTGGAGAGACAGGGCGAGGCAGGAGACAGGACTGGAGAGACAGGACCAGGAGCACAGAGACTAGAGACCAGGTGGGTTAGTGGTTAGTGAGGTTAGTAGCTACATGGAATACTGGGGACACTGGATGCTGACCTAACCAGGTTAGTATCTAATGGGGTTAGTGGCTAACCGGTTTAGTACTGACCTAATAAGGGGGAACTGAACACAAAAGGCAGGGCACACATGAGGCTATACCAAACTAGCGGCTAACCTACTAGCAACCAGAACCACTAGCAGTCAATCCCACTAGAGGCTAGCCTACTGGAGGCTAACCCTACTAGGGGCTAACTCTACTAGCAATCAAGGCCTACTAGCGGCTAACCCTGCTAGCGGCTAGGCCCTTATGTGGCTACACAAAACTAAACAGACAAAGAACTACACAAGAAGACCAACACTGGGAAGACACAGAACAGTACTTACACTGTACACAGGAGGAGACACAGCCTAACTAAACATGAAACAGGGCAGCTCCATGAATCCACTAGAACAAGGAACATACAGTAAACAAAACTAGAGCCTTCTAGAAAAACAAAGGTTACAAAACATAAACCCAATATAAACTTAAAGAAACAAAAACCAAACAAAAGGAATGCCCACATGACAGTATTACAAATATAACAAACAAACATACCAAACAAACAGACAGACAAACAATGCTCGACCCAGTTTCCCAGAACAAACTGCTATTTATAGAAACTTTAATGAGGCACCTCAGTTCAGGTGAGCACTCATCACCTGCCTGAGGTGCCTTCTGGGAAACTGAGTCAACCAACAAGAACTACAGACATGAACAGTGACCTCTGGTGGAGGTCCCTAACAGTATATATATATATAGTTCTGCAGTATGGATATAGTTGGTTGTGACTATTTGACAATTGGCCCAATAGACAAGCATTAGCTTAAGCCTTCTAATTCCCAATGGTGTTACTCCCACATTTTGAATGAACAGGCCACACAAAGATTGAAACACACACAGGGTTTAAAGGTCATCCGTTTAATACATGGAGCCTACTGAATAGTTTGATACAAATGTCTCCTGATTGATTTAGTATTTAATGTTTATTTTATTTATGGTCAAATGTTTGCTGCACATGAAGGTCAGTATTTCTGGAACAGTTCTCACAAGAACAGTATTGCCCAGTGTATCTGCAAAACCCATCAAGCACCATGATGAAACTGCAGAGGAAAAGTTCATTTAGAGTCACCAGCCTCAGGAATCATCAATTAAGAAACAGCACCTCAGATTACAGCCATTATGAAGCTTTACAGAGCAGAAGTAGCAGATATACATCTCAATATCAACTGTTCAGAGGAGATTATTGTGTATTTTTGAATGCCTTCAGTCTTGCTGTACAGTGTAGAAAGAAAAATCATGGAATTAGATGGGGTTGTCACATCTGTGCCACCTCAGTCCGGGAGAGAGAGATCGGGGTCACCGGATTACTGAGCCGGCGCTTTGTCCCCCCCCTAGTGTGTCTACGTGTGTAATTGTTGTCATTATTTAAACCAAATTAAGTTCACCTGTGTCTTCCCTGTGTGTCTCTATTTAGGCCGGCCGAACCCGTACACACCTGTCCGTTCACCGTCGTGCACACTTTGTTTTCCATGTCTAATAGTCTTAAGAACTTGTTCGTATCGTCTCTCCCCCCAGGACTGAGGTATATCGGCAGGGCGAGGCTGGCAAGCGACCTGGTTCAAGGTCGCGGCTGAGGGAAGCTCAGCCATCCTCCGTTCACGTTTATCTTTCCAGTGGAACTTTGTATTTCATAAGGACGACGTCGTCACTACCAGCCTGCCTGCGTGATACCCAGCCTGGGGAGTGTTATTTTTGTTTTCATTTGTGTTTCGTGTTTTCCTTGTTTGAACTCCAATAAAGAGAACGTGTTTGTGCACCCTGCGTTTGCGTCCGCCTACAGTACTTGAGACATGACAGATGAACGGACCCCACAGGACGCAGCAGGGATCCCCCTGCCCGAAGACGACCCCCCCAATGTACGAGTACCTCCGGTGCCAGCAACGGGAGATTGACGGCCTGGCGCGAGCTGTACACGACCTCGCCTGTAGCGTGAGTCAGCTCGCTACAGCCCGACCTCCCTCGTCTCCTACGCCTCGACGCTCCGCGCCGTCCCCGCCCCGTTCGGCTCCTCCGGAGAGATACGCGGGGAATCCGGAGGGATATAAGCGGTTCCTCATGGCATGTGAGCTCTACCTCGCTGATTTTCCAGAGCTTGCTGAGCAGAAGAAGATCAGCTTCATCACTCAGCAGCTCACCGGACCAGCCATAGACTGGGCCGCAGCAGTGTGGAGTGCGGGGGGGGACACTACCACCAGGTACGATAGGTTCATCCACGCCTTTCGCGCGCTTTTTGACCATCCCGATCACGGCAGGTCGGGAGAACAACAATTGCTTAGGCTGAGGCAAGGCACCAACACTGTGGCCGACTACGCGGTCAAGTTCCGGATCCTAGCCGCAGA
>CM059208.1:5186725-5350884 GCA_030347435.1 Clarias fuscus
AGAGAAAATTAATCAACAGTGTCTGACCAACCAGAATCAAGAGTGCACCAGTGCTGTAGTATAAGAAAATCTCTAGTGATCAGAGTATCTAAAAATTTTACTCAAGTAAGAGTAGTTGTACTTCCAAATAATATTACTCAAGTAGAAGTAAAAAGTAGTCATCCAGAATATTACTCAAGTAAGAGTAAAAAAGTATTCTTTTTAGGAATTACAGTATGTAAGCAGGCAAACAAAATCATGAAATAATGTACAAATTCTGACATTTCTAAATAATAAAAAAATTAATGAAAAATGTAATAAAATAAATTAATAAAATGAATATCTTTACAAAATAGCAAATTAAGGAATAAGAAAAAATTTTATCTCCCTTTTTTTCACAACATAAAGCTTTTGAAATAAATTCGTACTGTATGTGTGCTTGAACAGTGTAAAGTTTTTTTTTTCCCCCGCTAAGCAGTGTTTGTGTGACAGCACTGCGACTGATTGATCAAACGGAGTCATGTGATTATTGTTGCTATGTCTGATTGGTGAAATACAGTCACATGGTAGATCCACTGACTATCCACAAGTAAATGTAACAGAGTATATGTAACTCGTTACTACCCACCTCTGCTAGTGATTCATACAATTTATGGCCCTGAGTGACCTAGTTGGGATAGGTGGTTGTCCACTATATGGCAAAAAAAGGTGAGTTAAGCAGTGCAGATAGTTCCGGTCCGTTTTTTAAATTTTTTTATTTATGAAGTTATTCATTTTATTACAATTTAATCTTAATCAGTGTTCATGATTTAGACCAAAAAAAAAATGGTGGTGTGTGAGGGTGAAGGGTATGACTGGGGCTTGGGTCATGTGATCCTGCTACTGTTTTCACCATGCACATACTGTAAATAATCACAGTGGAATAGTTCACCGAAATCTGAGATTGGAGCTTGTAGTTTGTAAGTAAAATTGACTAAGAAAATAGTTGTAAAAATGAATTATAATGTCCGCAAGCAACTGCTGTGACACAAAATAAGAAAATGAGGACAGAAGGGTTTCTGGTAAATATTCTCAGATAGTCAACAATAAACACAAACAAAATTAAAATACATAACTTCACTCTTTATTTCTTTTTTTTGTTTTTTTTTTACACATGAATCATCCTGCTCATCATACATCCTCCTGAGCCTCATCTTTTCAGAGAACTGTAGAACAAAAGAGACCGTCATACACTTTAACTGGTTGTACTGAGACTGTATGCATAATAATTTCTTTAAAGTCGTGGAAATCACACACATCATGTCATCACAAGATATGCATTATTGACCTTTTATCATAGTTAGCTTGTTGGACTGATCATCTCAATAAATATCCAAGTTTGACCCAATGTCAATATTAATATATTAATATAATAAAACATAATATATTTTTTAAAAACTTAATTCAATTGTTTATTAAATAAATGTACATGAGGATGTCCGGGGAATTTATTATATATATATATATATATATATATATATATATATATATATAGTGTATACATTTAAAACAATGTTCATTATTTACTTTACATTATTTTACTTTTATTCTAAATGTAAAAGTACTGTAAGGCTGTTAGAAAAGAATCACCTTATAGCCAAATGAGCACCCTTGACCATCACACCCATAAGTGATTCTTCCTCAAACTGTTACCATACATTTGTATGTGTGCTGTAGTTTTACACAAAGCCAGCTCCATGAAGACATGGTGTGTTGGAGTGGAAGAACTCAAGTGTCCTGCACAGAGCCCTGACTGAACTCAATCCCACTGAACCATCAGCTTTGAAATGGACTAGAACGCTGACTGCACCCCAGACAACCTCAACATCCCAAACATCAGTGCCTGAGCTCATAAACTGTAAATAAGATTTTTACTAAAAATTCTCGACCAGAAAGTTAAAGCCTGTAGTTTTTGTTCAGAAATTAAATCTGAGTAAATTAATAAGTCTGGAGGAAACTGTATCTACTGGTTTTTGGGTTTGTAGTCTGAGATTTTTACCTTGTTATCTTCTGCCTCAATACTTACCAAAACACAACAGAGAGAACACTATTATTATTATTATTATTATTATTATTATTATTATTATTATTATTATATGAGTAATCATTTACCTGCTTGTGTTTGTTGGTGCCTAAAGATCAAGACAAAGCTCAAGAGAAAAGTCCCAACCAGGGAACCAACCACTGGGATGAGAATGAAGAACAAAGGAGAGGCTAAACATTGAAGAAAATATAAAATAATGTGTTAACAGTTAGATAGCAAAATGAGATCATTGAGATAAATGAGTCAGTTAAAAGCTAAAACAGTTTCAGCAAATGAAGCAAAAAAATATAGAGGGTGTTTTGTGTGGTGCAGTATGGAGAGACGCACCAAGAGATGTTTTAATGATAAGAGCCCTGACACAGGGCTTTAGGGGGGGTCAGTGAAATAGGAGTTGTTAGAGTGCTTATGATATGCACGGGAAGACCTTTCTTATTAGGAAACTTAAAGAAAACAAAAGAAAACTGATAACACAAAATAAACAGAGCTCCGCCGTCTACGCGAAAACGGATGGGGCTCTAGAAACTAAAACAAAAACTAAAGATCCTCTTGGGGCATTCGCCCTTACCAAGGATTTATTTATAGGAGAAGGAGAGTTTGTGCTTTGTGCACTTTAACCTGAGAGTGCACGCTAAACTGATGAGTGTCACTCTCCCTCACTTTCTCTTACTTTCTCTTAGACAGACAGAGGCTTGGGCTTTGCCTCCGTCTTTTAATAGTACGTTTTGTCTGTCTGTCTGTCTGTCTGTCTGTCTCTCTTTTATCTTTTTTTAATTTTCTTGGTCTTTGTCTTTGGCTCTGATACCTTAGCGGTGCTACCTAAATGATCACACAAAGTGTTCGTAGTCATTTTACCAGTACTGTATGTGATCCTCTCAAAGCTGTCTTGCCCTCGGTTGGTCATGGGAATTATACATGATTTTCATTAATCTATACATTTCTCTATTGTGAGCACAAGATAATAGCCCATTTAAACCATCTGTTGTTTTCTCCTCCTATTAACATGCTTGTGCTTGTTTGTAAATAGTGTTGATGTCAGGGATAACCCCTAGAGGGCGCCAAAGCGCCCTGTAATTTCGTTTGTAGTTCCTTTGTTTAGACTTCAGTTCCCATGTGGCAACTCGGTCAGGTGACCAGGGGGCGCTCACCTGAACCGAGTTGGTTATTAGTTTTATTATAAATAGGTTAGTTTCAGTTAGTTTCTTGTCTTGCAACTGTTAATTTATCGTAGTCATGATCTGCCTGTTTTATAGTGTCTTTTGTTTCTTCAATTCGTGTTTTGGTTTCAGTTTCAATTAAAGTCTATTTGTTTGTTGAGTTTCCCTGTTTTGTGTTTAATAAAACATCGTTTTCCTTTAAACACCTGGATCCTCCTGCGTTTATGCCTCGCAAACACCCCGGACCGTGACAGTTGATAAGATTTTCATGCCTGTTACATTTTGATCAATGTCCCATGGCAGTAGCACCCATACCTAAGTTACCCTCCTCCATTACATTAATATTTCATAACTTCTGTCATATGAGAGGGAGGGACAGTGATGTTTTCCAACTGGGACAATGTTACTAAGAAGATGAAATAATAATAATAATAATAATAATAATAATAATAAGGCATTATAGCTTAGTGGATGTGAGTCTGGCAGGATGTGATTAACTCTTTTACTGAGAAGAGGAAAGAAGAGAAGGGCAGTACATGTGCTTGTGCAACTGGCTGTTGTGGGGGTGGGGGGGGGGAGATTGTGCAGAGATTCCTTCAGCTTTTATCTTTATATATACTGTATATATAGTGGAACCATGGATTACGAGCATAATTCATTTTTCTCAAATTATTCATTCCACAGCCCCCCAAAAAATTAATACACAAAATATAAAGTAAAAATAAAACAAATTAGCCTGCACTTTACCTTTAAAAAAAAAAAGGGAAAAAACACCTGGCAGATAAGTGTTTCCGTTTGTGTGCGCAGGCGCTGTGTGTGTGTGTGTGTGTGTGTGTGTGTGTGTGTGTGTGTGTGTGTGTGTGTGTGTGTGTGTGTGAATCTAAAGTAAGCTCCCCGCTCCCCCTTCTTGTCTTACACAGTTACCCTTCCTTCACTCTTTCACACACGCGCACACACACAAAAATGTAATCTTTGAAAAGAATTGCGACAGAGCAGTGTTTCTGTGTAGAGCAGAGAGAAAGAGTGTGTGTGTGTTTGTGAGGGCGAAAGTAGGAGGGGTCTGTGTGTGTTTGGGATGGGTCTGGGATGGTTTCTAATGATGCGCGCACACAGACACACACACACACACACACACACACACACACACACACACACACAACAGAAAGAGCAGGCTGAGCCTTGAGCAAAAAGAGAAAATGGATTTTTAAACTCTCTAATAAGACTTGCTTTTGCTTTTCATGGGCGCTGTACACACACGCATACAGACACAAAATAAAATATGTTTTACACACACACGTGGTTACAGTGTTATAGTAAACAGTACACGTGTGCACGGATGTTGATTATACCAGTAAGAGAAGCGCACTAAGACCCAGCAGGGGAGACGATTACCCACAATTCCACGGCACAAGAGAGAGAAAACCCGTTGGCTCAGTTGTGATCACGTGACGCTCAGCGTCAAAACAAGAGCGCATGCGTGATACATGATACTCGGTACTCGTAAACCAAGACTTGTTTGTTTCCCAAGTCAAAATTTATTAAAAATCTATGCTCAACTTGCAGAACACTCGCAAACCGCGTTACTCGCAATCCAATGTTTAACTGTATATACAGTACATATAAAGATATAAAGCCAAAGCTATAATTAAATACATATATATATATGTAATTTATTAATTAATTAATTTATTTATTAATTATGTTTGTTTGCACAGATATTTACAAAACATGACAGTGAACACAAATAACCACACAGACTTATAATACTTAAGAAAATATACATCAGCAATAACATTAAGAGCACCTAAAAAAAAAAAAAAAAAAACAGAGCCTGGGCTTTATATCAATACATCAATACATGGTGGCAAGATTCGAACCACTTCCTCAACCGCCAATCGCAGCAAGCCTTCAAACATCATTCATGACATCAGTCACCATAAACAATACAAACCATGAAACGTGTTTCACTTAATAGTTTGGCACAGTACGTCCCATCACTACCTGCGCCTTTGCCAGTTTATGCGCAGCTCTGCCCCTTGTGCGACCCGCGTCGTTACAGAGGGAGTATCAAAAAGATTCAAGACTACTTTTGTAACACGCCAACAGATGGCAAACACTGCACACACAGTTCCAAAATACATCGTCCTGTGTACATCGGGAGCTGTGCAACTGGTGCTATTCTGACCATGGTACCAAGTCTGCAATTTCATCATGGATGGTGGGTTAGAATAATACTTCAGTGAACACACAGAAGACCTTCAATGAGCTCAACCTCTGAAAATGTCTAAAACATTTTGCAATTTGTGCATGATAATGAAGGGCGCAAACAAAATTAAATTTAAGCTTTTAATAATCACCTGTAAATAGCCATTTATCAGGTGATTAAGCATCATTACTACTAGTATAAAATAAAGACATGACTCACATCGCATCCAGTCAGCAGCTCCGCTTACCATAAGAAGTGCTGGAAAAGCACCGAGTATAAGCTCGGCTGCGATCACTTGACTACTGCTTAATTAGAAGATCAGGTTGATCTGCTCCAAGCTCTTTAACATTTTTTCTTTCTTCGTCCGATCACCTTGCGAAGGGGTATTTTAGCAAAGAACTTACAGAATTCCCTCTCATATTTAGCTGCTTCCACGTCAATCACTATTCAATCCATTTACTAACAATCTGCTGACTGATAATAAGACTCGTTGAGAATGGTCCAATCACATGAGCCCAAATATGTAAAAACAATATTGATTCGCTAAGAACAAAAGTGGGAGGGTTCGGGGCGCACAGTGTTGCGCCGCAAGGATGATTTGAAAAGGTCCAATCAGAGCTCAGCCTCAAGTTACATGCTTTTCAAAAATGTACGTGCCTACATAGACACTCGTTTGTCCGGCGTCCCACGTACACGAACACAAATGAACGTAATACAGTTTAGATCTTTTTTTATTAATTGTAAATAAATTATATTAATAAATACAGCGGAATATTGTGACTAAATGACTTTATTTCATTATTAAAATAAATAATTATTATGTTAAATAATTACTTGTTAAAGTAGCATTCTTCTCTGCCTAACTTTAAGGGGCGGCGCCCCTGTGCCCCATATTAACCGGTCGCCACCTAGACAGACACCGTTTTCGATATATCCAGCTGTATTTACTCTTAAATTTTAACATCCAAGTAAAAAATTAAATATTTCAAATAGAAAAAAAATTAATAAAAAGCAGAATTACTGGTTTAGAAAAGGATCACCCCGTCCAAAAATTACTTGTAAACTCAATCAGGTGAAGGTAATCATCTTCTCAATGGCACACAAAGCCATTTGACTTTCAACTGTGATCAGCTGTGGTCATTTTGATTAGCTTTGAAAAGCTGGATCTTTTCAGTCCCTTGTAATGCAACTGTGCCAAACAATTTACTATGAGTGGCAAGGAAAGGATCTCAAGATAAAGTTGTGCATAGGCGCAAGTTAGGGGAAAGATTAAAAAATCAAAGGCTTTCTCACTGTCTAGAAGCACAGTGGAGTCTATCATTGAGAAGTGGAAGGTATTTGGTACAACCCTCCCTACAGTAGATCAGTATGTCGCTTCAAAATGGATGAAAGAGCCAGGAGGAAACTGGTTAAAGAGGGTACCAGGCGGCCTACAGCCATTTTGAAAGATTTGCAGGAATCTATCGCAAAGAGTGGTCATTGTATGCAAGTGACAACAATATTACAAATGTGGCTTGCATGAGAGGGTTGCAGTAAAAAAAAGCCAATCATCAAGAAAGGCCACATGCAGTCATGTCAGAGCTTTGCAAAAAACATACTACCAGGTTCTGGGGCCACATTATCGTGTTACGGTCAAATGATGGAAAAAATTACAATCAAATTTGTGAGGGAAAAAGATTTGCCTTTCAACATGACAATGAACCAAAGCAAAACTGACCGCAAAGTGATTAAAGGAGAAAAAGGTGAATGTTCTTACATGGCGTAGTCAGAGCCCAGACATTAAACCTGGTAAAAATCTGAGGAATGACTTGATGACTGGAGTCCACAAACAGTCACCATCAAATTTAACCAAACCTGAGCAGTTCTGCAAAGAAGACAGGGCAAAAAAAAAAAAAACATAGAGGTCTAGGTGTGTGGGTCATTGAGAAAGTGATTAGCTTCACCTGATTGAGTTTACAAGTCATAGTTAGGAGGAGGGTGATGCTTTTCCAAATCAGTGATAACAGGGGTGACTGGGGAATCAGTGCAACAGGGGTGACTGGGGAAATCCCCTCAGTATTTCGAGACAGAAAAGGTTTTAACATGTTTACATGGCAGACACGAGTCTTCCTCCTTCTGTCAGGTGTCTTTATCACATAATCGGTGCTACTTAATCGAGAACTAATAACATACGGACCAGAAAACCTAGCTTGAAGGGCAGAACCTGTAATAGGAAGCAAAGCCAGCACTTGGTCACCTTCTTTAAATTCACGTAAAACAGCCTTCTTATCGAATCTCCTTTTCATCTTGGCCTGCGAGGCTGTGAGCGAATGATGAGCTAACTTACATGCCGTGTGCAGGCGTTCTCGAACAGAGCTTACATAATCTAAAATGTTTCTAGGTAGAGGACTGACCGAATTAGAAGACACAAGTTTCTCATGAAGCACTTTCAAAGGACCTCGAACAGAATGGCCAAAAACCAACTCTGCTGGGCTAAACAGGCAGCAAAAGGTCAGTACACGGTAAATCAAATATACACAAGGAAAACACCATAACAAGCTAAGCAGTTGTCTCTCGAGCAGCAGGCAGGATGGTGTTTGGTCCAATGGAGACGCTGGAGGCTGGAGTAAAGCACACATGACTGAATGATCCTCCAATCAGCACCCCTCTCCAAGGTAGAGGCCAATTAAACCTGCTTTACAAACGGGGAGAGAAACACCCAAAACAGCAGGCAACACCAAGCATAAAAAAATATATATATATATAATACGTCAGGGACGTAACCCCCTCCCCCTTAAGATTGAACATTAAGTTAATTTTTTTTTTTTTTTTTTTGACCGTAGGAGGTGTGAGTGTTTGTCACTAATATGGCAACCAAATTTAATTTGGACCAGTTTGCTATTTGTCCTTCAGTGGAGCAATTTGAAAGGTGCAGGAAGGATGATTTATTGCTGCTTGCGGACTTTTACAGCATCTCGGTCCCACGGAGCGCGAATAAGCGCGACATTAAACAAATGCTTCACGCGGAGCTAACTAAACAGCGCATTCTAGTCGATCCTACCGAGGCGGGTGTTGCAAGCCAATCTGGTAAGTCCGAGGAGTCAGCTACAGCGGAGGCTGTGGTCGAACCTACGGACCCCGCACGCATAGATTATATAGTGGTGTTTACTGACCACAACCCACTCGTGTTCTTACAGCGTATGACTAATAGTAACCAACGACTCATGCGCTGGGCCTTGATTGTGCAGGGATTTAATATTGACATTCGGCATAAAAAGGGTTCTGAAAACATTGTAGCAAACACATTATCTCGCTGTGAATCTGAGTAAAAAAAAATTTACTTAATGTTCAATCTTAAGGGGGAGGGTGTTACGTCCCTGACGTATTATATATATATATTTTTTTTATGCTTGGTGTTGCCTGCTGTTTTGGGTGTTTCTCTCCCCGTTTGTAAAGCAGGTTTAATTGGCCTCTACCTTGGAGAGGGGTGCTGATTGGAGGATCATTCAGTCATGTGTGCTTTACTCCAGCCTCCAGCGTCTCCATTGGACCAAACACCATCCTGCCTGCTGCTCGAGAGACAACTGCTTATCTTGTTATGGTGTTTTCCTTGTGTATATTTGATTTACCGTGTACTGACCTTTTGCTGCCTTTTTCGACCTTGATTGCCCTGTTATTGCAATGTTATTGTTATTGCCCTTTGTACATAAATTTGTACAGTTTGTAAATAGTATCCTGTAAATAGTGGTAAGTAGGGAGTCGACGCCCTTTTTGTTCTCTTCCCCCTGTTTCTCCTGGTTATGCTAGTTAGGGAGTTAGGTAAGACTTAATGTATTTTGGTTTGTTTTTGTTGTTAGGTTAGGTAGTCTTTTGTGGCTTTAGTTAGCGGGATTTGTTTATTATTTTGGCATTGTCGGCTCCTGAAGAGATTACCAACTTTGTAAATATTTGTACATTAAACCGCAGTTGATCTCACCCCCTGTTTATTTCCCCACTATTCTCTTTCCTGTTTCAACTTGTCATTGTCTTCATTCTGTGTTGCGGCCTGACCCTAGACCAGGACGTAACAGTGATTTTTTTTTTTTTTCAGGCATGTTTTCAGGCATGGTGTTATGTCTTTCACTTGGATGTTAGAGTACATACAGCTGGATAGAACAAAATTGTGTCTGTTTTCAATTCAGACTGCAAAGCAAAAAAAAGTGTGATTCGTTTCTATGTATGTGGGTTTGATCATCAGATGTTCGCATAGTTTTGACCAGCCAGTGTAATAATCTGCATTTCACCTCATATTCTATGTGGATTTTATTATCTGCCACAGCAAGAAATCAAAAAATCAGTTTCTACCTAGTTTTCTTAGATCTGTTGGTACTTCTTGCACTTCTCGCACTAACTCCTTCTCCAAGCTGCTGTGCTGAACCACACAGGTGTAGTTGTGTTTCTGCAGCTCCTCAGCTGGGACTTTCAGAATGCTTCTCTTCTGGAAGCTTCCATCCTGGTTGGGTAACGTCTCTCTGAGCTCCACGTCTTGATGCACGTCCTCTCCGTCCTTCTGCCAGGTGATCATCACTGGTTTGGGGAAGAAACCTGTAGCGTGACACACCACCTCTGGAGAAGGAGACAAGTGTTTCTGGAACACTGACACCTCAGGAACAACTGCAGAGACACACAGAAACAGAAATATTAAAATACTCTGACAGATTTATAGATTTATAAATGATATACAGTGGAACCTTGGATTACGAACATTAATTCGTTCTGGAAGCAGACTCGTATTTCAAAACACTCATAAATCAAAGCATATTTTCCCCATTAGAAATAATGGAAACTCAAATTATTCGTTCCAAGTAATTATTCATAAAAAAAAAATTAATACAAAATATAAGGTAAAAATTAAACAAATTAACTTGCACTTTACTTTAAAAAAAGTAAAAATAAATCCAGACAGATAAGTGTTTCCACTTATGCCCGCGGGCGCTGTGTGTGTGTGCATGTGTGTGTGTTTGTGTGTGAAGCTAAAGTAAGAGGAGAGTAGGAATCAGAACCCCCCCCCCCCCCCCACCTTCTCGTCTTACACTGTAACCCCTCCTCTTCTCTTATTTGATTTCAAACACACACATACACACACACACACATTAATGGAAAGACTTTTATTTGAATAACTGACAAAGAACATCGCTAATAACACTCTCGTGAGCACCCACTAACGGAATCACTGTTGTAAAGTAAAAATAAAACAAATGAACCTGCACTTTACCTTTGAAAAGAATTGCGACAGAGCAGTGTTTCTGTGTAGAGCAGAGTGTGTGTGTGTGTGTGTGTGTGTGTGTGTGTGTGTGTGTGTGTGTGTGTGTGAAGGTGAGAGGAGGAGGGGTGTGTGTGTGTGTGTGAAGGGGCACGGTGTTCAATGACGCGCGCACGCGCACACACACAGAACGGCAGGCTGATACAGAGAGAGAGAGAGAAAATAGATCTTTAACCTCTCTAATGAGACTTTCATTTGCTTTATACGGCGCAAACACGTGTGTCATAATAAAAGGTACACATGCGCTGTACACATACGCATACAAACACAAAATAAAATATGTTTTACATACACACATGGTCACAGTGTTATAGTAAACAGTACACGCGTGCACGGATGTTGATTATACCAGTGAGAGACAGGCACTAAGACCCAGCAGGGGAGACGATTACCCACAATTCCACAGCACAAGAGAGAAAAACCATTGGTTCAGTTGTGATCACGTGACGCTCGGTGTCAAAACAAGAAGCGCATGTGTGATACATGATCCAAGACAAAATGTATTAAAAATCTTTGCCTGTCTTGCGGAACACTCGCAAATATGGAAGTATAATAGTGCCAAAATTCCTTAAAGCAAAAGAGCAGGTTGAATTACATGAACTGAAAAAAAAAACTTGTTGCTATAAAAATGTTTGAATTTTTCTGCATTGCAATTTAAAAAAATCCTTAGAGCATTTACAATGTTTAAAATTTCTGCCACTGCAATTTGAAAATGAAAATGTAAAATTCCATGCAAAAATATTCAAGTTACTAAATTTCAGTTCAAAAACATTTTCAAGTGTTAAAAATACAATCTTCATTATTTTTCAATCTTACAAATTCAGGTCGACAAAAGTCAGGTAATAAAATTCATGTAATAAAATTCAAGTAGAACAAATTCAGGTCTTTACATCCGGGATATCACAGGAAGAGCAGTGGAGTGCCGATTGCTGCTGTCCATTCCGCAGTGTACTTTAAAATGTGCTTCCTGCTCCTTGTGCAGTGTACTTCTCACAAACTACTTACCGATTGGAACGCAGCACCTAACCTAACCTAACCTAACCCTAACAGGCTGGGTTGCCAGTTGCACAATAAACGGTTAAAATGACTCCACTGCCGTAAACTCTATATTCAAAGCAAAGCCAGCGCTCTTTCATTCACACGCGAGAGCGATGGCTTTTCTGTTCCTGCGCTCGGTAATGTACAATCTGTGGGAATTTCTGTACAGCAGCAGAAACAAATTTACTGTAGGAAGCAGTCAAACACCAGAGTACTGCAGACATCTGACTCTGGCTGTGCTCCGGCTGGGCAAAGACACTGATAGGGGCAATCCAAGACAAAGAATAAAGACAGATAGATGGATATATACAATAGATAGATTGATTGATCCCGAAGGAAATTCCAGATATCCAGCAGCGATAGAGACAGTAACAGTAAGACAGCTTATAGATTACGCACTGTATATCTTACATACAGTCAGTATACACAGGGATGTGATAATGAGAGAACTGACCAGAGGTAGTACTGCACTGATAACTACAAGATATGTAAAAAGGATATAAATAAAGAATATAAATTACCAAAAAAAAAGAGAGAGAAATGGTGTGCCATTGATGTACAATTGTATATGTGACACATAAGTCACAGTGCGAATGGTATTAATTGTTCCATGACTTATGACTTCATACTAAATATTAAACTGAAATGTTGTAGAGTAATTGCCTTGCATAAAATAATTTGTCACAAAAAAAATTCTTTTTTTTATTTTATTTTTTAATCAGACTGACATTAAAATGTACTATCCACACTTTACGTTTTTCTTAATTACAAAGTTTTTATGGTTACCTTTATTTATAAGCAATATAAATTTAACAAAGTGTAAACAGCAGGTATGTTGTTGCTGCTGAGGAAATGAATCCCATCTTGTTACTGAATGTGACTGTACATTACCGAGTGCAGGGGCAGGAAACACGTCGCTCTCGCGTGTGAATGAAAGAGCGCTGGCTTTGCTTTGAATATAGCGTTTACGGCAGAGGGGGATTTTAACCGTTTATTGTGCAACTGGCAACCCAGCCTGTTAGTTAAGAGTGCTGCGTTCCGATCAGTAAGTAGTTTGTGAGAAGTACACTGCGGCATGGACAGCAGCAATCGGCACGCCACTGCCCTTCCTGTGATATCCCGGATGTCAAGACTTGAATTTGTTCTACTTGAATTTTATTACCTGAATTTGTAAGACTGAAAAATAATGAAGATTGTATTTTTAACACTTGAAAATATTTTTGAACTGCAATCTAGTAACTTGAATATTTTTGCTTTGAATTTTAAATGCTTGAATTACATTTTCATTTAAAATATGCAACCACAATAAATTGCAGGATTCTTTTCAATTCAGATTAAATTGCAATGCAGAAAAATGTAAACATTTTTATAGCATCAAGTTTTTTTTTTTTCAGTTCATGTAATTCAACCTGCTATTTTGCTTTAAGGAATTTTGGCACTATTATACTTCCATACGCAAACTGTGTTGCTCGCAATCTGAGGTTCCACTGTATAAGAAAATGTGTTCTACACATGAAGGAAATTCGACAGAAATGTCACATCATTTTCCCTGAAGTGAAAATTGTCTCAGTGAAAGTATGTAGCTTGATTAGATTCAAATTTATTGTCACTGCACATCAAGGCAAGGCAACAAAATGCAGTTAGCATCCAACCAGAAGTGCATTTTCACAGTGCAGAATAATTTGCCAGGTGGTGTAGTGGTTAGCACTGTCGCCTTGCACCCCCTGGGTCCGGGTTCGATTCCCATCTCTGTGTGCATGGAGTTTGCATGTTCTCCCCGTGCTTGGTGGGTTTCCTCCCACAGTCCAAAGATATACAGGTTAGGCTAATTGCTGTTCCCAAATTGCCCGTAGTGTGTGTGTGTGTGTGTGTGTGTGTGTGTGTGTGTGCGCCCTGTTATGGACTGGCATGCTGTCCAGCGTGTACCCTGCCTCGTGCCCTAAGCCTCCTGGGATAGGCTGCAGGTTCCCGCGACCCTGAATACAGGATAAAGCGGTATAGAAGATGAGTAAATAGTATATTACAGATCACACACGTTACCTTTCCTCTCCAGAGTCTCTCTGCCATAAGACACATATTTCTTCATCCATTCTATACATGTGTTCTCCAGGTAGATCTTCCACTTATTATTAAGACTATAATTAGGATCCCACTTGTACTTGGTGATCACAGACTGAGGTGTCGGAGCGATCCAGGTCAGAGTCTTCAGATCAAAGCTGATGAAATCTTCTCCATCATAACCGTACTGTGTGTATCCTCTAGTGCTGCCGTCATCATCCAGCTTACAGCCGTACATCAGCTGTACTGTGTGAACTCCTGTACACACACACACACACACACACACACACACACACACACACACTGTTTATCTTTAGAGCAATCAGGATCGATGTTAGCATAAAATTATCTACAATACATGTTCACTTTCTGTTTGTATGTGTGTGTGTGTGTGTGTTTACCTTTACTCTGGTTAAAGCGCTGCATTGCTGTACCCACATTGACTTTGAAGCTCTCCTGAGAACCCTGTGCAGTCTGTGTGTTTCTGTTCCAGTACTCTGGATCTTCAGCACCATTCTTCTGTATCCACTCCGTCTTATGGATCATTCTCCCGATCTTACTGTCATAGTAGTTAAATTGCTGTCCATCCACCTGACTCACAATGGTGAATTCTGGGAAATGTATTCCTGGTGTAACTGCAGTGTAGATGTACTGCAGAGAGTGTGTGGCTGTAAAATAAAACGTCTCGGGTTACTTGGCTGTAACCCTGTTCCCTGATAAAGCGGGAACGAGATGCTGCGTGAAAACGCTATGGGAACATCTCTTTGTTGCCCGGTTGTGAAGCTTGTGCATGTCAAACCCGCCGAATACCTTCGGCTTATAACCTGTGCAGGCATGACGTCACCGAACAAGGTGCACCTGCAGGTTATAAATAGGAGTGAACCGGAAACATCCTCAGGTCAATTTTGTCTGAAGGACGTCCAGGCACGCCAGCAGTGCGGCATCGGAGCGCAGCATCTCGTTCCCGCTTTATCAGGGAACAGGGTTACAGCCAAGTAACCCGAGACGTTCCCTTTCAAAAGCTACACTCGATGCTGCGTGAAAACGCTATGGGAACGAGAATACCAACGCCGCCGCACTGCAAGTGTCTGGACCCCCAGGTTGTGTAGCGTGTGCGCACAAGCCGAGGAGGTCTCAGACCTAGCTCTGGGATGCTGACTCAAGGATCCGCGAACCTGGAGTAGCATTGACATCCAGACTATAAAATCTAACAAACGTGTGTGGAGAGGACCAGCCCGCCGCATCACACACCTGCTGCAGGGGTACGCCTCTTGCCAAGGCAATCGATGAGGCAATCCCCCTGGTTGAATGAGCCCTGATTCCCAGAGGCGAAGTGTGACCACGCGCCTCATAGGCTAGGACAATGGCATCTCTCACCCAGTGTGACAGAGTCTGTCTAGTGGCAGCCGCCCCCCGGTTGCGACCCCCATGGCAAATAAAGAGTTGCTCTGATTTACGCCACTGGCTAGTGCGGTGGACGTAGATCCGAAGAGCACGTACTGGACACAGTAAGTGAAGTCTTTCCTGCTCCGGAGCTGTGAAAGGCGGAGGACAGAAGGCTTCGAGAACAACTGGGTGCATGGTTGAGAATGGAACCTTGGGAAGATAGTTCGGGTGAGGATGCAGAATAGCTTTGACTTGCCCAGGGGCAAAGTCTAGGCAGGATGGGGAGACTGACAGAGCCTGCAGATCCCCAATCCTCTTCAAAGAAGTAATAGCCATCAGAAAAACCATCTTAAGAGACAGAAGCTTGACAGGCGCTGACTCTAGTGGTTCGAACGGGGTGTCAGCCAGGCCTTCGAGTACGATAGTTAAGTCCCACGAAGGGACCGTCGCTCTAGTGGGCGGCTTCAACCGTTTAGCTCCACGAATAAAACGGGCAACTAAATGGTGCTTGCCCACAGAAACCCCGTCGTTCAGAGCGTGACAGGCCGAAATAGCGGCTACATACGTTCTGAGCGTACTAGGGCATAAGCCCGAGGACAACTTTTCTTGCAGAAACTCCAGCACTGAAACAATCTGGCAGTGAACTGGGTCTATGTGTCTTGTCATGCACCAATTTTCAAACACACTCCATTTGAGGGCATAAGTTCTCCTAGTGGAGGGAGCCCTGGCACTTAAAATGGTTTCAATTACGCTGGCTGAAAGCCCAGCCTGTCTCAGTTGGTCCCGTTCAGGGGCCAAACGTGAAGGTTCCAGAGCTCGGGCCGGGGATGAAGTATTGTCCCCTGCGCCTGAGACAGAAGATCCCTCCTCACTGGAATCACCCAGGGTGAGCCGTCGAGGAGAGATATTAGATCCGAGAACCACACTCTGGTCGGCCAATGGGGCGCTATCAATAAGAGGCGCAACCCTTGTTGACGGACCCTCGCCAGGACTCCCGGGAGCAGAACTATAGGCGGAAACGCATAAAGGCGTAACCTGGGCCACGTGTGGGCCATTGCGTCCAGACCCAGGGGAGCTGGAGGAGTCAGAGAGTAGTAAAGGGGGCATTGTGCTGTCTCTTGTGAGGCAAAGAGGTCCACCTCTGCTACGTAAAATCTTTCCCAGATTTGACTGACTATTTCGGGGTGGAGCTTCCATTCCCCCTGTTCTACAGCTTGTCTGGATAGCAAGTCTGCTCCTACATTCATGTGCCCTGGAATGTAAATCGCCCTGAGGGACAGGAACTTGTCCTGTGCCCAAAGCAGAACCTGGTGCGCTAGCTTGTTCAAGCGGCGCGAGCGCAGTCCACCCTGGTGATTTATGTACGAGACTACCGCAGTGCTGTCCACCCGCACTAGGACATGGTAGCCTCTCAACTGCTGGAGGAAGTGTTTCAGGGCCAGAAACAGAGCCATCATTTCGAGGCAATTGATGTGCCACGCGAGAAGATGACCTCTCCAGCTCCCTTGTGCTGGACGGCCATCCAAGACCGCACCCCAGCCCATGAGGGAAGCGTCTGTCGTTAGCATCTTGCGACGACAAGACGGACCTAGAGTGGGACCCAAAGTCAGAAACCGGGGTCTGAACCACATAGAAAGGGTACGAAGCCCCAGGCGCGTAACCCTTATTAGCCTCTGGGGGTTGGCCCTTGAATGAAACCCCCTGGCTCTTAGCCACAGCTGAAACGCTCTCATGTGCAGAAGGCCCAAAGGTATCACCGTGGACGCAGCCGCCATGAGGCCTAAAGATTTCTGAAAGTGATGAACAGTGACCTTCTGGCCTAGCTTGATTTCCTTCAGGGTGTTGAGAATGGATTCGACACGAGCAGGAGACAACTGTGCCCGCATCGTGACCGAATCCCATGTGACACCCAAATATGTTGTCCTCTGAACAGGAAGGAGAACGCTTTTCGTGGCGTTGAGTCTCAATCCTAAAGAATGAAGATGGGCTAGGACGACATCCCGATGTCGAAGCGCTAGCTCCTGAGACCGGGCCAGAATCAGCCAGTCGTCTATGTAATTCAAAATACGGATGCCCTGGAGTCGTAAAGGAGCCAGAGCCGCATCCATGCATTTTGTATATGTGCGGGGTGACAGAGCTAGGCCAAATGGAAGGACCCGAAACTGGTAAGCCTCGCCCCCAAAGGCGAACCTCAGGAACTTCCTGTGCTGTGGCAATATTTCTATATGGAAATATGCGTCCTTGAGATCGATTGTCACAAACCAATCCTCTAGTTGAATTTGAGAAACAATCATTTTGACAGTCAACATTTTGAATCTGGATTTCCTGAGATAGCGGTTCAAGCCGCGAAGATCCAAGATCGGACGCAACCCCCCCCCTCTCTTGGGCACCAAAAAGTACCGACTGTAGTAGCCTGACTCTCTGTCTGGAAGGGGAACATGTTCTATGGCCCCTTTGCCCAGCAGAGTCTTTAACTCCTGGGCCAGCAGATGTGCTCGGTCCGGTTTCACGGAAGTGGAGACCACGCCGTTGAAACGCGGAGGACGATGTGCAAACTGAATCCTGTAGCCTGTGCCTACAGTCTTTTCTACCCAAGGAGATATGCCTGGCAGTAGTTTCCACGCTGCCAGCTTCTCCGAAAGGGGCACGAGCTTTGACACTTCGGCTGGATGGGGGGGTGTTAGGTGTTGGGTATCCTGAAGTATGGCAGGAGATACCCAAACACCCAACTCTTCGTTGGAGACCGGCGCTCCCCGAAACACCAGTGGTGGCGGGGATTGAACACCGGCCTCCAGGGAGTGCCAGGGAGGAGGCCCTGCTTTGTGATGAAGATCCAGGCGCCCCTCCCTGGGGGGGGGCACCCCCACAGCCCCAGGCGCACGAACCTCAGGGCCTCTTCTTCGAAGAGAGGAAGCTCCTCAGATCTGGTCTTTTTGAGGCAGATTTCTGGGAAGGGCGGCGAGCCCCACCCCAATCTTTACGAGGGGGTGTGCGGCTGGTCACGCTCTCCTTCTGGACCTCACGCCTTATAGGGGCCAGACCTGGCCGGGGCCGGGTGGCCAACGGTCCCGGTTCTTGAGCACGGCGGGGAAGGAACCTCCCAAAAGCCTGTTCATATAGCTTCGCCTCCCGAAACCTAGTGGCGACGGAATTAACAGCGTCGCCGAAAAGGCCGGAAGGCGAGACGGGGGCATCAAGGAGGACAGCACGATCCTTATCCTTGATGCCCGAGAGGTTCAGCCACAGATGCCTCTCCGTGGATACCATGGCAGCCATAGAACGGCCCACAGCACGGGCCGTCTGCTTGGTTGCACGGAGAGACAGGTCTGTGGCTCGGCGCAGCTCTGCGAACGCCTTGTCATCAATAACCCCGCCGGTGCTCAGGTCCTTCAGCAGGTCAGCCTGGTAAGCCTGCAAAACCGCCATGGTGTGCAGTGAAGCGCCAGCCTGTCCTGCTGCCTGAAAAGCTTTGCCCACCAAAGCAGATGTCACTCTGCACGGCTTGGAGGGGAGGGTAGGCTTTTTCAGGGAGGATGATGTCCCAGGAGAGAGATAGCCCGCAAGCGTCTCTTCTATCTGGGGCATCATCATATAACCGCGTGCTTTCGCATCAACGATATTCGAATAAGTCGAAGTCGATGGCACAAAAACACGCGATGAATACGGCTTGCTCCATGAAAGGGTTAATTCATCATGGAGGTCACCAAAGAAGGGGAGAGAGAGACGTTGAGGCTCCTCCCCCCGGCCACCCGACAGAAACCTGTCGTCTAATCTCGAACGCTTAGGGGAATCTCGCTGCTGCGGCCAGTCGATATGCAATCGCTCGACCGCACGCGTTATAACCTCTAATAAATCCTCATAAGCTCTGTGAGCACTGGAGGAGCGTTGTGAGGAGGCTACTTCCATGGAAGCGAGAGAGGAAGATTCTTCCGCTCCTTCACAAGAAGCGCCGGAGCGCGCTTGCGAAGTGGAAGCTAAAACTTCCTGATCCGGAGAGAGCGCGAGAGAAAGGGGGAATTCCGTCTCGTGCGCGTCTGCCAGATCGGCACGCGAGCCCCAGGAATGCGCCGCGGCTCGCGGTTTCTCTTTAAAGGAAGCGAGCCGCGCGCGAAGCACCTTAATAGGGAGAAGATCACAGTACTCACATTCTCCCTGAAGCCCGAGGCGAGCGTGTTCTTCCCCCAAGCACTCGAGACAAAACTCGTGAAGATCGCCCTCCGAAAGAGATCTATCACACGGAGGCACGCATCTCTTAAGCAACTCCGCCATATCGGTGAGTTAATGCTGTTATTTTATTTTTTTTTTTTATTTTGCTTTTGTTACGGCTTGCATGCACGCGCAAACACAAAGCGGTCCTGAAGACAAAAAGATCTGAGGATGTTTCCGGTTCACTCCTATTTATAACCTGCAGGTGCACCTTGTTCGGTGACGTCATGCCTGCACAGGTTATAAGCCGAAGGTATTCGGCGGGTTTGACATGCACAAGCTTCACAACCGGGCAACAAAGAGATGTTCCCATAGCGTTTTCACGCAGCATCGAGTGTAGCTTTTGAAAGGGAACAGATTTGATGAAAGAGAATTTTAAATGCCATTTCCTGATCAGTGCTGTTTAAAATAATAAACTGCTCAAGTAGCTAAAATGCGCATTATCAATTTTAATCATTAATTAACAGACAGAGATAACAATATGAAGATCTGATGATTATACCTAAATATCCTTAACAATCAAAACTGACATGATAAAGGATTAAAAAGTATTTTCTGTACAATCACATTTGTTTAAATGTTTTTTTTTTTTTTAAGCTGAAACTTTACATTTTCCTAGATGGGAAAGTCTTCAATACATAGAAGGTTTTATATCTACACTGAAATTGCGGTGAGTAAAATATCCAGGTCCACAGACCCACAGAGTATTTAATGCAGACATGTATCATTTCAGATGGTTAAATTCTAGTTTATGAAATTCAAAGAAGAGTAGTGATAAGTGAATTCTGCATTATATGTGGTCCTGGCATTTTTATTAGTGAAAAATTTACTAATTAACTAACATGATTTAATTTTTTTTGTAAAAAAAAATATTTCAGTTATTTCCCTGCTGAAAAATCCTGCATAAGCTAACATGATTTATATAATGGTCTGTGCTGGTGTTCTCCACTGGTTAGTGCAAGTCTGATGCTGGTTTAGCTGGTGAACCAGCATACAGTAGCTGATGGAAGACGAGGCATATCTAGGGTTGTCTAAAAACACAACACAAAGCTTTTATATAAATCCACTGGCGATAAATACAGTACAGACCAAAGGTTTGGACACACCTTCTCATTCAAAGAGTTTGAATTTGTATTATGGCAAAAAAAAAGCAGCTAAGTAAAGAAAAACAAGCGGCCATCATTACTTTAAGAAATGAAGGTCAGTCAGTCCGAAAAATTGGGAAAACTTTGAATGTTGTGTTTTGCCAGCATACCAGCACGAAAAGACAACATATGCTGGTATTTAAGCAATACCAGCAAGTATAACCCAACAGATATTTAATAAATGTAAAATAATGTATTTACATGTTTTTAGTAAAATGTATTATTTCTGCCTCTTGTATGTAAATGCATTTAAAGATAACACTACATGGTCCATGTATTTACATCACACACTATTTTCAGTACTAGCTATTAAAATACAAGATAATTAACTAAAATAGTAACCAATTTTAACTACCAAAACCTTACTTGTGGCCCAATAAAAGTAACTATATGTGGTCAAGGGGGTAAGTTCCCACCTATGATTTACAACATTAGCCTATCAGAGCTTGGTACACGTTATATAAAGACTGCAACTCGGCTACCTGGGATGCATAATTCCTAGCTCCGCCCCCTTGGGATGTGTGTGTGTGTGTGTGTGTGTGTGTGTGTGTGTGTGTGTGTGTGTGTGTGTGTGTGTGTGTGTGTGTGTGTGTGTGTGTGTGTGTGTGTGTGTGTGTGTGTGTGTGTGTGTGTGTGTGTGTGTGTGTGTGTGTGTGTGTGTGTGTGTGTGTGTGTGGTGTTTAGCGGGTATGTTTAGCCGCTTGGCTAATGTTGCAGTGAGCTTGTGCATTTCAGTTAACCCTGTATGTTTAGTGTAGCTGGAATAGCACTTTCGCAGCTTCAGTGGTGCGTAGGATACCAGGGACGTGTCATTGCCAGCTCCCCTTTTGGGGTGTACGGGTCTCTAATTAGCAGGTATGTTTAGCTGTTTGGCAAATGTTGCAGTCAGCTTGTGCATTTTAGATAACCATGTTGTTTATTGTAGCTGGTGTAGTATCTTGTTCACAGCTTCAGGGTGGTGTGCAGGCAACCTGGGATGCGTTATTGCCAGCTCCACCATTGGGGTGTGAGGGTCCTTGGTGAGCAGGTATGTTCAAGCTGTTTGACTAATGCTGAAGGGAGCTTGTGCATTTTGGCTAACTATATTTACTTATTGTCATTGAAATAGCATCTGCTCCCGGCTTCAGGGTGATGTGCAGGCTGTTATTTCCTGCTGGTTTGAGTCCGTCATCTTTGCATCCGTCACCTTTGAGTATACTGCAGAGATTTGGACTGTGAGCAACTGTTTGATTTGGGTGGCCTGGTGACCAATACTGTACCTGCAGGACAAATCAGTTCATTGGGAGCGCCTTTTTGTACAGAACGGGATAACGGTGGCGCTGCTGTATTGTTGCTACTCTGTCTTGTTGCTACTTGTTATTTTGTATTTGGGTGTTGGTTGCTTTTGTTGTATGATTTTTTTTTTGTATTGTTTTTTTGTTGTTTATTTAGCCTGACTTAGTTTTGGTTATATATATATATATATATATATATATATATATATATATTTTTTATAATATATATATATATATTTTTTTTTTGCTTTCTTTCTTTGAGTATAGTGAAAATTATTTTTTGTTAATGAGTATTGTATAGTGTGTTTCTCATTCAGGCGAATTGTAATTGTGTGTTTTTGTGTCTAGTTGTTTTAGGCCCCTGAGCTGGGAAGCTAGCTGTTCTAGTACCGTGGTGGTGGTGTCAGGAGTACGGAGTGTGGATTGGTTGTGATCACTCACCTCAGTGTGTGTGTGTGTGTGTGTGTGTGTGTGTGTGTGTGGCGTAGGAATAATCATTTTACAGCTAGCCTACCCTACTACGTGTAAGCCTTGGTGTCTTTGTAATTAGTGGGGTATTACGCTGTGTAGCTCATCCAAGCTATGATATTTGGTCTTAAGTGTTTTATTCGGTCAATGCAATAAGCATTTTGTATACTGATTCCATGTCTCTGCCCGGCATTTTAATGAACTTGCCTTTAGTTCCCCTTACTGTAAAGGGGTGGCGTAATCAGCATTAACATATTCATTATCGCTTTGGGTATTCATAGTGAAATTAGACCCATGGTGCCATGCCACAAATACCTTTTTGTTGAACTTATCTGCACAGTTACAGTATGCTGGTTCACCAGCTAAACCAGCACCAGACCATCACTACCCAGCAAGACCAATTCTGGTGGTAAGGTTTCATCAGCTTAGATATGCTGGTCTTCCAGTATAATTGCTGGTCTATGCTGGTTTATTATTATTATTATTATTATTATTATTATTATTTTTATTTATTTATTTTTTCCAGAAGGGTTATCATTAGATTTTTACTGCTAAAATAAATGTAAGGGGAATGTCTCGTATTCATGGCCATTTTAAAACATTTACATAGTGATTTAAATAACAGTCTTGGGTTTCAGGGATATTTGTTTAGCCCCAAACACCATCAGCTAACGCACTTAACATTTAGGTGTTTGGTGTATAGCAATACATCCTGATATGATGCATCATAATGAAAAATCTTGATAACCTGCTTCCCGGAAATGTCTCTCATTTTGAATGAAGTATGAGCATTCTATTCATTATGTATCTAATGCAGTTGCATTGTTTAAACACTAGGGAGAAACACAATCTTCCCAATCTTCATTTTCTTTTTCGTCTTTCGGCTGCTCAAGTTGCCTTCCTATAACTCTCTCTACCTCACTTTCCTTCATCACTCCAACCTCCTGCATGTCCTCCCTGAGCACATCCATAAACCTCTTCTTGGACCTTTCTCTTATCCTCATGTCTGGCAGCTCCATCATTCTACTCTTGATATACCCCTCATCCCTCCTCTGCACATGTCCAAACCATTTTATTGTAACCTTTCTAAAACGGTTCCATTAAGGTCAGCTCCAGTCACAATAGCCCAATTTCCACAGTTATCTCGTTGACCAACACTACCTGATGCGGTCATTGTTAATCTGGGGCCAGATAATTGAAATAAATTTCAATTATAAATATTGTACATTTTGTTTAGTGATAAGTGTGACTAGTCATGCACAATTTAAAACTAGTTGAAAATGCATATAAATATTAAAAACACGAATTACTGTACTACTAAAATAAAAATAAAAAACACATGTAAATCATTGATATTTGACTAAAAAAAATAAAAAATGAATATCTAATCTAATTAAAATCTCCTTCTCAATAGGAAAATATTTAAGAATGATTAGCTACACGTGTACTATTAAAATATAAAATAGCTTGCCTTGGTAATTAACTAAAAGGAAAATAAGGAGGTCCTAACATCTATACATGTTTTTTTTTTTAATTAATAATTATTAATTTATTTATCAACATGGAAACAAGTCCTGACAACTTAGTAAAATGAATAGACTCTGAAAGGTGTTGTCTGTTCTCAGTCACATTTCCTGCTTAACATTTATTTAGAAAAACCACACAAACCTCACACTAGGCAGCGACAAAAACATGCCTCTCTTTACCCTCAGTCCTGTGGTGTGAAACAAGTACTGAAAGATTTTTCATTTTGCTGTCTTTACAACCCTTTTTCTCAGGCAGTTCTGTCTGTACACTTTCATACCTGTTAGTCCATCACCCAGGCACAGAGAACACACAGCGAGATGAACACACAGACATATGCAATGATGTCTTTGTTAAAACTTAGACTTTAGGTCACGCTGTTCAAGAAATATAATCCACTTTAGGGTGAAACAGTAACTCTGCTTCATCGCACCTTCCTCATACTAAATTATATAACACAATGACCTGAAGTGTCATTCCTTACTCATCTAATGCTCACATGAGCAAAATACAAACATTATTTAGTATATTAAATCACTCTTACCTGCAAATGTCTGAAGAAAACTACTCACGAAGAAGAACAGGACTTTTATAAGGTCAGAATTGAGCTCCATTCCTGCAGAGTCACAACAACTGCAAAAAATTGTAAAATAGTAAACCAATAAACAATTTTATGTCCAGTTTGACTGAACAGAATAGACAGGAACATCAACTGCTATGATCTACAAATGCAGTTGCAGGAAATCAAGGTGGAAACCACCATGTGGGAACAAACACACACACACAGTTTCTTTCTCTCTCTCTCTCTCTATCTATATGTACATAGATACATATAGTATTGATGTATAAAGCATTAAATTGTCTCGTGCTGCAGTATCTGAGTGAACTGTTAGTGTCTTATGATCCACCACGCCAACTTCGATCAAAGGACACATGCTGCTTGTCAGTACTGTGTATTATGAAAACTACAGCAGGGGGCAGAGCTTTTTCTTACAAAGCCACAAAGTTATGGAATAGTCTTCCTATTAATATTCGGGACTCAGACACAGTCTCAGTGTTTAAGTCTAGGCTAAAAACCTATTTATTTAGCCAAGCATTTTTGTAAATAGATTAACCTTAGGTAAAGGAGCAGATCTGGGGGACTCATAGACGTAGAGTATTCTGGTGAACTGGTATGTTTAGATGCTGTCCTCCCCACTCTCATTGTTCACTCAGGTTTGTTGACGGTGAGATGATTAGTTGCTTTACATCTCAGTTCCCCCTCATGTCTGTGTTTCCTTCTGGCTCTCTCTTTTAGTTATGCTGTCATAGTCCTGCCAGAGTACCTGCTTGCACTCTGCACTAAATCTACATTCACATTATACATTGTTTGACTGTGTCCATACCTAACTGCCATCTCTCCTTCTCTTTGTCACGCGGGTTCGTGGGGGTGAAGGATCCAAGCGCAGAGCAAGTGCTGCCGTTACTCTGAACGAGCTCCGCGGCGAAAATGCGGAAGTGGGGAGCCGGCGTCTGTGGAGAATAAGCGCAGTGTTTCCAGTCAATGAGCTCCGCGGCGGGAATGCGGAAGTGTGCCGCCGGCGTTAGTGGAGAGCGAGCGCAGTGTTTCCAGTCAATGAGCTCCGCGGCGGGAATGCGGAAGTGTGCAGCCGGCGAGTGTGGAGAGCGAGCGCTGCTGTGTTTGCCGGCGTGAAGATCACTCGTGGTCGTGAGACGGGCGGGGATCAAAGCCGGTGAGTCGAGAGAGTCCGTAATCCAAGTTCGTAGTCGAGAGAGAATTCCGGAGGTCGGCAACAGTAAATACGAGAAGGCAATATATCCAAGACGTGAGACAGAGACGAGGTCGGTGAAACAGAGCGTGGTCGTGATCCGGAAAGTCGAAATGGAAAAGAACGCTGGAATACTGGGCATGAGTAGCACACAATAATCTGGCAACGTGATGCTGTTAGAGCGTGGTATAAATAGGTAGTTGAGATGTTCTTTGAGAGGTAATTGAGAACAGGTGTGATGAGAGTGGTGAATGAGGCGTTGAAAAGCAGGAGGCGGGGAGTATATGGAGCTGGAATGCACAGGTGATCAGGTGATCAGGTCTTTGCTTGAGACATGGGCGTTACCTGGCATGCCGTGACAGTACCCCCTCCTCTACGAACGCCTCCTGGCGTTCTTGCAGGTGCCTCTGGGTGAAGGTTGTGGAAGTCGGTAATCAAAGAACGATCCAAGATGAACCTGGCTGGTACCCAACTTCTTTCCTCCGGTCCATAGCCCTCCCAATCCACCAAATACTGGAGGCCTCGTCCACGGCGGCGGGACTTAAGGAGTTTGCGGACTGTGAAAGCTTCACCTCCGTCAATAAGTCGAGGTGGAGGCGGAGGGCGGGGAGGGGGTGACAAAGGACATGGGACCAGTCGACGGACCTGGGAGACATGGAATGTGGGGTTAATTCGTCGCATGGATAACGGCAGAGCCAATCTGATAGAACATGGGTTAATTACGCGAGAGATTGTGAACGGGCCGATGAACCTAGGCGAGAGTTTCTTGGACGTAGTCTTGAGTGGTAGGTCACGTGTGGAGAGCATAACTCTTTGGCCAACACGATAAACTGGAGCGGTTGAGCGGTGGCGATTGGCTTTTCGCTGAAAGATGGTCACAGTATGTTGTAGTTGAGCGCGAGCCCGCTGCCATGTTCTCTTACAGCGGCGAATGAAGGCTTGAGCTGAAGGGACTGCAGTCTCTTCCTCCTGGGTGGGAAATAGTGGTGGCTGATAGCCAAGACAGCACTGAAAGGGTGATAGCCCGGTGGAGGATGTGGGGAGCGAGTTATGGGCGTACTCAATCCAGGGGAGAAAATGACTCCAAGAAGCTGCATCCCGTGAAGCCATGCATCTCAGTGATTTCTCTAATTCTTGGTTCATGCGCTCAGTTTGGCCGTTGCTCTGGGGGTGGAACCCTGATGAGAGGCTGGGTGTGGCGCCAATAAGACTACAAAAGGCTTTCCAGAATTGCGCCGAGAATTGTGGTCCCCTGTCCGATACAATGTCCAATGGAAGGCCGTGAAGTCGAAAGACATGGGAGACGAGGAGTTCAGCCGTTTCCTTGGCAGATGGGAGCTTGGGTAGAGGGATGAAATGGGCTGACTTGGAAAACCGGTCGACCACTGTTAGAATGCAGGTATTATTGTCGGAAGGTGGCAATCCGGTTACAAAGTCGAGTGAAATGTGGGACCAGGGGCGATGAGGGATGGGGAGGGGTCTTAAGAGACCCTCAGGGGGACGATTTGTCGTCTTATTTCTGGCGCATACATCACAGGATGCCACAAAACTCTTTACGTCCTCCTTGATGGTTGGCCACCAGAAACGTTGATGGAGCAACGAAAGGGTGCGGGTCGCCCCCGGGTGACAAGCTAGCCTGGAGCTGTGGCCCCATTCTAAGACTTGAGGGCGAACAGATAGAGGGACAAAAAGTAGCCCGAATGGGACATTACTGGGACCTGGTTCCTGTTCAAGAGATTGTAGAACTAGGTTTTCCACATCCAGCTCGGTCGCAGCTACAAGACACTGAGGTGGGAGGATGGTCTCCATAGCGGATATATCCTGGGGTGCGGGGAACTGTCGGGAAAGAGCATCGGGCTTGGTATTCTTGGATCCTGGACGGTATGACAGTGTGAAATTGAAGCGGGAAAAGAAAAGTGACCAGCGTGCCTGACGTGAGTTGAGTCTCTTTGCTGACCTGAGATATTCAAGATTCTTATGATCGGTCCAGACAAGAAATGGGTGTTCAGCACCTTCTAGCCAGTGTCTCCACTCCTCGAGGGCTAGCTTAACTGCTAGTAATTCGCGATCCCCAATGTCGTAGTTGCGTTCGGGGGGAGTGAGACGACGGGAAAAGAAGGAGCACGGGTGAAGTTTGTTGTCCGTGATTGTCCTTTGAGAGAGCACGGCTCCAACCCCCGTTTCAGATGCATCCACTTCAACCACAAACTGGAGGGATGGATCAGGGAAGGTGAGGATGGGTGCTGTGGTGAAGTGCTGCTTGAGCTCCATGAATGCCTTCTCTGCTAGGGGGTTCCATCGGAAAGGGGTCTTGGTGGATGTGAGAGATGTGAGTGGGGCTGCCGCTGTGCTGTAGCCACGGATGAAACGCCGATAGAAATTGGCGAAGCCCAAAAAGCGTTGAAGCTCCCGCCTTGATGATGGTGTGGGCCAATCCGTGACGGCCTTTACCTTGACCGGGTCCATCTGAATGCCTGAAGGTGAGATGGTATACCCCAGGAAGGAGGTGGACTCACAATGAAACTCACATTTCTCAGCCTTGACGAAGAGTTTATTTTCCAGCAGACGTTGAAGGATCTGACGCACATGAAGCTTATGTTCCACTAGGGACCGGGAAAAAATTAGAATGTCGTCAAGATAAGCGAATGCAAAAACATTGAGAAAATCTCTGAGTACGTCATTAATTAATGCCTGGAAGACTGCTGGTGCATTGGTCAGACCGAATGGAACCACCAGATATTCATAGTGACCAGTGGGGGTGTTGAAAGCAGTCTTCCACTCATCACCTTCTCTTATCCTGACCAGGTGGTAGGCGTTTCTTAAGTCTAACTTGGTGAAAACACGGGCATCTTGGAGTAATTCAAATGCAGTGGACATAAGAGGCAACGGGTAGCGGTTCTTTACCGTGATCTCATTGAGCCCTCTATAATCAATACATGGTCTGAGGGACTTGTCCTTTTTCTCCACGAAGAAGAAGCCCGCCCCTGCGGGGGAAGAAGAAGGGCGGATGATGCCGGCTGATAAAGACTCTGAGATATATTGCTCCATGGCTTCTCTTTCGGGCCGGGAGAGCGAGTAGAGTCGCCCTTTAGGTGGAGTAGTACCAGGAAGAAGATCAATGGCACAGTCATATGGACGGTGAGGAGGTAAGGAGATGGCACGTAACTTGCTGAACACCTGGCGAAGGTCGTGACACTCAGCGGGTACTTTAGATAAGTTGGGGATCTCCTCCAGAGAGATGGGCCAGATCTTTCTCGTGGCAGCAGAGCGGAGACATGAGGAGTGGCAGGTAGAACTCCAATCCAGGACGCTTCTCTTTGCCCAGTCGATGTGAGGGTTATGCAGTCTCAACCATGGGAGACCCAGAACTATTGGTGCATGAGCACTTTTAATAATGAGGAAAGTAATGACTTCAGTGTGGTTGCCGGAAACCTGCAGTGTGACTGGGCTAGTGCGATGGGTGATAGAGGAGAGCTTGCTGCCATCGAGGGCCTGTACACTGAATGGTTGGTTCAATGGCGTGGACGGAATCTTAAGCTGAGAAACCATAGCCGAGGAGATTAAATTCTGGTCTGCTCCGGAGTCTACTAGAGCATGTGTGGCATGGGGGTAACTGTCATGGATCAGAGTTACTGGAAATCGAGCGCGAAGGTTTGGAGACGAGAAGTGTGTAGGACACCCCTGTACACCCAGAACCATCGGGGGGGCCTGGCTTTTTAACAGGCAGGTTCGTACAACATGGCCGATCTGACCACAGTAGAAGCACGCACCCTCGTCCCTCCGACGCTGGCGTTCCTTGGGCGAGATGTGCATGCGCTCGATCTGCATGGGTTCTGGGGAAAGTTTAGGTGGGACTGGGTTGACGGCTGGAATCTTCTGGTCGATGGCCTGATGGCACTCCTTTTGTCGGGTTCGTTTCCTGGCATCAATGCTTGTGGCTAGATCAATGAGCCCTTGAAGGTTGGACGGAAGCTCTCGGGCTGCTAATTCATCCTTAACTGGATCGGAGAGTCCATGAAGAAATATGTCAAACAATGCTTGATCCCCCCATCCACAAGAGGGAACCAAAGTCCGGAAATCAATAGCATAATCAGTGACAGATCGGGATCCCTGACGTAGTTTGAGTATCTGAGCCGCCGCCTGATGCCCCGTGAATGAACGATCGAAAACCCTCCTCATTTCGTCCGTGAAAGTCTTGTATGTGTGGCAACAGGGGATCTGGGCATCCCATAGGGCAGTTCCCCATTCTCTCGCCCTTCCAGAGAGGAGGGTAATTATATAGGCGACCTTAGAGCGCTCAGTGGGGAAAGATGAGGCCTGTAACTCAAGCACAAGGGAACACTGAGACAAAAATGAGCGGCAGGTGGACGGGTTTCCGTCATATGTGGGCGGTGCAGGAAGTTGTGGTTCATGACTGATGGAGCACACAGGAGGAGGCTGGAGAGAACTGGGAGCTGGAGGTGGTTGTGTCTGCTTTATCTGTACAGTGAGAGCAGTTAATGCTTCTGTAACTGTCTGAAGGGTAGAAGTGATCTGCTGGATATCCTGCTGATGCATACCCAAGAGCGCCCCCTGTTTCTCTAGCGCCACTCTCAGTTGAGCAGCCTCTGCTGGATCCATTATTGGCCAGATTATACTGTCCCGCGGGTTCGTGGGGGTGAAGGATCCAAGCGCAGAGCAAGTGCTGCCGTTACTCTGAACGAGCTCCGCGGCGAAAATGCGGAAGTGGGGAGCCGGCGTCTGTGGAGAATAAGCGCAGTGTTTCCAGTCAATGAGCTCCGCGGCGGGAATGCGGAAGTGTGCCGCCGGCGTTAGTGGAGAGCGAGCGCAGTGTTTCCAGTCAATGAGCTCCGCGGCGGGAATGCGGAAGTGTGCAGCCGGCGAGTGTGGAGAGCGAGCGCTGCTGTGTTTGCCGGCGTGAAGATCACTCGTGGTCGTGAGACGGGCGGGGATCAAAGCCGGTGAGTCGAGAGAGTCCGTAATCCAAGTTCGTAGTCGAGAGAGAATTCCGGAGGTCGGCAACAGTAAATACGAGAAGGCAATATATCCAAGACGTGAGACAGAGACGAGGTCGGTGAAACAGAGCGTGGTCGTGATCCGGAAAGTCGAAATGGAAAAGAACGCTGGAATACTGGGCATGAGTAGCACACAATAATCTGGCAACGTGATGCTGTTAGAGCGTGGTATAAATAGGTAGTTGAGATGTTCTTTGAGAGGTAATTGAGAACAGGTGTGATGAGAGTGGTGAATGAGGCGTTGAAAAGCAGGAGGCGGGGAGTATATGGAGCTGGAATGCACAGGTGATCAGGTGATCAGGTCTTTGCTTGAGACATGGGCGTTACCTGGCATGCCGTGACACTCTTCTCTTCTCTTCTCTTCTCTCTCTTTCTCTCTCTCTCCCCCTCTCTCTCTTTCCCTCTCTCTGTCTCTCTGTCGAGCTATTCATGTCACTCCTGAGCTGCCAGTGATCCAGACCCCCTCTGCCCCCTGGAGCTGTCTGACTCATCCTGGTGTCCTGCTTCTGGTTGGAGATCTCATCGCATGGATGCCCCTTGTGGTCTGCCTGGGATGCGTGTGGTGACTGGGAACGGTTCCACTTCTCCACGTTCCTGTCCTCGGCTGTTGCAGACAGCTGTTCTCTGAGGACTTGTGACTTCAGTCGCTCGATAGTTCAGGACTGGAGTTTCCTACATGGGAACTTCCAGTCTCACACAGTATGATGCAGATCAATCCCTGCTCTCCGTTTCACCCATATGAGGATGGGTTCCCTGTTGAGTCTGGTTCCTCTCATAGTTTCTTCCTATTACCATCTCAGGGAGTTTTTCCTTGCCACTGTCGCCGTCATCCTCGGCTTGCTCATCAGGGACAGTCTTATCATTTTGATTCATACAGGTTCACATCTCATACAAAATTAAATACAGTGGAACCTCGGATTGCCAGTAACCCGGTTTGCGAGTGTTCTGCAAGAAAAGCAAAGATTTTAAATAAATTTTTACTTGAATTACGAGCAAGTCTTGGTTTACGAGTTCTGAGTATCATGTATCACGCACGCACTTCTTGTTTTGATGCCGAGCGTCACGTGATCACAACTGAGCCAATGGTTTCTCTCTCTTGCGCTGCGGAATTGTGGGTAATTGTCTCCCCTGCTGGGTCTTAGGGCTTTGGTTTACGAGTGTTTTGGAATACGAGCCCGCTTCTGGAACGACTTAAGATCGTAATCCAAGGTTCCACTGCAATTCTTTTGATTGTGTAAAGCTGCTTTGCAACAATGTCAACTGTTAAAAGTGCTATACAAATAAAATGTAATTAAATTGAATTCTGAATAGAGAATCTTTTGGCCATCTTGATTAGTTGTGATAAGGAACCACAAAGCAATATTTATTTCGTCTGGTGCCCAATTTGGGAAATTAAAATTGCAAATGAATCAGAACAACTTAAGATAAAGTATGCAGGAAAGTGAGAGCAGACAGGTGTCTGTGCTTGAATTTTGCCACAATGTTCTATGACAATGTTTGCAGGCTTGTGCTGATGACAGGGCCAAAACACAAAACTCACACTCTCTCTCTCTCACACACACACACACATAGTACACACACACACACACACACACACACACACACACACACACACACACACACACACTCATTTTGTTGGTTATTTCTAAATTAAATCATTTTGTCCTGCATGCAGATCACAGTCAGGTGACATCAGATCCTGCAGACTGTATCCTGAACTCTAATGGAATTGTATATGTAAGGAATAACACTCTGTGAAGTGCTGTTATAGAACAGTAATTGTCATGAGTGTTCTGATAAAACTAAGTTAATATTAACCACCACTACCCCACATTTGTTGACACTCACAACAGCATGTCATAAAAACAAGTACTGTAAGTTCTTTTTCTCAGCTATTATTACTTAAATAAGACAAACAAAGTTTATAATGTCACCATGATACTAATTTGGACTGTTTACTGTGCAGGCCCTATGAATGAGCTTTTATTTAAATATATATATATATATATATATATATATATATATATATATTATATTGTGATATATTAATATTAACTTGATTTGTAGCTGCATGACTGTCAGTGCTGCTGGTATGGAAAATTAATCAAGACTTTCTTGCCAATTATAATCCAGAAAGCAACAGTGCTATAGTGTACAGTGAAATAAGCTGTGTATAATATAATATAATTAATATAATATAATAATATAATAGTGTTAAAGACTTGGATCAGAGTTACTGTCCTCATTTAGAAATCACTGTCAGCATCTGTCAGGAGGTGCTTAGTCAACCCAAAGGCATGGATAAGATTTACATACTGTATTTATAAGGTGAATAATGAATTGAGACAAAACAGCCATGGACAGTCAATTAGCTGGCTTGAGCTATGGCAGCGTGAGGGTAAAGAGGAACACCCTAGGGCTTACAGCATAAAGTCATAGATAATATTGACCTGTCTGCTGTGTTCCTTGGTCTTCATGATGCTGTTTGTTCACTATTTTTTCTAACAAATCTCTGAGGGCTTCACAGAACAGCTGTATTTATACTGAGATTAAATTACACACAGCTGGACTCTATTTACTAATTAGCTGACGTCTGAAGGCAATTGGTTTTTTTTAGTTAGGGGGATCAGAGTAAAGCGGGCTGAATATAAATGCAAGCCACACTTTTTCAGATTTTTTTTTGTAAAAAAAAAAAAAAAAATTATAATTGTTCTTCCACTTCAGAATTATGTACCACTTTGTGTTGGTCTATCACATACAATCCCAATAATATACTTTTACATGTGTGATTGTAACATGATATAATGTGGAAAATATGTATACTTTTGCAAGGCACTGTATATGTTGTATATACTCAAGGAAAGGATAAGAATTCAATGAAGCAGCCCAACTCGTAAGCAATGGACAGAGTCTCTTTAATCCATAAGCAGACTAAGGGTTAAAAAAATCTGAGTGAGCAAAGGCAGAGAAATCCATGTGCTTTCACAGAGCCCCTTTCAAACACACAGGAGTCTGACAAGAAATCTCATAGAGAACAATTTTGGTGAGAAAATTGCCATTCCTTGAACCCCTGGACTCTCATAGGGCTCTCTTCAAACTCCCCAGTCTTCTTTCAATCCTTCCAATCGTTGCAAAAAGTTTACATAATTATTGAACATGTCATTTCTTTCTGTAAAAAAAAAATTGACCCTGGCGGGGCCAGAGTGAAAACTGAATTCTGAGAAATCCCAATCTCTCTCAGAATGGATGCGGATTCATATATGTCTATAGTCATATATAAATATATGTCTGCCGTTAACACTGAAGCATTACTGACATGTACCTGTAAAAGCTCTGAATGTGTTCATCTTTAGCTTTAGTCTGACTATAGAGTCGAATTACTGTAGACAAGAGTGTTTTCAGATCCTCTTGGTGGCTCAGCATTTGTTGTGTCTGTCTGTTCCAGTAATATGGATCATCAGCATCTAGTTTCTTGAGCCACTCTGTCTTCAGGATCGTCTTCCTGGTGTTGTTGTCATAGTACACAACATGTTCCCCATCCACTAGACCCACAGCGGTGAACTCTGGGAGATTTATTCCTGGTGTGATGCCAGTGTAGAGGCGCTGCAGTGAGTGTGTGTCTGTAAAATTATATAGATTTGATGAAACAATATTTTAAAGTCCCACTGCATTTTAAGATACAAATCCTGATGATTAACTGCTATAGTAGCTGAACTATTCATTATTTAGTTATAGATATTTGCTTATTAATTCAATTCAGTAACTCAATTATTTGCACAACTGATCAGACAATAGTCACAGATAATAATAGGCAGTTTTACAGAAATTTGCATGGATATTGTCAGGGATAACCCCTAGAGGGCGCCTGGGTCCCAGAGACTTTTTCTTTCTTTTGTAGTTTTTCTTAAGTTTGACTTCATTTCCCAGAATGCACCTCGGTCAGGTGATGAGGTCACTCAACTGATAAATTGTTTTATGCCAGTTTAGTTCAGTTCCTAGTTTATATTTATCATCCATTTTGAAACCTTAATAGTCCAACTACTTACTGTGGAGGCCTAGAGTGCATTTATTCCCATTTTTACCGTGGAACCGTTAGAGGACGCATTCACACATGCCTTCACACATGGGCAATTTGGGAACATCATTTAGCCTAAAAGACACGTCTTTGGACTGTGGGAGGAAACAGGGGTACCCAGAGGAAACCCACCAAGCACGGGGAGAACATTTTAGATTAAAGCTTTTAAATGACATCAAGCTCAAGCCACTGCGATCCACACTGCTTAAGATAAAGGCCGTTGAATTTTAGCTGAGGTGTTAATAATTACTTTTAATACATTCTGGTCATCTAAAATAGTTTGATGTATAATTCAAAATGTTGTAGCGCTTAACGCTATAGAAAATACACCAGGAGTAATAACAATGATGCCTTTATTAACTTAAACATAGTAACACAACAAACAAAAGAACAGAAGAGAAAAACGATTTGGCAATACAACTAACTAATAGACAGAAAACAGTGAGTCTCTCATTTACTGTACCACTCACACACACACACACATACACACACACACACGTGCCCTCACACACCCCACGCATGTGCACAAAGTGAGATGAACACACAGACATACTGTACTGTGCGCGACGATGTCTTTGTTATAACTCAGACTTCAGGTCATGATGTAAGAGAAAAAGAATCCACTTCAGTGTGGAACAGTAACTTCATTATACCTTCCTCATTGTGGATTATTTCTGAGGATAGAACTGAGCTCCATTCCTGCAGAGTTTAACCGGAGTTACTCTTTAAGTGGTTTTGTAGGCAATCATCTTGGTAAAATATATTTTTATTTGGTTTTATATAATCATTTGTGCTGCTGCAAGGACAACATCATGCAAAAACCTGGTTACACAGCAGTTCTTAGTGAGTTTTGTTTACATTTTATTGAACAAAAAATGTCAAAAAGGACACAGTGTTTTGACATCTAGCATCAAAGTGCTAGATCTCAGACACTATAGGCCTCAATGAGCATGTTAAATTTTCAGCTATGCCAAAGTCCATGACCGCACAATTGGAAGCAGACTGAACAAGTACGGTTTGCTTGGAAAGGTTGTCAGGAGAAACATGGACGCATGATGCCAAACCACAAGAATTGTCCTATGGATAAATAAGAACAAAGTGGAGTTGTTTGGCCTTAATGAGCAGCACCATGTTTGTGGAAAACCAAACAGAATTTCAGCAGAAATACCTCATAACCACTGACAAGCGCGACAGTGGAGGGGTGATGATTCTGGCTGTTTTTTGCAGCTGCAGGACCTGAGCACCTTGCAGTCATTAAGTTTAACATGAACTCCTCTGAATACCAGAGTATTCTAGAGGCCAATGGGAGGGCATCTGGACAGCTATTCAGTGATGGAACAAGACAATAATCAGTAGACCTACATCAGAATGGCTAAAAAAGAAAAAAAATCAAGGTTTGGGAATGACCTAGTTTAAACCTACTTTAAACCAATTGAAATGGTGTGACGGGACATTAACAGCTCTATGCACAAGCGAAAGGCCTAAAACCTCAATGAACTGAAGTAATGTTGTAAAAACTATAACTTCACATTATTGCTGGTAAAAGTGTATCTACAAGCTATTAAATAATGGGGGGGGGGGGGGGTACTTAGCATTGCCTAAATGTATTTTTTTTTTTTCCTTTTTGGCTTCATTTTTGTGAACAACGTTGTTTGTTGTTCATCCAAGGTTGTATTGGATGAACAACAGATCGATTATGATCAGACAATTTAATTACACATTTTCTGTTAATGTTAACAATATTATGTCCATTAAAGTTTATTGGGAGTGATGTAATGTGGTTAATATTCAGACTAAGAATGTGTTTCATTAATAAAGCAATAAATAACATATTTTACACTTACGTGCACAGATAAAAAAGATAAAATAATAACAATAAAAAAAACCATGAAGGTGAAGCCATTGTTTGCTGTTCTGTGTCAGGTGAGAAACACGCATATGGTTTTCTGTTAGTCTCTATCTGAAGACCTGCTGTGAATGATGAGTGTCTCTCTGTGCAGTGGTGCTGTGTGAGCAATGTACAGAAAAGTGTGAAGTCAATCATGACATCAATAAGATTGATGTGAACCATTTGTGTTTAATGGTTTTAAAAAAGCAAATGGATATTCTGTGTGGGTTAACCTACTTTGTAACAACCTACATTTTGTTATACTGGTTGCAAAATGGAGCAGGTTTTGTACTGCATCTCATTAAAATGATCTGAGTGTTGGCAAAACTGTGTGTGCTACTGTATGTCTCAGTGGTGTGTGGTAATGTGCAATACTCTAAGGATAAACCATAGTGAAATCAACATTTATGAGTAATGTAATTATTGTAAACATTCACTGCTGGAAATGATGCAAAGTTAAATGAAGGGTAACATATTTAGTGGTTTTAGATGAAAAAAGCAAAACAAAAGGTGGAGGCCATGTGGTAATGAGTGTTTTACTATTATGTAAAGTTCTGTAAATGCTAAACACTTTTCAGGTTTAGTTTTCTGGTTTAAAAGGCATCTGTCTCATTTTGATGCAGCAGTAGCAGTTGTGTAAAATGAAAGCTTTGTGGTTAGAAAGTATACACTCCACACAATCTGGTCCACGCATCGAGCGGACATCCTTGAGTGATGATCGGAACCGAGAGTTGATCAAGATGTAGTCTAAGCCAGCCAAGTCCTTGCCAGCTGGATTTCGCCACGTGAGTTGATGTTTCAAGGGATGCTGGAAGTAGCTGTTTCCCACAAGGAGGTTGTTGGTGCTGGCAAAGGATAGAAGGCGCTTTCCATTGTCGTTGATCTCTCCGTGTCCAAAACCGGCCCATCGTGTCCTCCCATCCTGTTCCATCTGTGCCGATGTGGACGTTAAAGTCGCCCGACAGGATGGTCACATTGGTTCATGGGAGGGAGTCCAGCGTTTGCTGGAGTTGGTTGTAGAAATCGTCCTTGACCTGGTCCGGACTGGTCTCAGTTGGGGCATAAACAGAGATAATGTGGGTTTTGACAGTGCCATTGATGGTGAGGACTGCCAGCCATTCAGATATTGGTTGGAATGCAATCACACTCCTGGCTGCGTGACTAGTGACCATAAATCCAACGCCAGCCTTCCGTTTATCTCCACCTGAATAAAAAAGTGTCATTTGGTCATCAATGGCTGGGTCGTAGTTCTGATATTGCTGCGATGGTGATTTTGCAGTTTGTCAATTCCTTCGCGATGATTTCCTTTTGTCCGACTTGGTGACCAGTTCGGACGTTGCATGCGCCGATACAAGTTCCAACTTCCAACTTGTGCCAAGTTCCAACTTCGGCTGCAACGGACGAAAAGTAAATCTCGTCCTCCTATCAAGCTGGATTGGAAGGGTCTTCTTGACCCTGTCCGAAAGGCAGAATTCCAACTTGAGCTATCCAAACGTTTCGCGGCCCTAGCACAATCAGAGGACGTCGACCTTGAAGAAAGGCAAATATCGAGCACGATCATGGACTGCGCCAAGGAAATGTGTCCACCAACTCGCCATCGAACGCGGCCGTGGGTATCCGATGAATGCCTGGAATTGGTGAATGAACGAAAGCGAGTCAAACTGCTGAATTTCGAACGATATCGGCAGCTCAACCAAGCAATTCGTTGTCGAATGAAAGAAGAGCAAGAGGCCTACTGGAACCAAGTGGCGGCCGACTTGGAACAGGCAGCCTCCAAACACGAATAGACAATCCAAGACAATCCAAGACAATCTTATCATTTTGATTCATACACATTCATACAAACTTACTTCTTTTTATTGTGTAAAGCTGCTTTGCGACAATGTCAATTGTTAAAAGCGCTATATAAATAAAATTGACTTGACTTGACTTGACGAATACCACACGCTCTACCAGACACTTCGACGACTGAGTGGAAAGGTTAAGTCAACGAATGACAACATCCAAAATGCTGATGGTACCTTTGTGCGATCGCCGACCGAGCGCCTTCAACGATGGAGACAATTCTTCGAGGAGCTGTACAAACACATTCCACCGCAAGGACCACAATCGGAGTCGCCACGCATTGAGCCACCAGAGGTCGATATGTCTGACACTGAACCAACTTTGGACGAGGGCCGGACAGGCATCCTGGCAGACGACGATGCAGGGGCCACAGACATTCTCTATAACATTGCCAACGTCGCCCAATCATATGGTTTGAAAATTAACACGGACAAAACGAAAGTGCTGTCAATGGATGGGTCGCTGGCCAAGGAGAAGAAAGTGGCTTCTATGGCAGAGGTCCACAGTCGAATTGGTCAAGCTACCACAGCATTTGCTTCTCTGAAGTGGTGTCTGTGGAAGCAAACCAACATAACCAACAAGACCAAGATCCAACTCTTTAGGACTCTGATTCTGCCAATTGCCCTCTATGGATCAGAGACATGGACACTACTCAAACAAGACCTCAACAAACTCGAAGTCTTCCAAATGAGATGCCTTCAACAAATCCTACACATCTCACTCCGCGACCTCATTCAAAATGAGGAAATTCGTTGCCGATGTGAGCAACAGCCAACAATCGAGGAACAAATCCAGCAACGACGACTACGATGGTTTGGCCACGCCCTGTAGAATGGACGGCAGCCGTTTACCACACAGACTCCTCTGGTGTGATCGGCCCACCCTGTGGAGAATCCAAAGAACGGCGCCAAAGAAAACATGGCTCAAGCAGGTCGAAGGCGACATCAGAAACCACAGACTCAACCTCAATGAGGCCAGGACTACAGCCTTGGATCGCCTTGCATGGAGGCGCCTGCAGGAAGAAATCCGACAACCATTGGCACCCACAGCAGCGTACGGCCTTAGGACCAGGTACAGACCAAACGCCAACTAGGGACCAAAGACAAAGAAAGACACACTGCACAACATCCCAGAAATAGACACTGCCTGTCTGTTTTAGTTCAAACCTCCAATGAACTCAACTCTTTTTTGTGCTATTGAGTATTTTAAACATTTATTTATTTATTTATTTATTTATTTATCACCTAATGCGCTGAGGGACATTCTGCAGAGGTTTATCATTACTGACATTGTTTTCATCCCGGTTTACTCCCCTAATTTCCCCACCCTCATTTGTTAGGTCTAAGCAGTCCTGGCATGTCTCCTGGAACATCAAAACATCAAATAAAGGTCAAGGGAGAGATATGGGGTGTGTGGTGGAGAACTGGTACTCTCAACTACCATTCAGAGAGTTGCCCACTTCTACAGCCATCACAACCTCTGCTTGATCAATTTCTTCTCCCCTCACTGTACCTGCTAAAGAATAGTACCAAATGTTTACAGTAGAACCCCATGACTGCCCAGTCAATCAAAAGAGAATACCTGGGACTTGGTGGTTGGACAGGTTTTTTCCACAGACGTTTCAAGAAACATCTGCAGCCAGTTGCTTACTTCATTAAAAAAAAAAAAAAAACTGCGAGGATGTAGAGGAGTGGCGACACTGGATGGAAGCACTAGACATCCATTATTGCTTACACTGATCACAAAAATCTTAACCATCTCAGGACAGCCAAATGTATGAACTCTCATCAAGCACAGTGGTCCTTATTCTTCACAAGGTCAGGGTTAGTGAAACTTTACCATTTCATACCATCTGGGGTCAAAGAATACCAAGGCTGATTCACTAAAAAAAAAAAAAAAAAAAAAAACTCCAGAGCTACACAATCTGACCTACATGCTTCTATAGGCACATTAAATTATGATGTTCATGATTACACAATCAGAAATAGACTAAAGAAGTATGGATTTCATGGAAAAGCCAATTTTCCCCAAAACATAATGACAATATTTTACGTACAAGGCTCTAAACGGTCTAGCTCCCACATACCTAACCAGGCTTCTGATATGTAACAATCCACCACACTCCTTAAGATCAGAAAACTCCGGACTACTGGTAGTTCCCAGAATATCAAAATCTACAAAAGGAGGAAGGGCATTTTCATATTTAGCTCCAAAACTTTGGAATAGCCTTCCTGACAGTGTTCGGGGCTCAGACACAGTTTCCCAATTTAAAAGTAGACTCAAGACGCATCTCTTTAATCTGGCATACACATAATTTATTTCTTTACCTCATACTCCAGTACATCTATCCTGAATGGCAACCACGCTAATTCTTTTCACCTGCTCTTCATTTTTCCACCCATCCTGAGGCATCTGGAGATTGTGCCAGCTTCGGTAGACAGAGGCCAACCCTGCGAGGTTCCTGAGGCATCCAGAGAAGGACCTGCTCCAGCTGAATTCTTCTTCATGTTGGTTTGGATCTACACATGCTGCTCCTGAGCTCCCAGTGATCCAGACTCCCATCTGCCCTCTGCACCTGCTGACTCATCCCTGAGCTGAACTGGACTTTGTGTTAATTTAAATAACTTCTGTTATATCAAACTTTCAGCTGCATAACACACATAATGTTATACAATTTCTGTTATGTTATATTCTCACCCAGATGAGGATGGGTTCCCTGTTGAGTCTGGGTCCTCTCAAGGTTTCTTCCTATTGCCATCTCAGGGAGTTTTTCCTTGCCACTGTCGCCGTCACCCTTGGCTTGCTCATCAGGGACAATCTCATTATCTAGACACATTTTTCTTACACATATATACATTTCCATAAGTCTTCTTTTCATTTTCTTTTCATTTCTGTGAAGCTGCTTTGAGACAATGACCATTGTTAAAAGCGCTATAGAAATAAAAATTGAATTGAATTGAATTGAATATGACTTAGCTTTGCAACATTGCATCTGAGCAAACCACAAAAGTTCTGAAACCTTATCTTTTGACGTGATGAGACCAAGATAAAGATGTTCAGACATCATGAACATCAAAGTGACAGTGTTAACCACTAATGCACCGTATTAGAAGCTGCTCTAAGGGTTTCTATAAATAAAGGATTCCATTTATCTCGAGCTGAAGAGGAAACAACCTGAAAACGAAATGTCCTGCACGTGTTTTAAGCATCACTTAAAGCTCAGTATTTAATAAAAATGTGTTATATTACACCTCACATTGCTTACAAAGATATAAAATATCGAATCCAGGTTATATCAGATCATGTTCTGCATATTTGTTTATTTGGAGCACTATACTGTAGGAGGTGCACTAAGACATCACCCGCTGTCAGGGAGAACCCCTAGAGGGCGCCAAAGCGCCCAAGGACCTTTTCGTTTGTAGTTTTCTTAAGTTTCGTTTTGTCATTTCATTTCCCAGTTTGCATCTCGGTCAGGTGACGTGGGCGCTCACCTGAACCGAGTTGGCTATTAGTTTCATTATAAATAACTTGGGTTTGTTCTGTTCCGTTGTCTTGCATCTGTTAATTACACCCCGTAAATGTCTGTGAGTTTAGTTTGTGTCTCCCGTTACCTTTATACGTGTTTTAGTTTCATTTTACTTATAAAGTCTATTTGTTTTGTTAATTTCCCTGTTTTTGTGTTAAATAAACATCGTTCCTTTAAAAACCTGGACCTCTGCGTTTATGCCTCGCACCCCAGTTCATGACAGAAGCGAGCTTCCTCTTCCTCTGCCGACGCCGTCATGCGCCGCTGAGGACAGTGAGCTTCCTCTTCCTCCGCCGCCGCCTTCATGCGCCGCCGAGGACAGCGAGCCTCCTCTTCCTCCGCCGCTGCCTTCATGCGCCGCCAAGGACAGCGAGCCTCCTCTTTCTCCGCCGCCGTCATGCGCCGCCGAGGACAGCGAGCCTCCTCCTCCGCCGCCGTCATGCGCCGCCGAGGACAGCGAGCTTCCTCTTCCTCCGCCTGCCGCTGTCATGCACCGCCGAGGACAGCGAGCTTCCCCTTCCTCCGCCGCCGTCATGCGCCATTGAGGACAGCGAGCTTCCTCTTCCTCCGCCGACGCCTTCATGCACCGTTGAGGACAGCGGGCTTCCTCTGCCTTCGCTGCCCCACACCAGAAAGGACGGCGCTCATCCTCTGCCTCCGCCTCCCTATCGCCGGATGTAAGAGCCAGCCTCTGGGTGAGAGGGGCAGACATTGTACCCTGGGCGGGATGCCTGGGACCTCCTGTAGCGCACCGGAGTTGCGCCCTTTGAGGGGGGGTTATGTCAGGGATAACCCCTAGAGGTGCGCCAAAGCGCCCAAGGACCTTTTCGTTTGTAGTTTTCTTAAGTTTCGTATTGTCACTTCATTTCCCAGTTTGCATCTCGGTCAGGTGACGTCGGCGCTCACCTGAACCGAGTTGGCTATTAGTTTCATTATAAATAACTTGTGTTTGTTCTGTTCAAACACAAGTTGTCTTGCATCTGTTGACGTTGTCTTGTTGACGTTGTCTTGCATCTGTTGATTACACCCCGTAAATGTCTGTGTGTCTATTTGTCTAAATAAAGTCTATTTGTTTTGTTAATTTCCCTGTTTTTGTATTAAATAAACATCGTTCCTTTAAAAACCTGGACAGATTCAGTTCATGACAGAATGCAAGACCGTAACAGAGGCATAGCAGAGGAGCCCTTCCCCCGGGAGATTCTTTTGGGGGGGCAACGATGTATGCGTTGTGGGTAGCCGGCACGGAAGGCAGCCGAATAACCAAGCGGCGTTGCGGCAAAAGGAGAAGGAGATCGGGCAGGAAGACGCAGGTCAAGCAGGAGCTGCGGAGAGAGCAGCCAAACTGGGAAGGCTGCCGGCTGGCGATAAGGCACACTCCGTTCGAAAATGGAGCAGCTCAGGGCGACATGAGTCCCCGCACTCACGGGAGGGTAAAGACCAGGAGGTCTATGTTTGGCGGTGACCAGGGTGCAGAGGCGCCCAGCACCGAGCGTCTGGGAAGAATGGAGTGTGAGTGGGACGTGCAGCAGGGAGCAGCCTCCCAGCATGACTGGAGCAGCTTTGGGCGGTGCGCGAAAAAGAATGTAGGGCGCATTCGTGACCTGCAGGAGCAGGTGGCCACGCTCCATGGGCTGCTAACACAGCTAAGCTTCAGAGAAGGCTCAGACCTGCCCGCTCGTCCAACCTGTGACAGCGACGAGGACAGAGAGCACTTCTACATGCCGATCAGTGATGACAATGGCGAGCTCTTCTATATGCTGTATAGCATCGACGACGAAGACGAGCTCTGCATCGATGATGAAGACGGCGAGCTCCTCTTTCCGCCGTTGTCCAGCAGCGAGGAGGACAGCGAGCTGCCGCCGCTGCACCGCGCCGAGGTGGATAGCGAGCTGCCGCCGCTGCACGGCGCCTTCATGCACAGCGAGCTGCCACCGCTGCACGGCGCCTTCGTGGACAGCGAGCTGCCGCCGCTGCACGGCGCCGTCGAGGACAGCGAGCTTCCTCTTCCTCCGCCGCCGCCTTCATGCGCCGCCAAGGATAGCGAGCTGCTTCTTCCTCCACCGCCGCCTTCATGCGCCGCCGAGGACAGCGAGCCTCCTCTTCCTCCGCCGCCCCCTTCATGCGCCGCCGAGGATAGCGAGCTTCCTCTACCTCCGCCGCCACCGTCATGCTCCACCGAGGATAGCGAGCGTCCTCTTCCTCCGCCTTCATGTGCCGCCGAGGACAGCGAGCCTCCTCTTCCTCCTCCGCCGCCGCCGTCATGCGCCGCTGAGGGTAGCGAGCCTCCTCTTCCTCTGCCGCCGCCGTCATGCGCCGCCGAGGATAGCGAGCTTCCCCTTCCTCCGCCGCCGTCATGCGCCGTTGACGACAGCGAGCTTCCTCTTCCTCCACCGACACCTTCATGCGCCGTTGACGACAGCGAGCTTCCTCTTCCTCCGCCGACACCTTCATGCGCCGCCGAGGATAGCGAGCTTCCTCCGCCGCCGCCCTCATGCGCCACCGAGGACAGCGAGCCTCCTCTTCCTCCGCCGCCGCCTTCATGCGCCGCCGAGGATAGCGAGCTGTTTCTTCCTCTGCCGCCGCCGTCATGCGCCGCCAAGGACAGTGAGCCTCCTCTTCCTCCGCCGCCGCCGTCATACGCCGCCGAGGATAGCGAGCTTCCTCTTCCTCCGCCGCCGCCGTCATGCGCCGCCGAGGATAGCAAGCGTCCTTATCCTCCGCCGCCGCCTTCATGCGCCGCCGAGGACAGCGAGCCTCCTCTTCCTCCGCCGTCGTCTTCATGCGCCGCCGAAGACAGTGAGCTTCCTCTTCTTCCGCCGCCACCTTCTTGCGCCGCCGAGGACAGCGAGTGTCCTCTTCCTCCGCCGCCGCCGCCTTCATGCGCCGCCGAGGACAGCAAGCCGCCTCTTCCTCCGCTTTGATCTTTTATCACTCCAAAGGTGATTTCACAGTCATTCACACGTGATGATAGACATGAAGGCTTTCAGATGAGAAATGAAATACAGGATCTTCATAAATAAATAAGTAAATAAATAAAAAGCATAGCTGGGTTGCCACTGAACAGCACATTTGGGATAACCATAACCTGGATGTCTGAGAGACTCCACAGAAGTAAAAGAGCTTTTGTTAGCAATAAAAGATTTTTAAAGGGAAGAAACCTCGAGAGAAACCAGATTGAAAAGGGACAAGTGCAAAGTCTGTGCATGTGATCCAGGTTAAGACAGTGCTTTTAAGAGTAAACATGTTTTTGTGTGTTATGTCTGTGAGGAAGACATGAGGAGAGATCCAGAAGGAGAAGTGCGCAGGCAGGAGAGATCACGAGAGAGAAAGAGAGAAGTACACAGAGGAAAGAAATGAGAGAAGAGAAAGAAGTAGAAGTGAATGTGCGATGAAGATGTGGGTGCAGCTGAATCAGAGCGAGGGACTGAAGCAGGGGCTGATGGTGAGACAGGTGTAGACAGGGAGACAGATGATCTTGTTTATTCTCTGTTCATAGAACTTCCAGTGCAGTAACACATCCTTTTACAAATGAAGAAAACATGTTAGATTTAATGATACAGAAAAAACATAAAGTCATCAATACATCCATGTCAAGATTGCAACAAAAATAAAATGTCATGACCCATCTGTGAATCAGAGCAGTTTCTGTTCCTGTTTTTTTTTTTTTTTTTTTTTTGTGCGTGTGTGTGTGTGTGTGTGTGTGTGTGTGTGTGTGTGTGTGTGTGTTTAATAAAACTGGGATTAAATTAACTAAAAATTGCAGTGCAATCAAGTTTTTGTAGATGCTGTGCTTGTAAAAGAAGAAAGGATTCCTAACACAATCACATAAAGAGTAACTCTGGAGAGTAAATTCTGCAGGAATGGAGCTCAGTTCTGACCTTATAAAAGTCCTGTTTTTGTTCATGAGCAGTGTTCATCAGATATCTGCAGGTAAGAGTGATTTAATATACTGAATAACATCTGTACTTCATTCATTGCAATTACTGTAGTTCATTACAAAAAAAAACAACTGAATTAATTCTCCACAAAGATGGAATTGAATAGAAAACTCCTGCTCCACCTGAAGCATAATTTTAACCAGGAATAGATTTCAGCACCTATTTCTTGCCCACTGTGGATCACCAAAGTGATCCAAAGTGGTTAAAAACCACTTATTATATATATATGCCCTTTCAACATGACAATGTTTTTTTTTTTTTTGGTCCAGGAAGTGTATTATATGGTTTGTGCAGATTACACAATTCAGTGCTTAAATTGTACATTTGCATCGGATGTATAATTAATAGAACGCTCAAACACCATTCACAATAAGAAACACATTTCTGTTGTGCTGGTTGTCCAAATCTTGCATCACAATCCATCATATCAGGAGGCATCATTACACACCAAACTGGTGAGGATGTTAAAAGCAAATTAGCTGATGCTGTTTTTGTTTCATCAAATCTGTTTTATTTTACAGTCAGACACTCTCTGCAGTACATCTACACTGCAGTTACACCAGGAATAAATTTCCCAGAATTCACCATTGTGGGTCAGGTGGATGGAGAGCAGTTCAATTACTACGACAGTAAGATCAGGAGAATGATCCCGAAGACGGAGTGGATACTGAAGAATGATGCTGAAGATCCAGAGTACTGGAACAGAAACACACAGACTGCACAGGGTTCTCAGGAGAGCTTCAAAGTCAATGTGGGTACAGCAATGCAGCGCTTTAATCATGATACAGGTACAGTACACACACACACACACACACACACACACACACACACGCAGTTAAAATAATGTACTATATGTCATTTCATACTGACAGTATGGAGATAAACAGTATGTGTGTGTGTGTGTGTGTGTGTGTGTGTGTGTGTGTGTGTGTGTGTGTACAGGAGTTCACACAGTGCAGCTGATGTACGGCTGTGAGCTGGATGATGACGGCACCACTAGAGGATACACACAGTACGGTTATGATGGAGAAGATTTTATCAGCTTTGATCTGAAGACTCTGACCTGGATCGCTCCGACACCTCAGGCTCTGATCACCAAGAACAAGTGGGATCCTAATTATAGTCTTAATAATAACAAGTGGAAGATCTATCTGGAGAAAACCTGTATAGAGTGGTTGAAAAAGTACCTGTCTTATGGCAGAGAGACTCTGGAGAGGAAAGGTAAACTGTGTGATCTGTTACTGTAACTAACACACACTCACACACACTTTCACTGGAGAGAAAATCATGCGACACTTCTGTCTAATTTATTTCATGTATAAAATGCATTTTCCTAGTATAATTTGTTCATTAATAAATCTGATGGTTTTCTGTCTCTGCAGTTCGTCCCGAGGTGTCAGTGTTCCAGAAACACTCGTCTCCTTCTCCAGAGGTGGTGTGTCACGCTACAGGTTTCTTCCCCAAAGCAGTGATGATCACCTGGCAGAAGGACGGAGAGGACGTGCATGAGGACGTGGAGCTCAGAGAGACGTTACCCAACCAGGATGGAAGCTTCCAGAAGAGAAGCATTCTGAAAGTCCCAGCTGAGGAGCTGCAGAAACACACCTACACCTGCGTGGTTCAGCACAGCGGCTTGGAGGAGGAGTTAGTGCGAGAAGTACCAAAAGGTCCTAATAAATAGAGATGTAGAGAGTTGATTTAAAGTTGATTTCTTGCTTCAGCATATAATCGAGTTTTGAAGTAAAGTTCTTATTTATGTGGACACCTGATAAGCAAACCTATATAGGCTGGTTGAACATTTTATTCCAAAGCCATGATCATTAAGATGCTATAAGAGCCTCCACTCCCCAGCGATAGCTTTTATTTAGTCTGTGGAACATAGTATTATTGTAATTATGATTTATGATTACATAAGACTTTTAACAGTGGTCACAAAGCACCCTTATAGATCAGTAAGACAGAGGTAAAAGTAAAAGATGCAAAATCTCCCAAAGACAGCAGAGGAACCCATAACTTTCTGTATAACACTGAAAAGATCATGTAAACACATTTATCTGACATCAAATGAGAATGGGTCTCGTTCCTCTCAAAGTTTCTTTCAATTGTCATCTCAAGATGTTTTTCCTAGCCACCGTCACCCCCGGTTTGCTCATTGAGAACAAGCTGATAATTATCATTTATACACATGTCCTTACACTTTTCAAAGTCATTTCCAATTTTTTTTTTTTTGATACCTTAAAGCTGCTTTGTGACAATCCATTTGCAAATCCTTATAGAAGTTCCTATGAGAATACTGCTCACAGAATGACTGCTGAGTAAATTCATCTCACCACATTCCAAACACTCTCAATGTGGTTAAGATCTGAACTCTGTGGTGGCCAATTCATGTGTGGTAATGATGTATCATTCTCCCTGAACCACTCTTTCACAAATTGAGCCGATGAATTCTGACATCGTCATCGTGGAAAAAATCTGGTCATTCAGTATACTCAGGTCATCAGCTGACCTCAGCCCCATTTTTGGGCACATAACAATGCTGAGACTTGACAAGACCAAAAGAAGTAGCCAGATCATATCACTGGCTTAAGGCTCCAAACACCCTAAATGTTTAAATGATCTCTGATAACAACAATTATAAAAAACAATTATTAATCTTTCAGAAATAGAGGAAAGTCTTTGTTACCGAATAAAGGTGTACTCCCCCATAACTTTAACTAACTTATCCAAGCAGCCAGGGAAGCTAAAGTGCATATTATGTGGGATAGCCGTTTATACATATACCAGTTCCTTACAGTCCATCATACAAACTAATTTAACTCCATTGCCTGATTGATTTCTTATACAGCTGTGATCCTGTTACTTTTGTTTCAGAAGGTCAAATTATGGGCCTGGATCAAGCAACTAAGGATTGATTTCTGGAGCTGTCCAGCATATTATTAAACACTGGAAGGATAGTGCTGATCCCTTAACTTCATCGAAGAAGTTTCATTAGAACAATAGTCACAGAGATCATTTAAATACTTGGTGAAGTTGTATTGTTAAAAATGTGCAGTAAAAATCAGAGCTATTTTTAATAGTGAATGTACAAGCATTTATATGCACAAACACAATGTGATGAGAACTCCCAAGAGTAACTGGCTGCGTGGCCATAAAAAACCACGATAAGAAGAGAAGTGAATGAAGCAATGCATGTGCCAGCTGTACAAGCCTCTGGAGGCAGTGTTATGATCTGGGGGGTATTCCAGAAAGCTTGGATAACTTACCATTTGGTAAATCATAACCTCCGGGTTGACTTACCCCAAATCAAATCCGAATACCATAAGTATGTCAGTGCCAAAACACCAGAGAAGAGTAAGTTTAATCAACCTCCTACTGGTTACCCAGAGCTTAACGTTTTTATGCAGGCTTACTTTATTTAACTGCATATGATGTATGGGCTACTGTGATTTTAGTTGTATTACTTTGACATGTTTTTTTCCTGCATTATTGGTTTTTCTTTGATGATAATGAGAATTCTATGGGTTATATTTCTTATGGATACTGATGGAGGGATTGTATTATTGGACCCTACAGAAAGAACACATTCCATCACAGTTGTAAGTGTTTTGTTGTCAGATACCTTTAGTTGCTTTTAGATATATACATTTTTTTCTTTTTGCCAGATAATGTATACTTTAATATTTCCACTGAAGGATGAAGATGATGATGAAGAGACCACATCTGCTGTGACAGAAGTGGACAATGCTGGTAGATCCACTGAGGTACGATGTATACCATTATAATGTATGCCCCCTTTTTACATTAGAGCAACAAACTGTCATTGTTCTTTCACAGGACATACCTTGGGATTTGCCCACAGATGAAGGTCCATCAACCTCAATGCACGATCTAAGCAGTGCAAGAACTTGTGTGCAGTTGTCTGACAGAATCTCATTTATTTAATTATTTTTGTCTTCCTAGTTGCCAGCAAAGGAGCTGAATAAGGTCCATCTTCAAAAACAAATAAGAATAAGTGACATGGAGATGGACCTTATACGGCTTCAAATGGAAGAGAAAAGGCTATCCATTAAGAAAGCAACACTAGAAATTGAATTACTGGATCATCGCCTTAAGGTGAGAACTTGTCTCAATATTAATCTCTTGAATGTTAAAAGTGTTGTGTATATAAAGCAATGTAAAAAAAAACAAAAAAACATTTTATTTAATTTTACTTTCATTGTTTTTCAGGAAATAAAGAAATGAACTGCACATCAGACCAGTGCAAACAATTTAATAAAAGTATTTTTGACAAATCCTGTCTCTCAAAAGTCTTCCATCTCTGTTGTGTGCAAAAATCTGTAGGGGTTCCTCTAGGCTATCTTCCTCAAAACAAGGAGGCTGGCTTTCTCCTCTTATTGTGGCAATGTAGTGAATCACAACACAAGCCACTATGAGGTCGCATGCCCTCTTTGGACTGACCCGGAGTCCACGCAGACACTGAAACCTAGACTTGAGAATCCCTATGGTCATCTCCACCTTGGCCCGTGTTCGTCTGTGAGCCAGGTTAAAGCGTGTCTGTGGTCCAGGATCAGGTTCAGGGTGGGTGTCATTAAGTAGCTTTTAGCTTGCTAAAAGGAGAAAGAGAGAGCTCACCAGTGGCGACCAGTCAATACGGGGCGCAGGGGTGCCGCCCCCCTTAAAGTTAGGCAGAAAAGAATGATACTTTAGCATGTAATTATTTAACATAATAATTACTCATTTTAATAATGAAATAGTAATTTATTCACAATATTCCGCTGTATTTCTTAATATAATTTATTTGCAATAAAAAAAAATCTAAACTGTATTACGTTCATTTGTATTCATGTAGGCGGGGCGCCGGACAAACGAGTGTTTATGTAGGCGTGTACATTTTTGATTAAGCTGAGCTCTAATTGGATCTTTTCAAATCATGCTTGGGGCGCAGCACTGTGCGCACCGAACCCTCCAAATCAATATTGTTTTTAAATATATTTTAAATATTGTACAGTGGTGGTTCAGAGGGCTAAGGCACTGAGTTACTGATCGGAAGATTGGCGGTTTGATTCCCAGCTCAGCCAGGTTGCCATTGTTGGGTCCTTGAGCAAGGCCCTTAACCCTACCTGCTCCAGGGGCGCTGTACCATGGCTGACCCTGCGCTCTGACAACAGTTACGCTGGAATATGCGAAGAAGGAATTTCACTGTGCTGTAATGTATATGTGACAAAATAAAGGCTTTACTTTTGCTTTACTTTAAATATTCAATACTGTTTTTAAATATTCAAAATCAATATTGTTTTTAAATATTTGGGCTCATACCGCCACTGGTCCTAACACAGGAAAAAGTAGTTGTGCACAAACGGGAAAAATCATACATTTACAAGGAAAAAAACACTTATAAAGGAAAAAAAAACATACACATATACGGGAAAGATGATTTGCTCTTCTGGGCCACTGTAGAGCTGAGATTAATGACTGTTATTAGTGTGCTTGTCAAAGGCACAATACAGTATGTATTTATCTATTTTCTTATGTACTGTATTGCAGTATTCTCAGTAGTGAATGAAGTAATCATATCCTTTATGGAAGTAAAAGTTCTATGATTATTCTTTCTCATAGTTGCCTACATATCTGATGTATGTGTAGATGAAAATGAGGTTGAAGATGCAGCATCCAACTCATTCAAGTGATCCTCATCTTCAGTATCTTATGCATCACTGTCTACAGCTAAATTCTCTGGAAACCACAGCAACCACAGTAAAACATTAAAACATGAGCAATGTTATGAAAGCACCATCGCATTAAAGGATGTAGGGAGAGGCGTGGAGCTAGAGTTGGGGATGCATGTGTGTGTGTGTACTTGTATAAAAGCACTGTTAGTAAAAACTGTTATACACTCGTATGCATTAATTTGAACAATACTTCACTACCAGAAGGAGTATGTTAATGGCAAACATTAACAGACCGTTATAGTCATTAAAATTGTAGGACCTTGGAGGTCTAAAATGTTGACCAGCAGTATGCAAACTGGCTTGACTTCTCTCCAACAAAGGAAGCTCTCATCTATCATAGACCATTTGCTGGTTGCAATACTGCATTGGAGAATGTAATCTACTGCTATATGGTTATTTTGAATTTTAGTAATTGATACTCCTCTTGGCAACCACATGTGTGTGTGTAAATTAATTATTTACACACACCTGTTTTATCTTGAGGATCAATGTTGATCTCAAGATTCCTTCCTTTCAATTTGGATAGCTGTCCTCATTCCAGAGCCATAAGAACTTTACTTATCTTTGTCCACTTGTCCTTCAAGCAGCCTGCAATACTGATGATATACTCTGATATTATGCCCAAGAAAGTCTGCAAGGTCATTCATTTTGTTGTTCTTCAGGTTGAGGACCTTAGACATTGTGCCCCACAGTTTAGAGCAATCTGCCAAATGCCATCTGATCCTCTGAAGTGGCTACGCGCTTGTGTCCTCCTAAACATGAAGGGATTCTCATCGAGCACATCACAGTTATGGCAAGTTTTGACAAGTAACGCCATTGATGCCTGCATATCAGCTGGGAGGAGAATTGGGACCTTTCTCTGCACCCTGTTTTACTTTTATCTCTATTCGCTGAAAGTGCTAACAAACTTTTCTCAAGGTCAGATAAAGCAAGTTCAAGATCTGGATGAGTTGATGAGGTGTCTCTCAATGTAAAAGCATTAATCAACATTTTGGATACTGTCAGGGATAACCCCTAGAGGGCGCCAATGCGCCCTGAGATTTTGTTAGTAGTTCTGTTTAGTTTCACTTCATTAGCCTGCATGCAGCTTGGTCAGATGACATGGGCGCTCACCTGAACCGAGTTAGTTATTAGTTTCTTTATAAATGGGTTGTTTTGAGTTTCAGTTTTCGTCTAGCAACTGTTGATTTAATCTAGTGAATATGTTTAAGCTTAGTTCATGGTTTCTTGTAGAGATTTGTGGTTTGGTTTGTTTTTGATAAAAGTTTAGTTTGTTTGTAAGTTTTCTTTAAATATCAATAAAAAACATTATTCTCTTTTCACCATCGAGACCTCTGCAGTTATGCCTCGCACACACCAGAATCGTGACAGATACCTCTCCTTCTGTCCTATGGTTAAAGAGTATCACTCTTTAAGAGTGTGATTTTTGCAAGTTCTGCTCAGTGCTTGGCTCTTCACTAAGTTTTGTTTGGCACTCCAGCCTTTGTATGCTCAGGTGCTGGTGCATCTTCACATCTTCAGCAAAAGAAAGTAGTTTGGGAGCATTCCATTTTGCCTCACTCAAATTCCTGAGGGCCTTGAATGACACACACACAATCAGATTTGCTTGAACATGCACACATTGTGAATGGCACTCAAATCAGCACAGATCATTGCTTCACATTTTATAACATCAGCCATTTTCTTGAAGTTGTGGCCTAACTTCAAAGCCAAAGATGGTGTTTGTACGTGTTTGTTTCTTCATTCAAGCCAGCCACATTTTTTCGCAGCTTCAAATAGCTTGAGGAAAATAATCCGGTACAAAGAAATCAGACAGTGTCTTCAACTTGACATTTTTACGTCCTTGGAGCACAATAAAAGGCCACTCTGAAACATGCAGTTTTGTTTTATTGGGGGGGGTCTGGGGACTCAGAAAACCAGTCAGTATCTGGTGTAACCACCATTTGCCTCATGCAGTGCAACACTCCTTTGCATAGAGTGTGGTTACACGTGGTCTGCAGTTGTGAGGCTGGTTGGATGTGCTGCCAAGTTCTCTGAAATGCCTTTGGAGACGGCTTATGGTAGAGAAATGAACATTCAGTTCACAAGCAACAGCTCTGGTGGACATAGCAGGCAAGATACAGACGGACCATCACTATGTCATGGGAACCTCGACCACGACTGGGGTCTGGATTCAGGACAGATCTCTTGTATTTTTTTAAGTGGTTGACTACACGATAAGCCTTCACCTGTGATTGCGCACAACCAGCACATGGACTGACCTCAGATGCCAGGAATGTTACCACTGCTGGTCACAGGGTCTGTGACCAGCAGACCCTTTATCAAGTGCTCAACAGGTGCACTTGATAATTTCAAAATCAGCAGCACTAGAGCTCCCTGCTATGTTCTGACACTTGATAATTTCTATTATTATTTAGAAATATTCTGTTGACACCATTACTGTTAAAGAGTCAAGAAAGTTACTCAATTAATAGCTTCTCATAGAGCACATGAAATATTTATTAAAAAAAAAAAAAAAACATTTGTTCTTGTTTCCCAGCCTTAAGAGGACTCCAGATGTGACCAAAAATAAAGAATCGAGACAAGATCCTGAAAAGCTCTCTTACACCTGTACTAAAAAGCAGTCAAACAAAAGTCCTTGTGATACCTTTTTAAACATCCATTTAAATATTCACACTTAACCACTGATTGCTTGTGATTGTTGGTGATTTATCATGATGTTACTGTGTTTTATTTATTCTTCCAGTTTTATATATATATATATATATATATATATATATATATATTTTTTTTTTTTTTTTTTTTTTTTTTTTTTTACCCAGAAACAGAGGATGCAGTTCTTTACTCATGAAAACTGACTAAAAATTAACTTTTTTTTTTAACATTACTTCAGACAAATTTTGACACTAAATATAACCATTAGTCACACAGGCAATCTAAACTTCAATCTAAACAGAAGTATTATTTTCTTTTCTTCTGGCTTAAAACAAAATTTTAAAAAAATCCCGTTAGCATGCTGCTATAAAAATAATCAGTAACTCTGTCTCAGTAAGCTTTATCATGTCACATTATTTAATTAATTTTCTATTATAATATGTCTTTATTAGACGACTAGACAAAACTTGCTTTATAGGAGACAGGGTCAGAGTTTTCACTCAACCCGCCTGTTAGTGATTGATATAAAGAGCCAGAAAAACAACCAATCTGTTATTTGACTGAACACAAGGACAAAAAGATAGACATGTATGAATCATAACATTTTGCTAAAACCTTACAGACAAACTGCTATAAGGTTTAGTATGAAATGTGCAGAATCCTGAGGCAGTTCTACAATAAAACTACAATCTGTAAATCTGATGCTAAAAATATTTTTAAAAATCTATTAGAGCTGAGTGAGTAATAACTGATGTATGAGATTATACACACACATTCCATTGACTCTGCAGCATTATTGACCCACAGATGAATAGATAACATGCAGATCCACCTTCTCACTGTGTCTCCTGCTCCTCTTGCTTTTCTTCTTATGGAACTGAAGAGCGGCGTAATTCACAGAGTCTGCCTCAGGTACCTGCAGAAACACAGGAGTCACAGATTATAAAAAATGAGTAATAAATCAAGAAAATCAAACATTTTTGCTAGACTCTTATTGAGCTGGAACGAAAACACTTGAGAGCTTCAGACTTTATCTTGTGCACTTTCATTGTTCCCGAGCAAAAAGACCCGAAGATGAGAATTAATTAAATATTTATAGAAAGAAGTACAAATTCTCTGCGCAGGATTTATTTAACTGGTTTATACTAATTATGTATATTTTCAAACTTTCATTATCTATATATATATATATATATATATATATATATATATATATATAGAGAGAGAGAGAGAGAGAGAGAGAGAGAGAGAGAGATAGATATAGATTTAAAAGAAATATATAAAGAAAGGTTGCTTATAAATAATACAAAATAAAAAAAAGTAAAAAATATACATTTATATTGCATTTTATCTATGAAAAAAACAAACAAACAAAAACAAAAAAAAACACACTAAATAGTGTGGAATAAGGCAGAAATGTGAACAAGCTGATACCCGGACTGAAAAGGTTAGCAGTTATGAAAGAGATTGGAGATACCTACAGTATTAAACAACTGAGAATTTGTCATAATAATAAAAACAACAACATTTGAAGACATTAAATGTCCTGTTTTGATAATTTTACACTTGTCTACTTTATTTTCTCATAAAATGTTGTAAATAGTGTGCTCACACTATTGCTTATGTTATTTGCAAAATGAACAAAAAAAAAGTAAATTAATGATTAATTATTCCTCACGAAGCCATGAAATAAATTAAAGTACAATTTAAAGCAAGGTAAATGCCTAACTCAGTTTTTTACTCATTCATTTTAATCTTGTACTTTAACTTTTACCTCATTAGCTTTTGCTTCAGCACCTAAAGCAACAGACAGAGACTCATTATTATTATTATTTGTATTATTTTTATGTATTATTATTATTATTATTATTATTATTATTATTATTATTATTATTATAAAAGTAATAATTGACCTGTGTGAGTTTTTCTGTGCTTCAGTATAATGAAGATCAGAACACTGAGAAGAATCACACTCAGTGCACCAAACCCCAGAGTCATCATGAAGAACACAGCAGGAGAGTCTGAACCTTAGAGAAAACATTTTAAAGATTCCCTTATGTGAAGAAAGGAGCAAACTTGTAAATTCTACAACCTCAGTCATCCTAAACAACGCGTACTGCCACTATTGACTGTAAATTACTTAAATTTACCTTTCACTTGTAAAAACGTTGAGTTGCTAAAGATCATTTCAACCATCTGCATAAAGCCGCAGTAGTAGAGTCCTGTATCAGAGACATTTACTGCATTGATGGTGAGAGACGTGTTCTTGTCATGAACAGACACCACTATTCTCTCACTTTCATTAAAGAAGGTACAATCCAATGGTGGAGCCGATGTCAAAAACCATTTACACCCGAGAAGAAGTGGAACTGAATTAAAAGTGTGTTTGAACCAGTAGATGAAACCTGTATTAGTCAGGTCATGTTGGCACCAAATGGTGACTTTATCTCCAGCTTCTGCCTCCAAAGTTAAAAAGCATAGAGACTCCGAGAGCAAACCTGCAACACATACAGCACACACACCTAATGTATAACTGCACAGATAATGTTAATATAGGCATGATATTTTATAAAAGTTTGCTAATGGAGCTGATATAATTTTGACAACTTAAAACTGAATGAAAGAGCTGTGTAAAGTCCCAAGAAAAAAAAAAATCATAGTTGAAGAGAATGAGTTTTCCAATTGTGCTTTTCATAATAATTACAGTACAACATACAAATGTACTAAATATGTTTTACTGTATGTTTTATTATAAAATCTATAATGTGGTGTACAGTATATTCAGAGTTAGTGTTTGTTCTAACAATAAAAATAAATAATATCCTTAGGACTTACCCATGACACACAGAAACACAGTTTTAAACCCAACCATTCTGTATCAGCCAAGACACAAACAGGAAATGATTGGTTGGTCAAATCTAATGCTGGTTCATTTATGGGTGGGTGGGTGTGTGGGTTGGGGGGCATTTATACTGCCTACAACAGTTTCATATCTTAAACAACCCAAAAAGCTTCCTTTGAGTATAAGTAAAATATAGAAATGAAATAGAAATATTCGGAATTAGACTTTATACCTGAACACATCTGCTGGATTCATAAAGAGAATCAAATACAGTTCAACATGTGGATCATTGTCTCAGCTTACAGCTTATGTAACTTGCCTTGAAACAATTACATAGAAAGTGATTTCAATGAAACGAGTAGTGTACGTGTGAGCTGCTTTTATAATTTTTCCAGCATCATCCAAGCTTACCCAGGTATGACCAAATTATGCCAGTTCCATAAATGTTATGGAACCTGCCATGAGTGCATCCCTGAAAATGCACCAGAAAACAACACCACCAGAGTAATTAGCAGTAGCATTCATTATTAGCATTCAGACATCATTAAGTAAAAATAACTAATGTAACTGTTCAGATTTCTTTAGTGGAAACATATTCATGAGAAAGCAGCCGTTGGTCAGAAGCAGTTGAAACACAGGGCTGGGTGTCAGAACCCTTTGGGGTTTATTGCAAAATAGGTGCATGCAAACACACCGCATGTTGTGCAAGTTGTGTGGTTGGAAAATTGCATTCAGACAATTAAATGGAGAGTTACTGTCTGTGATCAAAGACTTGTGGTTTAGGAGATGGCTGGTGTTTACACAACTCTGCCTACTACAAAAATAAAAATAATATTAAAGCTGGATTTAAAATGATTTTATTATTGCCCTCAGAGAATTATGCACACTCATTTATCTTTCCATCTGTCAACAAATTATACTGTATTTTACAGAATGAAAGTAGAGAATGTAGATGAGGTGCTGTATTTTCTTCACTACTTAAACCTAAAAAAGTCAATCATACCTTACTCATACTGTAATACTGCACCAGGGACAGTACACCACCAGGGGCAGTGCAGCACCAGGGGCAGTGCAGCACCACGGGCAGTGCAGCACCAGGAGCAGTACTCCACCAGGGGCAGTGCAGCACCAGGGCACATTATTGACCAAATATAGTTTCAAAATTGATTGGATATGTAACAACCACAACAGTCGCCTCATTCAGCATTCATTCAGCAACCAATCAGCATTCAGTTCAGCATCACAAGCATACTAATCAACGGCCTGCTCATCTGCGACTGTTTTTCACTACTCTAGTTCATGCCTTAAGCTTTGATCATTCCATAAGCTTCTTATAAAAAAGTTGCTGGAACTTTAGCATATTACTGCTGACAAAACAGGGATAACTAAGTCAGATTTGTAGGCCGCGCTTTTTTTGAGTTCTTCCCTCCAAATTTTTAATGGGATTAAGTTCACGGCCACTCCAATAGCTCAACTTTATTGTTCTTTGTTATGGTCTGGAGAAGAGCGGGGAAGTTTTGTGTTTCATAACGAGCCCATGTGTAGGGCTTCGAAAGGAAAGCTGTGTGGAGCAGAGCTGCAGAAGTGATTGTGTATACTCATGAGAAGACTCTATATAGGTTTTCACTCACTGCTGCAGCAAAATGACAGTGACCAAATCATTCGCATTTCAAAGTAATCCGCGAAATGACCACCAGGTGGCGCAAAGGGACATTTTGCAAAACAAGTAGTTAATTCATAAAAAAGTCATAACAATATGTTTTATTGAAGAAATACCATGGTGATGATAATTTCCACATCCGAGTACTTTATACAACAAACATGAAAAATCAGAACCAGAGCTGACATTTACTTTAATGAGTTTTATTTAAAAAAAAAAAAAAAAAAAACTGTTACACTGTATATAGCATATTTTAGTTTGTATCTGTTTATTATTATTTAAAAAAATGTTACTGTTACGGCACGCCAGGTCATGCCCACATCTCCAGACAAGCCACGCTCACCTGCTCCTCCAATCCACACTCCACTCCACTCTTTTTTTGCCGCCTCAATCGTCACTTTCTGCACACCTGTTCTCTATCTCAGTTTGTCACCTCTGCCTATTTAAACTCATCATCAAGCAACTATTGACAGTTGCATTTAAAATATATATATAAATAACTGGAAAAATAGACTTTGAGAAAAGAAAATTAGCATAACTCAAAATTTTTTTCTTACATTTGTGTAAATGTTTCATAGAATTGTTTTTCGATTTTTGTACTAAATAATACACTCCAAAAAATGCTGGGTTGTTTCCCTAATAAGATATTATTGGGTTGCTCATGTTGGGTCAAATGAGACAGTAGTGGGTCATTTACAAATGAACACCTGCTTGGATTATTTTGAACCAAAAACTGATTTATTCTTTATCCCCTGGTTTCTCAAACGGCAACTGTACGAAATATTATTCCTACTGTGTCACAAAGTGTATTTTTAAGTGTTGTTTATGCGAGAATGCATGTGTATACAGCTTAAAATCTCCATCGGCTATTGAAGATGTTGTCTATTTTTTTTTTTTTAATTGCCCCAACAGCGGATTTATTTAATTTTGGGTATTTCTAACAGGGAATATTTGGTATAATACAGTAACGGTATAATATACAGTGTGTCAGGATGTGTGACGCATCCTGTACTCTGCGTTCAATTTGCAATATATCTGCTGTCCGTAAACCCAAATTTTTCAGCCCACATTTAATCAATAATATTTTTAAAAGTTTTATTGTTCTTGTTCTTAATGTCATTAATAGTAATAGAAGTATAATAATAGTAATAGTTAAACTAATAATTAAATAACTACTAGTTAAAATAAATTGTTAAATTATTGAGATGGGGATGGGAATCGTTAAATTGAGTTAGTTGTATTTTCTTATTCTGTAAACCTGAGATTGGAGCTTGTAGTTTGTATGTGAAAATTACTTGTGAAAATGAAAGATCAGATAAAAATTAATTAGAATCACACAAATAAATATATATATATATATATATATATAATAAAGAGAACGAGGACAAAAGTTCCTGGGAAATATTACCAAATGATGGTCATCCAAAAACACTATAAACACAAAGAATATTAATAATATTAAAATATCTAATGTAACTCATTCTATACATAGAACACTTAGAATACTCGCGGGAAATTAAGCAATACAGAATAATCACAAACACCTGGGTTAGGGTTCACCTGGGTAACCTGTGAAGCATGAAACATGAATTATAAATCAATGACATATATTAAAACAAAGTGTTAATTTATACACACGTGGACAAAATTGTTGGTACCCTTCGGTCAATGAAAGAAAAACTCACAATGGTCACAGAAATAACTTTAATCTGACAAAAGTAATAATTAAAAAAAAAATCTATGAATGTTAACCAGTGAAAGTCAGGCATTGCTTTTTAACCATGCTTCAACAGAATTATTTAAAAAAATAAACTCATGGAACAGGCCTGGACAAAAATGATGGTACCCCTAGAAAATACTGAAAATAATGTGACCAAAGGGACATGTTAATTCAAAGTGTGTCCACTAATAAGCATCACAGGTGTCTACAATCTTGTAATCAGTCAGTGGGTCTATATATAGGGCTCCAGGTAGTCACTGTGTTGTTTGATGACATGGTATATACCACACTCTACATGGACCAGAGGAAGCGAAGGAAAGAGTTGTCTCAGGAGATTCGAAAGAAAATTATAGACAAGCATGTTAAAGGTAAAGGCTATAAGACCATTTCCAAGCAGCTAGATGTTCCTGTGACTACAGCTGCACATATTATTCAGAAATTTAAGATCCATGGGACTGTAGCCAACCTCCCTGGACGTGGCCGCAGGAGGAAAATTGATGACAAATCAAAGAGACGGATAATCCGAATGGTAACAAATGAGCCCAGAAAGACTTCTAAAGAGATCCAAGGTGAACTTCATGCTCAAGGAACATCAGTGTCAGATCGCACCATCCGTCGTTGTTTGAGCCAAAGTGGACTACATGGGAGATGACCAAGGAGGACACCATTGTTGAAAACAAATTATAAAAATGCCAGACTGGAATATGCCAAACTACATGTTGACAAGTCACAAAGCTTCTGGGAGAATGTCCTATGGACAGATCAGACAAAAATTGAACTTTCAGCTCTATGTTCACAGACGGAAAAATGAAGCATATGAAGAAATGAACACTGTCCCTACTGTGAAACATGGAGGAGGCTCTGTTATGTTCTGGGGCTGCTTTGCTGCATCTGGCACAGGGTGTCTTGAATCTGTACAGGGTACAATGAAATCTCAAGACTATCAAGGGATTCTAGAGAGAAATGTGCTGGCCAGTGTCAGAAAGCTGGGTCTCAGTCGCAGGTCATGGGTCTTGCAACAGGACAATGACCCAAAACACACAGCTAAAAACACCCAAGAATGGCTAAGAGGAAAACATTGGACTATTCTAAAGTGGCCTTCTATGAGCCCTGACCTCAATCCTATTGAGCATCTTTGGAAGGAGCTGAAACATGCTGTCTGGAAAAGGCACCCTTCAAACCGGAAACAACTGGAGCAGCTTGCTCATGAGGAGTGGGCCAAAATACCTGCAGAGAGGTGCAGAAGTCTCATTGACAGTTACAGGAATCGTTTGATTGCAGTGATTGCCTCAAAAGGTTGTGCAACAAACTATTAAGTTAGGGGTACCATCAGGCCTGTTCCATGAGTTTACTTTTTTAAATAATTCCGTTGAAGCATGGTTGAAAAGCAATATCTGACTTTCATTGGTTAACATTCATAGAATTCTTATTCATTATTACTTTTGTCAGATTAAAGTTATTTCTGTGACCATTGTGAGTTTTTCTTTCATTGACCGAAGGGTACCAAAAATTTGGTCCACGTGTGTATTAAAAACACGAGCACCTTTAGTCTCACCCACTGATCCCCAAGGAAAATAATCAGAAGCAGGAGTTTTATCTGGACAGAAATCTGCTCCATTTCTGATTCTCTGGTTTTATTTTTTATTTTATTTTTTTTTTACTCTTTAATTTTCACAATTTCTTTCAGTTCTCTTTTCACTGTCTGGATGAAAAATTCCAGATTGAAGCATACTATTATTTGTAAAGTAACTAACAGTGATCTTTCTGTTTCATCACACCACACTGCTGTTGATTATTTTCCATTAACAGTACACACCTAAGTCATTTATTCATCACAAATTACACTTATTAACAACTCAGGCTCGGCAAAACATAAAGAAATGAATTAAAATAGCTACCTGGAACTAAGGAAGTAAAAGATATTTCCGTATAAAAGACAAAAAAGGGTGCACTTTGAGAGAAAGAAATAAAGCTTTCACACGCTGTCACCATTAGTGACTGATACAGAGAGGAGTTGCACTGCAAAAGCCCTTACAAATGTCTGATTTATTTATTGTCCTAAAATATATATAATCTGAGAAACAATCTGAATAACAAACATGTAAGCATGCATGTGATGTTATAAAAGTTAGAATTCCTCCAACTGCACACATGAGAAACACGTGTTAAAGAGTAAATAATGTGTGACATGATGTACACACACACACACACTGCTGTGTTATTGACTGACAGGAGAATATACAACATATGAATAATCCTGTTCATCATACATCCTCTTGAGCCTCATCTTCTCAGAGAACTGTAGAGCAGAAGAGAGCGGCATTCACTTTAACTGGTTATAGTGAGACATTATATTACTGTATGCATAATTATTCCATTAAAGCGGTGAAAAAAAAAATCATATAATTTATACGATACTTATTATTGTCCTTTATAACTGTTCGCTTGTTAGACTGATCTCCCAAATAAAAAACTAAAATATTTTAATAATCTAATTATGTTCATTAAATTAACCTGTACATGAGGAGGTCCAGAGAATTCATTTTACAGTAAACAATGTTTAAGAACCAAAAATAAAAAATGAATAAATCAACACAATCATTTTTTAAATAATGTATTGTTAAACAAATCCTTTTGTATAGTGTATTTTACATTTAAAAGTAAGTTAATTTAAATGAGTGGATTTTGATTATAAATGTAAAAGTAAAACTGTTTGAAAATATTTAGATTTTTACCTCATTATCTTCTGCCTCAATACCTACAACAACAACACGGAGAACATTATTATTATTATTATTATTATTATTATTATTATTATTATTATTACATGAGTAAGCATTTACCTCTTTGTGTTTGCTGGTGCTTAAAGATCAAGGCACAGAGAAAAATCCCAATCACGGCACCAAACACGGTGATGAGGATGAAGAACACAGGAAGAGACTCTCAACATTGAAGGAAATATAAAAGAATGTATAAACAGTTAGACATCGAAAATATCGCCACTGTGGTAATTTCTTTTTTAATTAAAACTATATTAGGAAATATTTGTGCATTTTTCCCAGAGTGACAAGGCTGTAAATTGGCAACATGTTCCACCTAAATTGTTTTACTTGTATTATGGCAGGCCGGTTAGGTAATTATTCATGAGAGAATTGAATGGAACTTGAGGATATTGATTGAAAAATGTGAATATGCGGAATGGAATTTAAAAAATATTCAATGAGTTGTCTGAGAAAGCTGCGCCACACAAAATGTACATAACTTATCATATAATTCATATCATATCATCAATACATTTCTCTTCCTGAAGTGTGTTTTTGCCTGTACTTTAGCATCAATATTATTTTGGTTGACTTAAAAAAAAATCTAGCACTTTATGCTTTATTGTGATTTTCTAGTAATTCCATTAACAGAAAGTGGCAACAAATTTGATTAATGAAATTTTTTTAAAGTTTTTAGTTTTTTGCACTGAGCTAGAGGGTCCCTACAAATATATCATGAACCTTTTTGTCTAATATTAATCCATATGAGTACTTAGTTTGGTTCTATAAAGTATCATCCAGTAAAGTCAAAGTGGGTGTAACATCTGTACTACCGCAGCACGGGGAAATAAGATCTAGCTCACCGGATTACTGAGTTGACTCTTTGTCCCCACCTAGTGTGTCTACGTGTGTACTGTCTACACTTTAACACTAATGAAGAGCACCTGTGTACCCCCCGTGTGTCTACCTATATATTCCGGTCGAACCCGTAGCACTTTGTCTGTTCACTGTTGTGCACGTTACGTATTGTTTGACTTTGTGTTATGTCGCTGATGAGCATTTTTCTCCTCCCGATTTCCCCCAGGACTGAGCGGTGTCTGCAGGTGTGGCTGTATTATATGAGGTGAGGAGTCATCACTCCGGACCTGGTTCGCTGGCCTACGAGCCTGTTTTGTTTAGTTATCTTTTGTTTTGCTCCCGCCTGCAGACCCCAGCTGGGGAGAAAGTATTGTACCTTTTTTGTTTTCTTTTGGTTATTGGCTTTGCACATACAACAAAAGAATAAAAGTATCTATAAAGAATGGAACCTGCATCTGCGTCTGCTTCTCATGAGATAGACATGACAGATGAACAGACCCTCCAGGACGCAGCAGGAACCCCCCTGCCCGAGGAAGAAGTCCCCATGTTAGACCACATCAGGGGACAGCAGCACGAGATCGACAGCCTGGCTCGAGCGGTCAACGACCTAGCGCACAGCGTGGAGCAGATCATGAAGGTACACGCCCCACACCTCCAGAACGGTACGCCGGGAACCCGGAGGGGTGCAAGCGTTTTCTCCTAGCCTGTGAGCTATGTTTGGCGGAGTTCCCGGACATGTCGGACCTACAAAAGATCAGTTTTGTAACGTAACAGCTCACAGGCTCCGCGATGGATTGGGCGACAGCCGTGTGGAGCGCAGGCGGGATTGCAGCTTACAGCTATCGGCAGTTTCTCGCGGACTTCCGCACCGTCTTTGACCATCCGGATCACGGAAAATCAGGGGGAGCAACAGCTGCTGAGGTTGCGGCAAGGTAACGCTACCGTAGCAGATTATGCCATCAAGTTTCGGGTACTGGCGGCGGAGAGTGGCTGGTGTGATCGCAGCCTGTTAGCCAGATTCCGAGACGGATTACAACCAGAAGTGCAACTCGAGCTCGCCTGCAGGGACACCGGGATGTCCCTGGACGAGTGCATTGGACTGGCGATCAGGCTGGATCAGCACCTCCGCAGCCGGAAACATCATCTCCCCCCGAAAGCCACAGGAAAGCGGCCGGATTACGGCCGCCGCCCCAACCTCAGCATCCCCCCGACGGAACAGCGAGAAACACCACTAGGGGAACCCATGGACCTTGGCACCTCCCGCCTTACAGCCCAGGAGAGACAGAGAAGGATTTCCACTGGACTTTGCCTGTACTGTGGCACAGACTACCCACTTGTCCGTTACTCAAAGTAACGCACCTCACTCCACCTCGCACTCACCACACTTTTTGTTTGAAAGCACAATTGTCTTATAATAATCACTCTTTATTTGTTTTTCCCCTTATAGATTCCGGTTCGGCTGGAAACTTTATTTCCTCATCCCTTCTTTCCTCGCTGCATGCTCCACTGTCGAAGCTACCATGCCCTATGGCGATCAAAGCTCTAGATGGTCAAAATCTTAAACAATCGCCTGTTGAACAAATATCTGCGTCACTTCGGCTAACTTTTCCCGGTCATACTGAGGAATTAAAATTCTTTGTGCTCCCTCGGTCTGATCATTCCGTCGTGCTGGGTCTACCCTGGCTCAGCTGCCACAATCCCAATTTCGATTGGGCGAATTCTCGCATATTATCCTGGGCACCTAGATGCGCGAAAACATGTACACCGCCGACATTGACGGTCCAAACGACTTCTATTGAGAGCCCGCACGCCTTAGTATCTATTAATGTGCCATCAGAGTACGAACGATTTAAAGACGTGTTTAGTATTAGGGCAGCAGCACGACTTCCCCCTCACCGACCGTGGGACTGCGCGATAGAGATTTTGCCGGGGAAAACACAGCCGAGCTCACGCATTTACCCATTGTCCGTGGAGGAAACCTGGGCTATGGAGGAATACGTGAGCGAAGCTCTCCGGCAGGGTCTTATCAGCAGGTCCACGTCACCCGCCTCAGCAGGTTTTTTCTTTATAGATAAGAAAGGGGGGGGCTTACACCCCTGTATTGATTACCGTGGTCTCAATGCAGTGACAGTAAAATACAAGCACCCTCTACCACTGGTACCGGCCGCTAACGACCAACTCCGAGGAGCCTCCATCTTTACCAAACTCGACCTCCGCAGCGCTTATAATCTCGTTCGTGTGCGAAGAGGCGATGAATGGAAGACTGCGTTTAGCACAATATCGGGTCATTACCAATACAACGTAATGGCTTATGGACTGGTAAACGCACCTGCGGTGTTTCAGGGGTTCATGAACAACGTATTTCGGGATATGTTAAACCGGTTTGTTATAGTTTACTTGGATGATATCTTAGTATACTCCCGGTCATATTCTGAACATGTCCAACATGTAACCGCCGTCCTTCACCGGCTACGCAAACACGGGCTCTATGCGAAGGCAGAGAAATGCGAATTCCACAAGAAGGAGATTGCATTCCTCGGCTATCGCATAGGGCCACTGGGGGTTGAGATGGAGACGACCAAGGTCGCGGCGGTGCAACAATGGCCGGAACCTAAGTCAGTGAAGGCGCTACAAAGTTTCCTAGGGTTCGCAAATTTTTACAGACGGTTTATTCGAGGTTTCAGTATAGTGGCAGCGCCGCTCACTAATCTATTAAAAGGGAAACCGAAACGCCTTCGCGAGTTTCCCCCGGAAGCGCGCAGGGTGTTTCAACGTCTCAAAGGGGCGTTCACCACCGCACCCATCTTAAGATTACCAGATCCGATGAAGCCTTTTTTAGTGGAGGTGGATGCATCGGAAGTGGGAATAGGAGCGGTGCTGTCACAACGTCAGGGCAACCCTGAGAAACTCCACCCCTGCGCTTTCTTCTCTCGTAAATTAACGCCTGCCGAGCGCAACTATGATATCGGTAATTGAGAACTGCTAGCAGTTAAAGCGGCGTTAGAGGAGTGGCGGCACTGGTTGGAGGGAGCTGAACATCCATTTGTAGTGCTCACGGATCACCGCAACCTAGAATACATCCAACACGCAAAAAGATTAAACCCTCGCCAAGCCCGCTGGGCGCTGTTCTTTACACGCTTCCGCTTCCATATTACATATCGCCCCGGGTCAAAAAACAAAAAAGCAGACGCGTTGTCGCGTTATTATTCTATCCCTGAATGCACTACAGAACCGGAACCCATTCTGCCCTCGTCTCTCGTGGTGGCTCCGATCATGTGGGACCTTGACTCGGAGATAGCACAGGCGGCGCGGTCACATCCCGCACCGCGACAATGCCCTCCGGGGAGGACCTTCGTGCCGGAACCGTTACGAGAACGAGTAACAATACAAGCACACACTAGTGTTGCATCCGGACATCCCGGGGTCATTCGGACATTCGAGCTTCTGGAACCAAAGTTCTGGTGGCCAGAGATGCGGAAGACGGTAAGAACAGTTGTTTTATCTGTGCGGCGACGAAAAGTCCTCGCCACCTGCCAGTTGGTAAATTAATGCCCTTAGCAACGCCTAACAGACCGTGGTCCCACCTTTCTGTGGATTTTGTCACGGATCTGCCTGTGTCAAAGGGGTACACGACGATTCTGGTTGTAGTAGATCGCTTCTCTAAGGGATGTAAATTCATCCCATTCAGCTCCCTTCCGTCAGCCTTCCAAGTGGCAGAAACCCTTTTTTCAACAGTGTTTCGTTGCTACGGCATACCCGAAGATATTGTCAGATCGTGGTCCCCAATTTATCGCCCGAGTCTGGAAAGCTTTCTTTCAGAAGTTGGGGACCACTGTTAGCCTAACGTCGGGCTATCATCCCGAGTCGAATGGTCAGGCAGAGCGGACTGTCCAAGAACTCGTGAAATATCTTCGAGCATATTGTAGCAGCCGACAACACGACTGGGCAGAATGCTTAATTTGGGCGGAATACGCGCAAAACTCGCTACGTCACTCCGCAACCGGCCTAACGCCGTTTCAATGTGTGCTTGGGCATCAACCTCCGCTATGTCCCTGGGACACCACTCCCACCGAGGTACCCATGGTGGATGACTGGTTCAAAAGAGCGGAGAAAGTTTGGGAGGACGCGCACACTAAAATTTCACAAGCAGTTCATCGTTTTAAAAGGTATGCTGATAGACGGCGACGGGAAAGTCCTCCGCTCCAGGTAGGCGATAGGGTATGGCTCTCGACAAGGGATCTTCACCTTAACCTTCCCTGTCGGAAACTCACCCCTCGATATATAGGTCCCTTCCCCATTCTATCTCAAGTAAATCCAGTTTCCTTTAAATTACAGCTTCCCTCCCATTTACGCATTCACCCTGTTTTCCACGTTTCTCTTCTCAGACCAGTGATCCAGGGGCCGCTGGACGAGGGTGTAGCGGAACCAGCAATCCCCGGGGCTGTGGAGATTGAGGGCGCCCCCGCGTTCAGAGTCAAACAACTTCTAGACTCCCTGAGGATAGGGGGTTCCCTCCAATATCTAGTGGATTGGGAAGGGTACGGCCCGGAGGAGCGGAGCTGGGTTCCGGCCCGAGACATTCTACACCAAGAACTCATTGGTTGGGGTACTGTAACATCTGTACCACCGCAGCACGGGAAAATAAGATCTAGCTCACCGGATTACTGAGTTGACCCTTTGTCCCCACCTAGTGTGTCTACGTGTGTACTGTCTACACTTTAACACTAATGAAGAGCACCTGTGTACCCCCCGTGTGTCTACCAATATATTCCGGTCGAACCCGTAGCACTTTGTCTGTTCACTGTTGTGCACGTTACGTATTGTTTGACTTTTTGTTATGTCGCTGATGAGCATTTTTCTCCTCCCGATTTCCCCCAGGACTGAGCGGTGTCTGCAGGTGTGGCTGTATTATATGAGGTGAGGAGTCATCACTCCGGACCTGGTTCGCTGGCCTATGAGCCTGTTTTGTTTAGTTATCTTTTGTTTTGCTCCCGCCTGCAGACCCCAGCTGGGGAGAAAGTATTGTACCTTTTTTGTTTTCTTTTGGTTATTGGCTTTGCACATACAACAAAAGAATAAAAGTATCTATAAAGAATGGAATCTGCATCTGCGTCTGCTTCCCATGAGATAGACATGACAGTGGGACAATCCTACAATGAAAAGTTCAACAATCTTATATGAGTTTGCTCATCAGATGTCCAGATTGTTTTAGCCAGACAGTGTACAGTATTAATCTTCATTTCACCTGATACTCTACACTGACATTATTATCTGCTGCAGCAAGAAATCAGCTTTCACTCTCTACAGCTCTAGTTTATTAGGACCTTTTGGTACTTCTCGCACTAACTCCTTCTCCAAGCTGCTGTGCTGAACCACGCAGGTGTAGGTGTGTTTCTGCAGCTCCTCAGCTGGGACTTTCAGAATGCTTCTCTTCTGGAAGCTTCCATCCTGGTTGGGTGACGTCTCTCTGAGCTCCACGTCCTCATAAACGTCCTCTCCATCCTTCTGCCAGATGATCATCACTGCTTTGGGGAAGAAACCTGTAGTGTGACACACCAGCTCTGGATAAGGAGAGTTTATCTGAAACACTGACACCTCAGGAACAACTGTAGAGACACATAGACATAGAACACTGTCAGATTTATACATTTATGAATGATACTAGAAAATGCATCGTCTTGTGTGTGTGCATGTGTGTGTCTGTAAGAGTATGTAGTTACAGTAACAGATCTCACAGATTACCTTTCTTCTCCAGCGTCTCTCTGCCATAAGACAGATACTTTTTCAACCACTCTATACAGGTTTTCTCCAGATAGTTCTTCCAGTCATTATTAAGACTATAATCAGGATCCCACTTGTTCTTGGTGATTAGAGCCTGAGATCTCGGAACGATCCAGGTGAGATTCTTCAGATCAAAGCCGATGAAATCTTCTCCATCATAACCGTACTGTGTGTATCCTCTAGTGGTGCCGTCATCATCCAGCTCACAGCCGTACATCAGCTGTACTGTGTGAACTCCTTTACACACACACACACATACAAGCACAGGTGATAAGTTTCAGCTGAGCTGCATCTCTTTCTATAATCTCCATTCAAACAACTCACTACACATTTATAGTTAATTTACTTGTATTGTGATTTTGCCTCTCACATTAACATACAGTACAATACACCAATCAGCCATAACATTGTGACCACCTGTCTACTACTTTGCCGCCGAAACAGTAATGATCACCAAAAGTAAATTACCTACAAGTCAGTAATGACCAGTGTTCTGACACCTTTCTAACACATTCCTATGTAATCCAGCATAAACTTTTTCAGCAATTAGAGCTACAGTACAGCAGTTTTTATATCGGATCGGACTACACGGGCTATAGACTTCGCTCCCCATATGCATCAATGAGCCTTGGCCGCCCATGACCCTGTCGACAGGTTTTTCTTCCTTGGATTATTTTTTTTTATGTCTGTCGTTTTGCAGCTGCCAATGGCACCTGGATTCCATGGCAGCAAGTGAACATTTTGTTGCTAAAGTTGATGTGTTGTAAACAAAGAATGGGCAAATGTAGGGGTTGATAAAGGCCAAATTGTGATGGCTAGACGACTGAATCAGAGAAACTGCACGGCAACTTTTGTGACGTGTTTCTGGTCTGCAGTGTTAAGAAGTGACCAAATGTGGTCCAAGGAATTAAAACTGGTGAACTGGCAAAAGGCTCTTGCGCAGGCAAGTCTCACGGATGCGAGTGGGCAGTGGCTGGTCCATGTACTGTAATCCAATATAAGAAGTGTGGCTTCTTATATTGGATTAAGTACTTAATACTTAAATATTAAGTAGGGGTCATAATGTTATGATGGTGTATGTTCATAGATTGTGTGTGTGTTTACCTTTAGTCTGATTAAAGCGCTGCATTGCTGTACCCACATTGACTTTGAAGCTCTCCTGAGAACCCTGTGCAGTCTGTGTGTTTCTGTTCCAGTACTCTGGATCCTCAGCATCATTCTTCAGTATCCACTCCGCCTTCGGGATCATTCTGCTGATCTTACTGTCATAGTAGTTAAACTGCTGTCCATCCACCTTACCCACAATGGTGAATTCTGGGAAATTTATTCCGGGTGTCACTGCAGTGTAGACGTACTGCAGACAGTGTCTGACTGTGAATTTTAAAAGCATTTTCATCTACAAATCCTCACCAGTTCTGTTTCAAATAATAAACTGCCACAGTAGCATACACTAAATACCCTGTCAAGCCCAAAAATGACATCACCTAACTTACTTTTAACATCCTTAACTATTCGGTGTCTAATGATACATCCTGACATGATGCTTTGTGATGCAAAATTTTGCCAACCATCAAAACAGTAACATGTTTCTCATTGTGAATGCTGTATGAGCATTCTAAGAAGAGACATATGTAATATCTGTAAGAGCCACTAGAGGGTGATGCCAGATGTTTTTTGTATAAAAGAAAAATAAGGAGAAGGTTAATGGCTGCTGCACTTCCCAATTCTGCAGTTATTAAACCTCCGTGTATTTAAATGTTGGTCATGGTGATAATTAAGAAAACTAGAGATAGAACAAAGAGACAACAAGGATAAAAAGGTATCAAGTTCATGCAATAAAGAGTAAAACTAGAAAATGCTATTTTGAGCATACAGTACTTACATGTAGAAACAAGATAAAGATCTCTGGAAATATTGGCAGGTTTTCAAGTCAAGTCAAGTCAAGTCAAGTCAAGTCAAGTAGGCTTTTATTGTCATTCCAACCATATACAGTTAGTACACAGTGAAACGAAACAATGTTCCTCCAGGACCAGGGTGCTACATACATGCAACAACATAAATTAACAACACAAATTTTTACATTTTTAAGTTAACCTAAAAAAAAAAAAAACCTATCAAATTCAATACAAAAAATACACAATAGACAAAGTGCACGTGCAAATGTGCAAACAAAGAGCTATATGACAGACACAACAATGTAACACATAACAGTACTTTTTTTTGATGAAATATGAATTGAGGTAGTGGGAAGAGCAGCAGTAAACAATTGACATTGTGACAAGAATATAGTGTACAAATAGCAGTGAAATAAATATTGTGCAAAAATTGCAAAGAGCAGCACAGGTAGGTACGTATGAACAAATTGAGATGGATGTATATCAGTGTGATTGTGCATGTGTGTTTATCAGTTCAGTCCAGATGTTATTTAGTTCGTCTGAATGTGTGTGTGTGTGTGTGTGTGTGTGTGTGTGTGTGTGTGTGTGTGTGTGTGTGTGTGTGTGTGTGTGTGTGTTTATCAGTCCAGTCCCTTTGTGTTGAGGAGACGGTTGGCTTACGGGTAAAAACTGTTACACAGTCTGGATGTGAGGCCCGAATACTTCGGTACCTTTTTCCAGATGGCAGGAGGGTGAAGAGTGAGTGGGATGGATGTGTCCGGTCAGCCACAATGCTGGTGGCTTTGCGGATGGAGCGTGTGATGTATGTGTCTTCGATAGAGGGGAGAGAGACCCCGATGACCTTCTCAGCTGTCCTCACTATCCACTGTAGGGTCTTGCGGTCTGATATGGTGCAATTTCCAAACCAGACAGTGATGCCGCTGCTCAGGATGCTCTCAATAGTTCCTCTATAGTTCCTCTATAGAAGGTGGCGAAGATTGGTGGTGGAAGCTGTGCCTTTCTCAGCCTTCTCAAGAAGAAAAGACATTGTTGGGCTTTCTTGTGCAGAGAGCTGGTGTTGAGGTACTAGGTGAGGTCCTCCAGGTGGACACCCAGGAATTTTGTACTCTTGACGATCCCCACAGAAGAGCCGTTGATGCTAAGTGGAGAGTGATCGCAATATGACAAACATTTTGAACAGTGGAGATCTATATTAGATCTCAACCTATACAGATTGATTGCTTTATTGAAGCCAACACCACTGAAAAAGAGAAAATTGTGCCAACTTGCTTAAGCATAATGGGAGCTAAGCAATTTAAATTGATGTGTTCCCTCTTGTTGTGTTTAATTGGCAGCCAGAAAAGCCTGAATCTAAATCCTATAACTCAATAGTGACTACATAGTCAGCTCACTTATTTCATAAGCCACTGGTAATTGTGTGTTTTTTTTCTTCCACAAATGAAATCAGGAGGAGGGAGATTCAGCCACTGTGTTTATAGCTGCTATAAAGAAACTTGTTCAACACTGTGTATTTAGGGAGATGTTAAATGACATCATTAAATACACACTTGTATGCAGACTGGGGAGTGGGGCAGCTCAGAAGCATTTACTTCTGAATGCAAGTGCACTCATCTTGGAAAAAGCCATCAAAATAAGTGTGTCCATTGAGTAAGCTGATAAGTACGCGCAGCGCTGCGCTACCGTATTAAACGTACATTCACATCAAATACCACACAGAGTTTTATCAGTAATCTCCCAGAGTTACCAACTTTGATTGGATCACCATCTGACTCCACAGAACTTGATTAGGCGACTGAACATTTAGAGTCAACATTTCGTTATATCTTATATAATGTAGCTCCAGTTAAAAGGAAATTGATTAGAGATAAGAAACTCGCTCCCTGGTATAATGATCACATGCGCAGTTTAAAACAGACCACTTGAAAATTAGAACGTAAATGGCGTCAAACCAAATTGTTAGTATTTCAAATAGCATGGAAGGAGAGCATCCTGAACTATAGAAAAGCTCTTAGGGTAGCTAGATTAACATCTCTCTCCACTCTTATAGAAAATAACTAAAATAATCCTAGATTTTTATTTAATACCATAGCCAAATTAACCAGAAATAAGACCACTGCAGAAATCTCAACAACAACAACAACATACAGTAGTGAGGACTTCATGAACTTTTTTAATAATAAAATTGTAAACATTAGGCATAAAAAACTTCAATCATCTCTTCTGCAAATTCATCAACCTCTATATTAGAGCCTATACCGATACATTTTCTCAAACAGATATTGCCAGAAATAACAGAACCCCAGTTGAAAATAATTAATTCTTCTCTCAGCATTGGGTATGTTCCAAAATTTTTTAAATTAGCAGTTATTAAACCGATAATTAAGAAGTCTGACCTCGACCCCGGTCAGCTGTCCAATTACAGGCCGATATCAAACCTCCCCATTATCTCTAAGATTTTGGAAAAGATAGTAGCAGAGCAGCTATGCACTTATCTACATAGAAATAACATACATGAACTGTATCAGTCAGGATTTAGGCCTCATCACAGCACAGAGACAGCACTCATTAAAGTAGTAAATGACCTCCTATTGGCCTCTGATCAGGGTTGCATCACTATACAGTACTTGTGTTACTGGACCTCAGTGCAGCTTTTGACACCATTGATGATAGTATTCTCCTTCACAGATTAGAAAAGGTAGTAGGAATTAAGGGAACTGCCCTCTTGTGGCTCAGATCCTATTTGACTGATCGTTATCAGTTTGAAGATTTAGATGGTGACCATTCCTCATGTTCTCATGTGGAGTTTGGTGTTCCACATGGTTCAGTTTTAGGCCCACTGCTTTTTTACCTTTACATGCTTCCTCTGGGCAACATAATTCATAAACATGGTATTAGTTTTCGTTGTTATGCTGATGACACACAATTATATGTCTCAGCAAAACCAGATGAGAAAAAACAGTTTGCTAAAATTGAGCAGTGTGTGCAGGACATAAGAGATTGGATGTTAATTAATTTTCTTCTGCTTAATCCTGATAAGACAGAAGTTCTGGTCATACGGTGAAGCGGGAGCATGCAGAGCCGACGTGGGAAGAGAGAGCTGTGTGAGCCGGTTGGAGTAGGCAGCGTGAGCTCGGCGCGGAGCGAGGATAAATCGTGGTCGTAAACAGGCGAGGGTCGAAGCCGGGGAGTAGAGAGAAAGTCCGTGATCCAAGCTCGTGGTCGATAACAGGTAAGCAGTCGATAACAGCAAAATCCAAAAACTAGAATCCAAAGGGCGAGAGACAAAGACGTGGTCGGTGAAACAAAACGAGGTTGATAACTAGGCAGACTATGACGAGAAGAAACGCTGGTATATTGGGCTGGTGAGGCACACAATAAACTGGCGACCTGGTGGTGGCAGAGCGTGGTTTAAATAGGCATGACAGGTGATCACTGATGGCGTACAGGTGTGTGGAGAGCGGAGAGTGAGGCGGTAGGGTGTAAGAAGTGGTTGAGAGTGTGGAATGGGAGTTCTCAGGTGATCATGACGGGGCTGTGGCTTGACGTGTCGTAACACTAGGTGTATAAACAAGCTTCAGTTAGTCCAGAATGCAGCAGCGAGAGTCCTCACTAGAAGCAGAAGATACGAACACATTACCCCTATCTTATCTACACTGCATTGGCTCCCTGTGAAATTTCGCATCGATTTTAAGATACTACTTTTGACATTTAAAGCACTAAATGGTCTCGCGCCACAGTATTTGAGTGAACTGCTAGTGTCTTATGATCCGCAACGCCTACTTCGATCAAAGAATGCAGGCTGCCTGTCAGTACCACATATTATTAAAACTACAGCAGAGGGCACAGCTTTTTCTTACAAAGCCCCAAAGTTATGGAATAGTCTTCCTATAAATGTTCGGGACTCAGTGTTTATGTCTAGGCTAAAAACCTATTTATTTAGCCAAGCATTTTTGTAAATAGATTAATCTTAGGTAAAGGAGCAGATCTGGGGGACTTATGGACGTAGAGTATTCTGGTGATGAACTGGTATGTTTAGATGCTGTCCTCCCCACTCTCATTGATCACTCAGGTTTGTTGACGGTGAGGTGATTGGTTGCTTTACATCTCAGGGAGCCCTCATGTCTGTGTTTCCTTCTGGCTCTACCTTTTAGTTATGCTGTTATAGTTAGTCCTGCCGGAGTCCCTGCTTGCACTTTGCACTAAATACACATTCACCTTATACATGTTGACTGTGACCATACCTAACTGCCATCTCTCCTTATTTTCTGTTCTCTCCTCTCTCTCTCCTTTCCCTCTCCCTGTCTCTCTGTCGAGCTATACATGTTGCTCTTGAGTTGCCAGTGATCCAGACCCCTCTGCCCTCTGGACCCATCTAACCCGTCTTGGAGTCCTGCTACTGGTTGGAGATCTCGTCGCATGGATGCCCCGTGTGGTCTGCCTGGATTCGTGTGGTGGCTGGGGATGGTTTCCATGAAGACTGTCCTGTCCTCGATTGATGCTGACAGCTGTTCTCTGGGGACCTGTGACTTCAGTTGTTCAATAGCTCAGGACTGGAATTTCCTACAGTCTACCTGAGCCTCCAGGAACTGGACTCCTTTTAATTTTAATTTTAACACATCTCCTGTTACACTGAACTTCCAGTACACATTATTATGCTGATCAATCCCTGCTATCTGTTATCACCCAGATGAGGATGGGTTCCCTGTTGAGTCTGTTTCCTCTTATGGTTTCTTCCTATTACCATCTCAGGGAGTTTTAACTTGCCACCGTCGCCCTCGGCTTGCTCATCAGGGACAATCTTATCATTTTGATTCATACACATTGCATACAAACTTACTTCTTTTTATTGTGTAAAGCTGCTTTGTGACAATGTCAATTGTTAAAAGCGCTATATAAATAAAATTGACTTGACTTGACTTGAGTAGGAATTAAGGGAACAGCTCTCTCCTGGCACAGATCCTATTTAACTGATCGTTATCAGTGTGTAGATTTAAATGGTGATTATTCTGCATGTTCTCTAGTGGAGTTTGGTGTCCCACAGGGTTCGGTTTTAGGGCCACTGCTTTGTTCCCTTTACATAATTTTCACTGTTATGCTGACAACACACAGTTATACTGTATAGCTCAGCAAAACCAGATGAGAGAAACCAGCTTGTTAAAGTTGAGCAATGCGTAAAAAATATAAGAGACTGGATGCTAATTAACTTCCTTCTGCTTAATCCTGATAAGACAGAAGTTCTAGTCATAGGACCGCATGCAGCTAGAAGCAAGATTTTAGATCATACTGTAATTTTAGGTGGCCTTTCTGTTCTATCTAGTGCAACAGTAAAAGACCTTGGTGTGATTATAGATTCTAGTCTTTCATTTGAAGCTAATGTAGACAAGGATAGCATTCTTTCACCTCAGAAATATTGACAAGTTAAGGAATATATTGTCACTAAATAATGCATAAAAACTAGTTCACGCTTTTACCACCTCAAGTTTGGAGTATTGCAACACTTTACTGTCTGGTTGTTCAACTAGGTGCATAAACAAGCTTCAATTAGTTCAGAATGCTGCAGCCAGAGTCCTCACTAGAACCAGAAGATACAAGCACATCACCCCTATCTTATCTTCACTTCAATGGCTCCCTGTGAAATTTCGCATTGATTTTAAAATACTACTTTTGACATATAAAGCATTAAATGGTCTCACACCGCAGTATCTGAGTGAACTGCTAGTGTCTTACGATCCACCACGCTTACTTCGATCAAAGGGTACAGGCTGCTTGTGTATTATAAAAACTACAGCAGGGGGCAGAGCTTTTTCTTACAAAGTCCCAAAGTTATGGAATAGTCTTCCAAATAGTGTTCAGGACTCAGACACAGTCTCAGTGTTTAGGTCTAGGCTAAAAACCTATTTATTTAACCAAGCATTTTGTAAGTAGATTTGCCTTAGGTAAAGGAGCAGATCTGGGGGGACTCATGGACGTAGAGTATTCTGGAGAACTGGTATGCTTAGATTCTGTCTTCTCCACTCTCATTGATCACTCAGGTTTGTTGACGGTGAGGTGATTGGTTGCTTTACATCTCAGGGAGCCCTCATGTCTGTGTTTCCTTCTGGCTCTCCCTTTTAGTTATGCTGTTATAGTTAGTCCTGCTGGAGTCCCTGCTTGCACTCTACACTAAATACACATTCACCTTATACATTATGTGACTGTGACCATACCTAACTGTTATCTCTCCTCTTCTGCTCTCCCCTCTCCTGTTCTCTCTTCCCTCTCTCCCCATCTCTCTCTTTCCCTCTCTCTCTGTTGAGCTACACATGTCGTTCCTGAACTGCCATTGATCCAGACTCCCTCTGCCCTCTGGACCTGCCTAACTTATCCTGGTGCCCCGCTTCTGGTTGGAGATCTCGTCACATGGATGTCCCGTGTGTCTCTTTGGGATACGTCCGATGTCTGGGGATGGTTTCACTGTACTAGGAAGACAGTTCTGGCCTCGACTGATGTTGACAGCTGTTTCTCTGCAGACTTGGCTACAGTCGCTTGATAGAATAGAATAGAATAGAATAGAATAGAATAGTCTTTATTGTCATTGCAACAAGTACAACGAAATTTAAAGTGCCATCCATCAATGCAACAAAAAAAAAATTGAAATAAAAGAAAAAAAAACACAGACACACACAAAGTATACATTCCATTAGTGCACGATCCACAGTTGTATATATTATTTTGCATTAATTACAGAGAAATGCATAATAATTTAATCTTATTGCACGTTGTTTGAATCATTTCTTATAGCAGCATTAAGCAGATTTATTGCAATAGGATAAAAACTGTTTTTATATCTACTGGTTCTAGTTTGTAATGCTCTATACCGTCTGCCCGATGGCAGTAGATCATATTGGCTAGTTTAAGGCAGCGGGAACTGTGTAAGTTTTCCAAGTTGATGAGAGGGCAGCCGATGGTCTTCTGGGCAGTTGTAATGACCTTCTGCAATGCCGTTCTCTGGGCCACAGTGCAGCTGCTGTACCACACACATATGCAGTATGTCGGTATACTCTCAATGGAGCATCGATAAAAAGACACCAGCCTTCTCTGGGAGATTCTCAGGAAGTGCAGTCTCTGCTGGGCCTTTTTCACCATCTCGGAGGTGTTTACACCCCAACTCAGATCCTCCTCAACATGTACTCCCAAAAAGCGGAAGTACGGAACCCGCTCTACACAGTCCCCGCTAATGAACAGTGGTGAAATGTCAAATTATTCCTCCTAAAATCTATGATGACCTCTGTGGTTTTATACTGTAGGTGTTGAGGAGCAGATTATTTTCTCCACACCAGGCTTTTAGCCGTTCCACCTCATACTGTACCTGTAGGCAGACTCGTCCCCCTCAAAGATGAGCCCTACTATCGTTGTGTCATCTGCAATAAAAAAGGGTTACTATGCTGGACAGGTATACGGTTGTAAGTGTACAGGGTGTAGAACAACGGGCTCAAAACACAACCCTGTGGTGCCCCGGTGGTGAGGCTGATGGCCGGCGATGTATGTGGGCCCATTCGCACCCTCTGACTGCAACCACACAGAAAGCTCCTAAGTACGCTGTCACGCACGCAGCAGAACGGGGTGAATCCAGGCGCGGATAATGACTGTAACATGATCCGGGGGGCGTGGTTGGGAAGCGTAGTAAGTGTCGAACACTATGTAAGTCCGTGAAACGTCAAAACCAAAACATGAAGCGAGAGCCGTAGTCAAAAGGAAGGCGCGAGATCAAAAAACGGGAAGTCACTGGAGCGAGCAAAACAAAACCAAAACACGAGACAAAAGCCGTAAATCAAAGGGAGAAGCGTGGGTCGAAACCGGAAGATCAGATTGCCGAGCAAACAAACCAAATTGAGAGGCGAAGATCAGAAACGAGAAAAAAACAAAGTGAGGTCGTAAACGTGAAGACAATGAAAGTAAACGCGAGAGAATCAAGGTAAAAACACAGGATAATCCAGCGATTTAAACAGCGTGCAGCGCGTGCTTAAATCACTGGAGTAATCAGAGGAGTAGATGAGAAACAGGTGCGTCGGCGGGGCGGAAACGGAGGCGTGGGAATGAATACATGACAGGCTGGGAAAAACACATGAGCACGTGAGGAAAGTGACAGTGTGGGAAAAAAAGTAAAATAAATAAATAAATAAACAAACAGATCGTGGAAAAGACGTGACACATGACATACGCAGATGGAACATGGAAGTCCCAGGTCCACTAGTTTGTCCATCAGTTTGTGGGGGAGGATGATATTAAATGCAGAGCTGTAATCCACAAAAGGTAGTCGCACATAGCTTCCCGGGTGCTCCAAATGCGATAGCGCAGCCTGGAGAGCTGTTAATATGGCATACTCTCTGGATCTGTTTGCCCTGTATGCAAACTGGTGTGTGTCAAAATTTGGTGGGAGGAATGAAATGATGTAACTCCGTACCAGCTTTTCGAAACACTTCATCACCACAGGGGTGAGAACCTGGCCGGTAATCACTGTAACTGTTAATTTGTAGTTTTATAGGCAGGGGGACTATAGTCGAGGATTTTAGAAAGGGTGGAACAGTAGACTGAGACAAGGACTGATTGAAAATCCTAGTGAGGACTCCAGCCAGTTGGTCCGAACAATCCTTCAGCACCCTTCCAGAGATGCCATCTGGTCCCGAAGCCTTCCTGGTGTTTATGATCTGTAGGGTACACCTCACCTCCCCCTCTTCTACTGTCCATGCTTTGTGAGCGCCCGGTGTAAGTATGGGTGAAGCTGGTTGATCTACCTCAAAACGGGCAAAGAAGTAGTTCAGCTCCTCTGCCAGCGAGGCATCACCATCAGCAACACCAACGTTGGTCTTGTAGTTGGTAAAATGCTGAATTCCCTGCCACACCTGCCTGCAGTTGTTACTGTCCAGATGGTCCTTGATTTTCGTCCTGTACCTCAACTTAGCCTCTCTGATGCCTCTCTTTAGGTTGGCTTGAGCTGTGGTGTAGATGGTCATATCGCCAGACTTGAAGGTGATGTTTCTCTCCTTCAAAAGCTGCCGGACCTTCTTTTTCATCCAGGGCTTTTGGTTGGGATAGATCCGTAAGTGTTTGTCCACTGTGAAAGTGTCTATGCAGTTCTTAATGTAGCAGAGAACACTGTCCGTGAACACCTCCAGGTCTGGATCTTCAAAGACTTTTGTTCTGTCAAAACAGTCCTGTAGCTGCTGCAAGGCTCCAGCAGGCCATGTTTTTACAGTCTTTGTAATAATAAGAGCAGTTTTCCTGAGGGGAGCATATGCAGGGACTAAAAGTAAGGACATGTGGTCAGACTGGCCCTGGTGTGGTAGTGGTCTTGCCCTGTAGCCTAGCTTGATGTTTGAGTAGACCTTGTCCTGTGTTTGCTCCCCTAGTAGAACATTTTACATGCTGGTGAAATTTAGGGAGCACTAACTTTAGGTCTGCCTGATTAAAGTCCCCTGCTACGACTTGTACAGCATCAGGATACATGCTCTGCAATCTGCTAATGTTACCATGTAAATGTCCTATAGCCGAGCTAGCATTAGCATCTGGTGGAATGTAAACAGCAGTTATCATGACCACATTAAACTCTCTCGGTAAGTAAATGGGCCTGCATTTAACAGTTACATACTCCAGGTCTGAGGAGCAGTGGCTGTCTACATTCACTGTGTTAGTACACCAGCCATTATTGACATAAACATAGAGCCCCCCTCCTCTGCTCTTACCAGAGTCCCTTGTTCTGTCATGACGCTGTGTTGTGTAGCCTGCTAGCTCGATATCAGAGTCCGGGATGAGTGAATGAAGCCAGGTCTCTGTGATTAACAAAATACAGCTGTCCTGGTATTAGATGCCACCTGTAGCCTCAGTTCATCCATCTTGTTGGTAAGTGATCTGGCGTTCGTCATAAAGCGGCTGGGAAGTGGTGGTCTGTGTGGCTGGCTCCATAGCCTAACTAGCACGCTGGCCCTGCAGCCTCGCTTCTGCTTCCTCTCCATGCTCCGCCTTTGCCTCCTTACCGCGGGGATGGTAATCCACGGAGAGCCGGGGCTTCTCGCTGTGTCCACCGGGATCTTATGTGCGCATAGAAACTCGGCTGTAATACTCCGTTTGCAACAGACTCCTATCTTGAGAAGATCATGCTGGCTATAGATGTTATTTGCCCAACAGGATGTACTCAGGACGAAAAAACAACACAAAACACACAAGCATCTAGAGTAGCACTGTGCCGCTGCAACAGTGTGCGGCACCATCTTGCCTCGCCATCTCGCCATGATAGTTCAGGACTTGAACTTCCTACATGTCTACCTGAGCCTCCAATAACTACCTGGACTCCATATTAACATCAATTAACATCTGTTAACAACTGTTATACTGAACTGCCTGACACCTAACTCACACTATGAATGCAGATCAATTCCCGCTTTCTGTTTCACCCAAATGAGGATGGGTTTCCTGTTGAGACTGGTTCCTCTCGAGGTTTCTTCCTACTGCCCTCTCAGGGAGTTTTTCCTTGCCACTGTCACACTCGGCTTGCTCATCAGGGGAAATCTGATCATTTTTTTATTCATACACATTCACATTTCATACAAACTTAAATAATTATTTTGATTGTGTAAAGCTACTTTGCAACAATGAAAATTGTATACAAATAAAATTAAATTGAATTGAATAAGGAAGCTGATCATCTTAGCAAAAATACCAAAAAAATCTACTAGATATCATCACAAACTGTAGGAAGTGTGGGGAAAAAAGAACATCAAGCATGCTTGCAAAAAAAAACGTAGCTGATAAGAGCCCAAACATGACAACAGAAGGCCTAAATATACTGTTCAAATATATAGAAAGGAATTACCCCCTAACCAAAGTACATCTCCTGACTTATGGACAACTGCCTATGAACAACTTTATCCCTGAGATTGTTTGACAGTGCCTCGCCACCCACAGTGGATTGTTTGCTTCAGTTGCACCAAGGACTGAAATGCTCCAGTTTTCATGCAAAGCTAATCAAAATGACCACGGCTGATCAGAATTAAAAGTCAGTGGCTTTACTGCCGTTGAAAGGTTGATTAGCTTAACATGATTGAATTTACAAGTTATTGTTAAGAGGGGGTGATTCTTCTCCAAATCAGTGATTCTGTTTTTTTTTCTGACATCTTGGTATTATATCATTTACTTGGATGTTAAAAGTTGCTCTGAGTAAATACAGCAGGGTATTTATATGTGCAGCTCTTTGAGCTGATGCTGTAAAGTGTTGTCATTGCAGTGCAGAGTGGTCACTGCACAGAGTTGCCCCGCCATTTTATAAAAGATTAGAATTAATTAAAATTTACTATTATGGCTTGCTTATCTAACTGAGGTCTGGACCTGTGTAATCAATTTTAGATGTAAACTGTTTAATTTTTTTTTATTCAATATGGAACCACTTGAAGTCCTGGTAACATGGTGGTAAAATGTGGCCACCTATGATGACAAGCCTCTGCGAAATGTTCTCACATTTATTCAGAAAACCACAAAAATCTCACATTAACCACCAGCAGAAACACGCTTCTCTTTGCTCTCAGTCCTGTGGTGTGAAGCACAGTGGTGCAGAAAGATTTTTCAGTTTGCAATCTGTACAACCCATTCTGTCTGTACACTTTCATACATGTTAGTCCATCACCCAGGCACAGAGAACACACAGCGAGATGAACACACAGACATATACGACAATATCTTTGTTAAAACTCAGACTTCCCCTTACAAAAAATAACTGCAGTTTCTGGGGGAAAACTGCAGTTTTACTGCAGTTTTTGTGAAGTACAATGCAGTACAGTGCAGTTGGAGTGCAGTACAGTGCAGTTGTATTGAAATATGATACTGTAACGTTGTCCATTGTAAAAAAAAATTATAATAATAATAACTACTATTTCAGTTATTTTGACACCCTCCTTTGCGGGCAGAATACAGAAAGGAGGGGGCTTGAACTTTAATGTCTACGACTGATATAAAACAAACATAAAGGTGATACATGTAAGGTGAAATGTCAAATTATGCGGTTTGGTACATAGAACAAGAATAGAACAGAAAGTGCATGCTCTTGACTTCTTGAACTTCTTGATTTCCTCTTATTCGCACCTCTGCACACACAGCGCACCAGGGCACAGGATGTTCTGTTAGACAGGAAACACCACAGACAGACAGACAAGAGATCATAATATCATATTAGCAAAATCTATATAGCTCAAACTACATTCTACCTTTTACTTATCTCTTAAATGCATTTATCTCCAACATTCTCCTCTTTTATTATTAAATCATTTATTAATAAACTTAGACAAAAGAACTAAACTTTAGAGATAAAACGAGTAGGTTAGGGTTAGGGTTAGGAGGGAGGAGGAACAGCAGGAGTGATCACATATATCATTAATTCACGGGGTAACCAAGACCATTCTTGACACGCGGGCGCTCAGAGTGCAGGCACACCCGTCTACGCACTCGTCCCACCCTATGAGATCACCAGGTACCCCTCTTAGTTAATTAGTTATTTACAAGATTTTCTGTTGAAATAGGAATTAAGGCCCAAGGCCAACGCTGGCGGTACAGCCAGTTCCTATACCAATATGTAGCTATACAGGACAAATATCCTCGGTGGGTGATTCTTAGGACGATGATAGCGATGGAGGGATTCAGCGTGACATATCGATCCACCTGTCTCTGGAGGAATGCGGGGGGTTGCTGTCGTCGGGTAGCGGGTGAAGAGAACCCGCCTGGGCTCAGGAACAGACCAGTTCCTCCTAGGCGACTAGTGATGGCTGTGGCAACCTCACTCTTCAGGTCCTTAACGTCCATCACGTAACATGTGGTGTGGCTAGAGCTCTCGTGCGCACCGTCCCTGTACACAGACATAAAACACACTAAAAGAACACAGAGTTAGTTAATTCTCATATATTTATTTAAGCATATAACATCGCATGCCCAGTTACGCTGGCGCCTTCTTCAATCTGGACGCGTGTATCCACTGTGAAAACAAATCAGTTAGTACAGCAGTCAGTGTTACCGCGACTATCTCTGGAGGATGAGTAGGTCGGGTGGACGGAAGTGGTGTGGCTTGAGCCACCTTTTTTTGATTTTTTACTAATACATCAACTAGGGCTGCAGAGTACTCAGCGATATGGACATCTAGATCAGAGGTGCCCAAAGCAGGTTTGCCCCTCTTCCACGGAGTAGGAAAAGGGCGACCAAATATTATCTCATGTGGAGATAATTGTACATCTTTTCTGGGAGTCATTCTAATCTTGGCCAAAGCAACTCTGGCCAATTCTTAGTGCTCCTGTCCTGCATGGCTTTGTTCAACTTATCCTTAATAGTACGATTGGTACGCTCTACAATACCAGAGGATTGTGGGTGGTATGGGATGTGAAAATGCCAATCTAAAGACAAATATTTACACAGCGCCTGCGTGACCTGTGAAGTGAAAGGAGTTCCTTTATTCGAATCAGTGGCCTGTGGTATACTATACCGTGGAATGATTTCTTTTGCCAAGATTCGCGTCACCATCTTTGCATTTTCCCGTGCACATGGAAAAGCCTCAACCCACCGTGAAAATTTATCTACCAACACCAACAAATATTTAAAAATTCCACAAGAAGGCATACGAGTAAAATCTACTTGCCATTCTACAAACGGTACCGAAGGAAGAGGAAGATGTTCGTGCTTTCCTATCCCTGTCACTACATTGTTTTGCGCACACAGCAAACAACGTGAAAGTAGCAAATCAACAATGTTGTTCAACTTAGCAATGCAAAAAAGTTCTAATTTCCTCCTTAACCCCTCTTCGTGCGCGATGTGTAACACCGTGAAACTCACGCACGAGGAATGGCAAACAATGAGAGGGTAAACACAAACGCCCATCAGCAGAGTACCATAAACCATCAGATGCAACCTGAGCTTGTTGCGACTGCCAAAACAACGAGTCTTCCGGAGTAGCAAATGATTGAATCGAGAGAAGATTTAAATCAAGAATTAAAGAACTAGTGAGGAAAGATGTATTAACAGTATTTGGATCAGAGGCAGGAAAGAAGATCTGTTTATTGGCCGCTTCCTTAGCTACCCTATCAGCCAATGAATTGCCTCAAACTTCAAATGAATCACCAGACGAATGCGCTTTAGTTTTAACAATGGCTAACGTTCGGGGAAGATGACAGGCATTTATTAAATCCTGAACCAGCGAAGAATGAGAAAGAGCCTTACCGTCAGCTGCACAGAATCCACGAGCTTGCCAAATTCGCCCAAAATCATGGCAGACGCCAAAAGCGTAACGAGAATCCGAATAAATGGTAACATCTTTCCCTTCAGACAGCACACGGGCACGAGTGAGAGCAAACAACTCAGCTGTCTGAGCAGAAAAAAAGGAAGTGCAAATGCTTCTACAAGGATATCAGGAAGCGCACACACAGCATAACCACAAAGAAACTTTCCATCATGGGGTTTTGAACAGGAACCATCAACGAACAGAGCGTCACCTGTTGTTAACGGAGTTGAAAATAGATCAGAACGGATACTAGTAGAGTGAATAAGCTCAGAACAACAATCATGATCTGTCTCATGCAATGTATCATCTTGAGCATTGAGCAGTTGCGAGAGAGCGTGGCCTATGGTGTCCAAGGAAGAGGTGGGCCTAATCTCGAGATTATTCGTAGAACAAAGAATGATTTCATACCCTGATCGCCTCTGAGCGGTCATGTGTTGCGTCTGGAGGTTAAGAAGCACTTGTTTCACCTGATGTGGAGAGTGCAAAATCAAAGGATATGAAAGAACAATTTTCTCTGCGTCCTGTACCATCAAAGCACATCCTGCCACAGCCCGCAGACAGGCAGGCAGACCTTGTCCGCTGTGTCTAAAGTTTTGGAGAGAAATGCGCATGGTCTCATTCCCCCCCCCATGTTCCTGTGCCAAAACAGCTGACGCCGTACCCTGATGTTTACAGGCATAGAGATGAAAGGGTTTTTTTATAGTCTGGGAGGCCCAGTGCCGGAGCAGAACACAGACCTCGTTTTAGTTCCTTGTACGCCTCGATCATGTCTGCTGTCCAGGTCAGTGGCCGCTGGAGAGGATCAGTATGAGAGATGGCTGACCTGAGACGCTTGTCTTAGAATGAGCAGTCAGGGATCCACTGACGACAGTAGTTGATCAGGCCCAAGAAAGCCATAAGCGCATGCTCTGTGTTCGGGCGCTTGGTGTCGAGGATCACTCTGATACGTTCATCTGAGAGGCGTCTCTGACCCTGGGACAGTTCGAAACCCAGATATTTAACAGTGTATTTACAAAACTGTAACTTAGTCTTTGATACCTTGAAACCCTTTTGAGCCAGGTGCTTGAGAAGGCGGAGGGTGGCCTTCTCGCAAAGAGCCGGTGTTGATGCGGACACTAAAAGATCGTCAGCGTACTGTAAGCAGACAGAATCACCGGGGAGAGTCAGATCACCGAGCGCATCCCTTACTACCGACACAAACACTGCAGGGCTGTCAATCAGGCCCTGCGGAAGACGAGTCCAAGTATATTGTCGCCCCCTATGGGTGAATGCAAAAAGAGGTTGGGTCTGCTCCTCCACTGGAACACTGAAGAAGGCAGAACAAAGGTCAATTACAGAAAAATGCGGAATAGGGGAAACGACAGAAAGCACATCAGGCACAACAGGTGCAACTGGAATAATTATTTCATTGATTTTGCACAAATCTTGTGTAAACCTCCATGAGCCATTAGGCTTACGTACAGGATTAACAGGTGTATTGTAGGAGCTTACGCATGGTTTAATAACCCCTTGCTCTAAGAGCAAACCCAAAATCGCATCAATGCCTGAGGCTTTGGCCTCAGATAGAGGATATTGCTTGACATACACCGGGTGTGAATGTTTTAATTTAGCCTCGTACGGTACACAATGAACTAACCCCACCTCATCCTTGTATTCGGCCCACAGCTCTCTTTGGCACACTGTCAAGACATTCAGGAAACGAGCTATTCTGTGAAAAGAGGAAAGAGTTATTCACAGTCAAATGTGCGAGAGGAGGAAGGGGGGCCATGTCAGGCACCTCAACAGTAAGTTTTGAACCAGAAAAAGTGAGACACATATGGAGTCTACTCATCAAATCTCGCCCTAAGAGATTGAAAGGGCAATCAGGCATACAAACAAAACAATGAGAAAACTGGAGATTATCATCATAAGAACATGTAACACTAAGTGATGGTGTGAAGTAATTCCTTTGCGCAACCCCCTCTATTCCCACAGAGCTAATGCTTTTTCCTGAAAGAGGCCCCTCATAATCTTTTCCTAAGGATGACATGGTCGCCCCAGTATCCACCAAAAACAGAAAGGGCTGACCTTCTACACACAACTCAATAAAAGGCAGTTCATTAACCTGAGGTGAATCAACTAACTCAACTAACTGACAATGACGAGAGGACATCATCAACATGTCCACAAAATGCAAAACATTGGTGACCGGTGGCAACATTTTAATAATATCCTTTAACGTACTTATGGACGGGGGATCAATTCTTGGACCACCTCTACCACTCAAAGACCAAACAAAAGCACTGTTTGTACCTGACATCTGTACATTGTCGGGGACTTCAGGATATTCTGGACCTGTCGGATCATATGGGGAATCTGGATCGAAGGGACCATTTTCACCTCTATATCTCCAATTTCCACGGCCCCGTGTTCCTCCAGACTCACCATAAAGGGTCTTGTCTTGTGTTGGAGGATTCCCTTTTAAGGTGCCCTTCTTAGGCCCTACGGTCACGGCGGGAAAACTGGGATTATACGGCGGAGGAAAAAACCCTGCCACGCACGCTTTCATTTTAGTTTCCTGTGTTACTTTGGGGACCTTTGGGTCTCCCTTTTCTGCCTTTATTCTTTTATATTTGTCCCAGAAATTTTTCATTTCAACCCATTTCTGATAACCAGTTCCCATATACAGATAGTCCCAGTTTGGATCTCCGAGTCCATCATAAATCTGTGAGTGTGTCGAAACCAAATATTCAGGCATAAATGTTCCTACACGAGGAAAAGTCAAGAATTGAGGCTGAAATTCGGTCCAACCTGCCAAATTATCCAACCATGGAGTGGTAAAATATGTCAAACCACATCTATTCATCCAATCTCGAGGTGTTTCCTCGGGACCAGGTTCCGGAAAGGAATTGGTATTACCCATACTACTTGGACATCTTAATCAAAACTTAATCTTCTAAACACAACACAAATTACAATAAACATACAAACAATAACAAACATATAAACAGTAATACAGGCGAATGCAGAGGGACCAGACACTACAGTTTTTTAAAGTCACACTCTCTGACTTTAAGGCACCTTTTTCGGAGTCCCGGACTCCGTAACCCTACTTCTTATTCGATCCCTATAATCAGGCAAATATCTCTAAACAAACAGAAAGAGAAAACTTACCTAATTAGAGGGATCCCACTTCTGACACCAAACTGGTAGGGTTGTTTTTTGTACTAGTACGCTCTCTACTAGTCTCTCTGCAAGCCAGTTCGTCTGCACTGCACCTCTGAGCTCAGGAGAACAGGTCAAAGAACAGCCACACACAGATGATTGATCTTTCACCAGTCTGATTTTTATTAAAGAAGCATAAATATATATAGTGGTTTGACCCCCTCCTTTGCGAGCAGAATACAGAAAGGAGGGGGCTTGAACTTTAATGTCTACGACTGATATAAAACAAACATAAAGGTCATACATGTTAAGGTGTAATATCAAATTATGCGGTTTGGTACATAGAACAAGAATAGAACAGAAAGTGCATGCTCTTGACTTCTTGAACTTCTTGATTTCCTCTTATTCGCACCTCTGCACACACAGCGCACCAGGGCACAGGATGTTCTGTTAGACAGGAAACACCACAGACAGACAGACAAGAGATCATAATCTCATATCAGCAAAATCTATATAGCTCAAACTACATTCTACCTTTTACTTATCTCTTAAATGCATTTATCTCCAACAATGCAGTTGGAATGTAGTTGTATTAAAATATTATTCTGTAACTTTGTAGTTATTAAACAGTTAATCCTGTACTGAATCCTGCAAATAGCGTGTGTGCAAGGAAAACAATAACGTCTTCCTCTTATGCTCTTCCATTGTAAAACTGAGACGTGCTTAAATATGCACCACTGTACGATTTGTCCTCACCAACCAATAAGACTACAAGATTACATCTAATCGTCAGACAGAGTTTGAACTATAGAGCGCGCGATGCAGTCCCGTCGTGCGCGCATGCGCGGTACGGTTCTCGTTCATTTAGAGATGCGCGCGCTGACCGAAACGACAGCTCATAAACGCTCAAAGAGACAGTAATGGTTTGTGTATGTCGTTATTGAGAAACTCAGACAGGATGGAGTACTGTAACTATCTTATAGACTTTATTATTGATAAAATGGTAGACATTCGAGACATATCAGAATTAAATCATGATGACAATTTCAAAGTTCAGCCAAGAAAACTTGCCTAGTTGGAAGAATCTAGAAAGGGGGCGTGTCGTCTTGTGGAGGAGGAACACAGCCAAACCTGAGCGATCACATCATTCAGTTAAGTGGTGAGTGGGACCTTAAGTGACTTTTATTATTTTATATATTTAAAGTTATTTAACTAGTTATTGTATTCTATTGCTATGCGGTGTTAATGGCATTGTCCTAAATGTGTGCGTGTTTTCTAATGTTAACCGCTATACTGTTAGCCTGAGGTAGCCCACTGCTAGCATTGGATTCAGTTGTAAATGTATAGCTCAGTTTAACTATAGACCATATAAGTGCAAGTTGATTTCTTAATGTGTAACACTACACAATGTGAGTAAAAATGATTCGGCTGTAAACGTCCTGTGTTTGTTTCTGTAGTCGTCCATCAGCCCTTACACGAGAGAGAAGATCAAGAGGAGGACTGTGTTCCTCTCCAGTGTTCCTCTTATCACCTCAGAGCAGACTCTGGGAAAGGGGAAGAGGGAGAAGGCCAAGAGGTCAGCATTAGACCCTGGGCAGACTTCACTCCTGGTAGGAAACATAGTTTTTCTCATCCCTTTGTTTTCCTTTACTAAAAACAAATTTTAAGTTTGTGACCTTTTTTTTAATCATTCAGATTTGGCTGGGTATGTAAGAAGATTTTTTTGTGGGGTGTGGGGTTCTCAGAACACATTTATATTTTTGCTTAGTCATCCTTAAACTTGTTTGTCTTCATGTTTCAGAAAGACGTCAAGAGGTGGACATCACTCTGTGGAACAAAGGTGTGGTTGGATTTTACCTGATAAAATATTACAGGATTAACCATTAACCATTGGTGACGTGATGAAGGGTTTCAGCTGAGAGGTGTGGAATACTGGGTGAATCCGGAGCGCCGCAGGCAGCTGGAGCCGATAGGTGACAGGGTTGACACGGAGGGTGATGCGATATGGACCGATGAATTTAGGCGAGAGTTTTTTGGACTCTGTATGAAGGTTTAGATTTTTGGTGGAGAGCCATACCTTGTCACCTGTGTGGTACAATCATCCCGGGGGGTGTCGACGGCGATGTTGTGAGGTGTAGAGGGCGTATTGGCGTGCTGAATGGCCTCCTTGGCTAGAGTCCAGGACCGCCGACACCTTCGGACCAACTGTTGGGCTGAGGGTACTTCAACCTCCGGTTCTTGATGTTCGAACATCGGAGGTTGGAAACCCTGGCATACCTCAAATGGACTCAGCTTCATGGCGGAGGAGACGTGGAGGTTGTGGGAGAGCTCCGCCCAAATGAGATAGCGAGCCCAGGAGCACTGACGGTCGGCAACAAAGCACCTCAGGTAGCGCTCCAGTTGTTGGTTGGCCCGTTCCGTCTGACCATTTGTTTGGGGGTGATAGCCCGATGAGAGACTGCAGGTAGAATTGATCAGACGGCAGAAGGCCTTCCAGAACCGTGCAGTGAACTGGGGCCCCCTGTCCGAGACGATGTCCTTAGGGAACCCATGCAGACGGACTACGTGCTCTAATATCAGCTCGGCTGTCCTTTTAGCTGATGGGAGTCCGGTGAGGGCCACCAGGTGCACAGCTTTGGAGAACCAATCCACTATGGTCATGATGACGTCTTTCCCTTCGGATGACGGCAGGCCCGTGATGAAGTCAAGGGCAATATGCGTCCAGGGTCGACGGGGGACTGGGAGTGGTTGGAGTTCCCCTGGTGTTGGTTGATTGGAGGTCTTGGCCCTGGCGCACACTGGGCACGCCCGAACGAACTCCTCGACGTCCTTGGCCATTGAGGGCCACCAGAAAGCACGCTGGATGTATTTGAGGGTGCGCTGTGTGCCTGGGTGCCCCGACAGCGGCGAGGAGTGGCCCCATTTGATGACGTTGGCCTTGATGTTCGTGGGTACGAAGAGTAAATGGTACGATAAATGGTTCTCTGGCGCCCTGGAGCCAGTGTCGCCATTCTTCCAAAGCCCACTTTATGGCCAGCAGCTCGCGGTCCCCTACCCCGTATCGCTGCTGAGTGGGGTCAAATTTCTTGGAGAAGAAACTACAAGGGTGTAGTTTCTGGTCTGGACCCCGCTGGGAGAGAACAGCCCCAGCGCCCACCTCTGAGGCGTCCACCTCCACAACGAATTGTTGGTCGGCATCTGGATGGAGGAGAATTGGAGCGGTGGTGAATAGATGGCAGAGTTTGGAGAATGCGCTGATGGCAGTGGAGTCGAGTTGGAAGGGATGAGGTGAGGGACAAGTTAGGGCGGTTAGGGGTGCTGCGACTGTACTGTAGCCCCGGATAAAGCGACGATAGAAGTTCGCAAACCCAAGAAACTGTTGAAGCTGTTTGACAGTCTTGGGTAGGGGCCAATGACGTACAACCTCAAGCTTCTGTGGGTCCATGGCCACACCCTGGGACGAGATGACAAAGCCCAGGAACGTGGTGGAGCGCTTGTGAAAAGCGCACTTCTCCAACTTACAGTACAGTCGGTGGGCGAGCAATCTCTTAAGGACGGCCCTGATGTGTCGAATGTGTTCTTCAGCGGTGCGTGAGTAGATGAGTATATCGTCTAGGTAGACAAATACCCATTTTCCCAACATGTCCCGGAGAACATCGTTCATGAACTGCTGGAAAGCTGCGGGGGCGTTACAGAGTCCAAAGGGGATAACAAGACTTTCGTAATGTCCATTAGGGGTGATGAAGGCTGTCTTCCACTCATCGCCCTCTCTGATACGCACCAAGTTGTAGGCGCTCCGGAGGTCCAACTTTGTAAAAATGGTGGCACCAGAGAGAGCGTCCAGGGCTGAGTTGGTAAGAGGCAGCGGGTGTCTGTTTTTTATGGTGATGTTATTCAGCCCCCGATAGTCAACACAAGGACGTAATTCGCCAAAAAAAAATCCTGCGGCGGCGGGCGAGGAAGAGGGTCGGATGGTACCCTGATGGAGAGCGGAGGACACATACTCCTCCATCGCCCGCGTCTCGGTGGAAGAGAGAGAGTATAGACAGCCGCGGGGTGGAGTGGAACCTGGCTGGATCTCAATAGCCAGGTCGTAGGGGCGATGCGGTGGAAGATGGTCGGCACGTCTCTTACAAAAGACCCCAGCCAGGTCTTGATACGCATGAGGGATGGCGTTGGTGTCAACATCGGGGGCCTCGGACTCCCTAGAGCACGTCCCAGCCGCCGTTTGTAGGCAGAGTTCGAGGCAGGTCGGACCCCATTGCAGGATCCGGTTTTGAGACGAGGAGATGAGAGGGTCATGCTGCAATAACCATGGGTATCCTAAGATGATGGGTGGCGAGGAAATGGAGGTGAGGTGAAAGCGGATTTCTTCTTGGTGTTGGTCAATGGTGAGGATGATGGGCCGAGTCTGGGTGGTGATAGGGCTGGACGAAAGGGGCTGACCGTCGGCAGATGTCACTCGAACTGGCTGGGATAATGCCTCAGTCTCCACCCCCAATCTCTTGGCATAGGAGGAGTCAATAAAGTTTCCAGCAGCCCCGGAGTCGATGAACGCGGAACTTTTGACTCATCTGTGGCCAAATTGGAGGTGTACCTGAACCATGAGACGCGAGATGCTGGGTGTGGTGGCGGCGAGATGGAGGTGACCCGGTGAGCTTCCCCCCTGACTCACCGGGCCTGATCATTTCCCGGGCGTGAAGGGCATATATCTCTATGGTGTGCCGCTGACCCACAGCGGGAGGTGGAGACCCCACAACCACAGCGGGAGGTGGAGACCCGGCAGACGCCCTAGTGGTGGTGGTGAAAGCTGGTGATCGGGGCGTGGAATGTGAAAAAAGGGGCGTGATGGGTGGCAGGGTTCAGGGGGCTGGCTTCGGACGAGCGAGCAGGCGCTGGTCAATCCGTAGGGCGAGCTGGACCAAACCCTCCAGTGTAGCCGGAAGCTCTCGTCCGGCGAGCTCGTCCTTGATGCGAGAAGCCAGTCCTTCGTAGTAAGCCGTCCGGAGGGCGGCGTCCCCCCAGGTGGTCTGCACGGCGAGGGTACGGAAATCCGTGGTGTAGCGGCTCACGGACGTCCCACCCTGCCGCAGATGGTACAATTTGCTGTCGGTCTCCACCTCAGCAGCAGGATGTTCGAAGGTCAGTTTGAGTTGGCGGGTGAATTCTCCGTATGAATAAGCTGTGTCTGAATCTGACCTGAGAACCGCCGTGGCCCACTCAGCTGCCTGCCCGGATAGCAATGAGACGAGAAGTGCAACGCACAGTCGGTCTGTGGAGTACCTGGTGGAATTGAACTCAAACACAAGATCTAATGCTGTTAAAAACACACTGCACTTCCCATCTGTGCCATCCCACTTATCTGGTAAAGCAATGAAAATGTCAGAGGGGGGAGGAGGGGGCAGCGCTGCCACCGCTGCGGGGGGCGTGGCAACAGCCGACTGAACAGCCGCCTCGCGGAGGGTCACGTTCTCCTGCCGCAGCTCCGCCACCTCGCGGCGCAAAACCGCGACGTCTTGGAGCTCCTTTCAGAGAGACACGACTTCACCACGGAGCTTATTGATCAGTTCGGCATGCTGGTCAACCACAGCGCAGAGGCGAGCAAACTCCGCTGGGTTTACTGCTTTTGGCTCAGTCATTCTGTCACGAGCAACCGAGGGATGAACACAGTAGCCTTAGCAGTTAGCCCGTGTTACGTGGACGGTAAACCCAAACGCGGAAGCAGCGCGAGCAGGCAGGATAACCACGCGTTTACTCTTAGAACTCTCTTACACAAAGAGCAAGGATCTACACAAATAAACCCGCGTTCTGGCAACACACACTCAATCAAGGAAGCGATCTGAATAGGTGAGTACTCACGAAATAGTTGGTGAAGCGATAGCGAAGGCATGAATGAACTCAATGACTGAGCGATGTGAAGCGCCATCTTGTTTCCTTTTATGCTTTCTGAAAGCGCGATCGTCTTACTTCCGGGTCCTCGTGCCGGTCGCGGAGCGAGTGTGCATGACATTGATAAGCATTTGCTTTATTTGTTGTCTTTTGTTAATAGAATCCGCAAAGCCTCAAACTCCGCACATGGCACTAAGGGGACCCTCCCAGCCCTAAAAACAGCAGCTGTTAGAAGTGAGTAATTTGAGTTAATATTTCAATAATATTTGGTCATTCCATATATAATCAACCAGAGTGATTATAAGTCTGAATCTCTAAACCAATGCCAGAGTCATCACATTCACATTACATTCTCAAATCTTAATTAATTAACAGGGTTGCTATCAAAAACAGCAAATTCGAGCCATTATTTAGCAATAGTTTAGGGCATAATGACAGAAATAGATTGTTTCTCAGTAAAACATGTAATGTTGAGTATATATGGAATGATTTCATTTTAATTATTCAAATGTGTTTTTTTACACACCTCGTAATGAATATTTGTCTTGCTGTTTGCTTTTCAAGAGTGCCTTTAAAGTGAAGGAAGGGAAGGTGAAACGGTTTATTCAAACAAAGTTGAAGAATGAAGGGGCGTCAAAACCTCTCCAGGCTTCCAGCTACACACCTCAAGCCTTGTAATATATTCACATACTTGACCAGTCATACACTGATTGACAGCAGCGTCTTCTAGCAGCAGCACTGTTGAACAGTAATATTGCTAAGTGTTAAAGTGCTTTCATGGTCTGTTTTTGGTTGTTTTTAATGTTTTAAGTGTGTTGCTTTATTGATTTTTTAAAATTAAATAATAAAATGAATTGCAATAATTTTGTTGTAATGTAGTTGTATTACACTACATCACACATTTAGATTATAGAAATACTGTAAGTAATTTTTCAGCTTTATTCAAGTTGCGTATACCCGTACATTTTATTTGCAGTACAACTACTATTTTAACTGCAGTAGCTGTTTAATATTAACTGTAGTATCGTAGTATTACAGCATTATATTGCAGGATTATTGCAGTATTACTGCAGTCGTTATTGCAGTATTACTGCAGTACTATTGCAGTAGTTATTGCAGTATTACGGCAGTATTAAGAAAAAATGCAGTAATTTCTTGTCCAAATTACTGTGTTTCCTGCATATGTACTGCATATGTAGAAAACTGCAGTTTTGACACTTGAAAACTGCAGTTATTTTTTGTAAGGGTCAGGTCATGCTGTTAGAGAAAAATAATCATTCGAACAGTAACTCTGCTTCATCACACCTTTCTCACAGTGAATTATATAACACTATGATCTGAAGTGTGTCATTCCTTATTTATATAACACTGACATGAACAAAATACAGATGTTAATCAGTATATTAAATCACTCTTACCTGCAGATGTCTGAAGAAAACTCCTCATGAAGAAGAACAGGACTTTTATAAAGAGAGAACTGAGCTCCATTCCTGCAGATTTTAACCAGAGTCACTCTTTATGTGACTCTGTAGAGAATCCTTTTGGTAAAAAGAAAAAAAAAAATACGGTATGCAATCCTTATTTATAATGCATTAATATTAATGCTGTCACAGCAACTGCAAAAAAAAAAAAGAAAAAATTATAATTTCCTGTTTGATTGAACATAAAAGACAGGAGCATCGACTGCTCTAATTTACAGATGCAGTTGGAAGGAGATCAAAGTAGAAACCAGTATGCACACACACACGCACACACGCACGCACACACACGCACACGCACACGCACACACACGCACACGCACACGCACACGCACACACACTCTCTCTCTTACTTACCCTTACACACAGTCTGACTGATCATCTGGACAGCAAAATCTCTCGGAGTTCCGTTAGGTACAGTGTTTTTCCCCACTGGGCCTCTCCTGTTTCTGTCCCTGTAAAGCGCGTGTGCACACACATTGATTAGCAAAACTTTACAACTCGTATTCAGTAATTTTTCTGGTTTTTAACTGAGCATGCCTGTGATGATTCCTCGACTGTCTTTCCATTAAAGTCATTGTGAAATGACACAATGTTTTAAGTCTGTAACATCTGTACAGACTCTGTACAGTACTTTGTTCAATATACAGGGATGAAATTACCTTTTCCCTGGCGGTCTGGTTTTGATCTTCCTCTCCTCACACTCCTGTAGGACGCAAAGCAGAGGAACGTTCTAGAGCTCTGGTCGTGTGATTAAAACGGAAGGAAGAAGGATGGGAAAAAATAGAATAAAAGGTGAGTGACCTGCTCGGGGTCTGGTGCAGACGGCTGGGAGCTGCGTCTCCTCCCAGTCACCTCCACGAAGGGCTCGGCGAAACTCCGCCTGCTGCACTCCCACTGAGCGCTGTCTATGTGTTGCTTACTGGACACACACACACACACACACACACACACACACACACACACACACACACACACACACACACCTCTGAACTACCATAATGTAAATAATAAAAATTTTGTCTCATCTGTCCATAGGACATTCTCCCAGAAGCTTTGTGGCTTGTCAACATGTAGTTTGGCATATTCCAGTCTGGCTTTTTTATGATTTGTTTTCAACAATGGTGTCCTCCTTGGTCGTCCCCCATGTAGTCCACTTTGGCTCAAACAACGACGAATGGTGCGATCTGACACTGATGTTCCTTGAGCATGAAGTTCACCTTGGATCTCTTTAGAAGTCTTTCTGGGCTTCTTTTGGTACCATTCGGATTATCCGTCTCTTTGATTTGTCATCAATTTTCCTCCTGCGGCCACGACCAGGGAGGTTGGCTACAGTCCCATGGATCTTAAATTTCTGAATAATATGTGCAACTGTAGTCACAGGAACATCTAGCTGCTTGGAAATGGTCTTATAGCCTTTACCTTTAACATGCTTGTCTATAATTTTCTTTCGAATCTCCTGAGACAACTCTTTCCTTCGCTTCCTCTGGTCCATGTTGAGTGTGGTACATACCATGTCACCAAACAACACAGTGACTACCTGGAGCCCTATATATAGGCCCACTGACTGATTACAAGATTGTAGACACCTGTGATGCTAATTAGTGGACACACCTTGAATTAACATGTCACATTATTTTCAGTTTTTTCAAGGGGTACCATCATTTTTGTCCAGGCCTGTTCCATGAGTTTATTTTTTAAAATAATTCTGTTGAAGCATGGTTGAAAAACAATGTCTGACTTTCATTGGTTAACATTCATAGAATTTTTTTAAATTATTACTTTTGTCAGATTAAAGTTATTTATGTGACCATTGTTGTAACATCTGTACCACCGCAGCACAGGGAAATAAGATCTAGCTCACCGGATTACTGAGTTGACCCTTTGTCCCCACCTAGTGTGTCTACGTGTGTACTGTCTACACTTTAACACTAATGAAGAGCACCTGTGTACCCCCCGTGCGTCTACCTATATATTCCGGTCGAACCCGTAGCACTTTGTCTGTCCACTGTTGTGCACGTTACGTTTTGTGTGTCTGTGATGTCGCTAATAAGTATTTTGTCTCCCGATTTCCCCCAGGACTGAGCGGTGTCTGCAGGTGTGGCATTATTAGATGAGGTGAGGAGTCATCACTCCGGACCTGGTTTGTTGGCCTATGAGCCTGTTTTGTTTTGTTGTCTTTTCTTTTGTTCCCGCCTGCAGACCCCAGCTGGGGAGAAAGCCGTGCATCTTTTTTGTTTTCTCTTTTGGTTTTTTGGCGTTTTCACCTGCAAAAGAAAAGAATAAATCTTATCTAAAAAAGAATGGAACCTGCATCTGCGTCTGATTTGCAAGAGATAGACATGACAATTGTGAGTTTTTCTTTCATTGACCGAAGGGTACCAACAATTTTGTCCATGTGTGTACAGTACTTCATTAACCACTTTATACATTTGATCTCCACGTGTAGCCTCAGCTCCTGTATGATCCTACTTGTGTTTGGTGACCAACTGACTGTATCCTTGAGTGGTGCCGTCATCATCCAGCTCACAGTTGTACATCAGCTGCACTCCTGTACTCCTCACATCTCCTGTACACACACACACACATACAAACAAAGTATCTCTGGATGGACAAGACATTTTATTTTGGCTTGACGACACTATAATCAGACAGATGGTATTGAAACAGGAATGGTCTTTAGAAGTTGGGGGGGGGGGGGGGAGAAATTCCCTTGGCTGGAGGGATATTACATCTCACTGTTATATCAGCGCACTCACCACACCACTACAAAAGCCTGCCGGAACTTCAGTCGGGTGAGTGAGTAACCAGTGCCACTGCTGCCGAGACTCACCTTTACCTGCGGCTGAGCTTTAAAACAGCTTTTGTTCTCTACATCTTGTTTCACATGTCTGTGCCTCTGCCAAGGCTCTTGGGTTGATTATACTGTAGCTGTCTGGAACAATGGAGGTGAGAACGTGAGAGAGTGGACAGCTTCCGATACTTCGGTGTTCACATCACACAGAACCTGTAATGATCCTGCCACATCAACACCGTGGTGAAAAAGGCCCGGCAGCATCTCTAAAACCTCTCAACTTGAGAGACTTTAGACAGCCCTCCAAGGTGCTCAGAGAGAACATCCTGACAGGAAATATCACAACCTGGTTTGGGAACAGCACCATGCAGGACAGACGAGTTCTACAGAGTGTTGTGTGATCAGCTGAGCGCATCATCCGCACCGAGCTCTCTGACCTGCACTCTATCTACAGCAAGCGGTGCTGGACCCAGGCCAGGAAGATTGTGAAGGACCTCAGTCACCGAATAATGGACTGTTTTCTCTGTTGCGGTCAGGTAAGCGCTTCTGCTTCCTGAAATCCAACACATAGAGAGTGAGGAGGAGCTTCTTCCCGCAGACGATACAGTCTCTAAATCAGAACACCACGCAAGACTAACCATTTCTTGCACCATTTTTTTTGCACCATAAGAAACTGGAGGATTATCGTGAGTGCTGTTTTGACCTGCGAAGACTGTCTCTGGCTGGATTATTTCCTACTGGATATCCCCGACGGACTCCTTCTCTTTCCCTCAGCTCTCCCTCCAGTCTCGTGCTCCTGAACGTTGTTTACAAACCGGTGAGGCCGAGCCATTCTCTAGACAACATCGCCACACACGCACACAATAAACTGGACCTTGGACTCACTTCACACACACTCACTTTACTGTTGTATATATATTTATTGTAAATATTGTCTTTTTCTTTTGTTTTGGTGCACCTTTTGGTTTAGTTTTTGTATAATACACTTTTGGGTTAATTCAACGGGTATTGTGTCATGTCTGTTTTGCTCTTGGGTTTTAGCACAACGCTGACGCTGACACTAAAGATAAGGATCTCTCCTCAGATCTAACTCAGTTTATTCAAGTAATCTGATCGCTACAACCCTAAATGTCATTATTTCAGCCAGAAATTTGATGACTTTTCCTAAAGTGACCAAAAATACACGTACATTAATATATTTAAAAAATATTATAGTTTTGTACAGGTGCTACATTTTTTTTACATTGTGGCTGTTCCAGATTTGATCCATGTCTATTAAAATTGATTTTAGATTTCCCCATTTGTGTATAATCAAGGAAAATGGTGGGAATAGTGGGAATTGTGAAACTGTGAAACTGAACATAAAGTAAAATGGGCAAAAACATTCTAGAACTTTTGGTATTTAGTACATAACCCTGTATAACCATTACAGTATAAAACATTGCTCCTCATTGCCATAACATACAAACAGTCCTCATTATTACCATCTACAATTCATCAATATTAATTCAACATTAACACTTAGAACACAAATATAAAACATTATTTATTGCAAACATTTTGGAGATGTAACATCTGTACCACCGCAGCACAGGGAAATAAGATCTAGCTTACCGGATTACTGAGTTGACGCTTTTGTCCCCACCTAGTGTGTCTACGAGTGTACTACCTGCACTAAATGAAGAGCACCTGTGATTCCCTTGTGTGTCAGCCTATATATTCCAGTCGAACCCGTGGCACTCCGCCTGTTCACTGTTGTGCAATGTCTTTATGTCTGTGTGTGCATGTTCATTAACGTGCGTTCTCATCTTGTTTTCCTCCCAGGACTGAGCAGTGTCTGCAGGTGTGGTGTCGTCGCCTGGCACCAGGTCTTCCGGACTGAAAGCCTCTTTTGTTTGTTTTGTAATCCTTTTTGTTTTGCCCACCTGCAGACCCAGTCAGGGGAGGTTTGAGTAAGAAGAGTCTTGTATGTTAAACGTTGACCTGAGAAGAAAAAGAAATAATAAACATTTACGAAAAGAATGGAATCTGCTTCTGCGTCCGCTTCTTCCCGGAATGACATGACGAATGAACAGGCCTTACAGGACGAAGCAGAAATCCCCCTGCCAGAAGAAGACCCCCCCGTACTCGAGTACATCAGAGGACAGCAGCATGAGATCGATAGTCTGGCTCGAGCAGTTAACGACCTGGCTCACAGCGTGGAGCAGCTCGCGTCACGTCGGTCTCCAATCTTTTCTCCTAGGCCGAGCTCCGCACCATCACCACCACGCCCCACCCCTCCGGAAAGATGCTGGAAATCCGGAGGGGTGCAAACGTTTCCTCCTGGCCTGTGAACTATGCCTGGCAGAATATCCGGACATGACTGACGTACAAAAGGTCAGCTTTATCACGCAACAGCTCACAGGCTCGGCAATGGACTGGGCGACGGCAGTGTGGAGCGCGGGCGGAATCGCAGCGACGAACTATCACCAGTTTCTCTCGGATTTCCGTAACGTGTTTGACCATCCTGATCAGGGAAGAACAGGGGAACAACAACTGCTGAGGCTGCGGCAAGGAAACGCCACCGTCGCGGATTATGCGATTAAGTTTCGGGTGCTGGCTGCGGAGAGTGGCTGGTGTGATCGCAGTCTGTTGGCACGGTTCAGAGATGGATTACAACCAGAGGTGCAATTAGAACTCGCCTGCAGGGACACCGGAATGTCCCTGGATGAGTGTATTGGACTGGCAATCCGGTTGGACCAGCACCTCCGTGGCCAGAAACGTCATCTTTCCCCGAAATCTACAGCAAAACGTACGGATTACAACCGCCGCCTCAGTCTCAGTACCCCCCTGACGGAACCTTACGACTCAGGAGAGACAGAGAAGAATATCTGCTGGACTTTGTCTGTACTGCGGGGACGGACGGACACAGAATAAACACCTGCCCGTTACTTAAAGTAACCCACATCACTCCACCTCGCACTCATCACGCATTTTGCTTAAAAGCACACTTGTCTTATGTCAATCACTCACTGTGTGTCTTTCCCCTTATAGATTCCGGGTCGGCTGGAAACTTCATCTCCTCTTCCCTTCTTTCCTCGCTGCGAGCTCCAATGTCGAAGCTACCATACCCTATTGCGATTAAAGCTCTAGATGGTCACAACATAAAACACTCGACAGTTAAACAAATATCCGCGTCACTTCAGTTAACATTTCCCGGTCATACGGAGGAATTAAAATTCTTTGTGCTCCCTCGGTCTGATCATTCCGTCGTGCTGGGTCTCCCCTGGCTTAGCTCCCATAATCCCAATTTCGATTGGATGAATTCTCGCATCGTTTCCTGGGCCCCTAGATGTGCTAAAACATGTATACCGTCGACATTGACGGTCCATACCACCTCAATTGAAAGCCCGATTGCCCAAGTCTCTATAAAAGTGCCATCAGAGTATGAACGGTTTCGAGACGTGTTTAGTATTAGGGCAGCAGCGCGACTTCCCCCTCATCGGCTGTGGGACTGTGCGATAGAGATTTTGCCGGGGAAAACACTGCTGAGCTTGCGCATTTATCCATTGTCCATGGAGGAAACCCGGGCTATGGAGGAATACATGAGTGAAGCTCTCCAGCAAGGTCTTATCAGCAGGTCCACGTCACCCGCCTCGGCAGGTTTTTTCTTTATCGATAAGAAAGGGGGGGGCTTACGCCCCTGTATTGATTTCCGAGGTCTCAATGCAGTAACAATAAAATACAAGCACCCTCTGCCACTGGTACCGGCCACTATCGACCAACTCTGAGGTGCCTCCATCTTCACCAAACTCAACCTCCGCAGCGCCTATAACCTCGTTCGTGTGTGAAGAGGCGATGAATGGAAGACTGCGTTTAGCACGACATCAGGACATTACCAATATAATGTAATGGCGTATGGACTGGTAAACGCACCTGCGGTGTTTCAGGGGTTCATGAACGACGTGTTTAGAGATATGTTAAACCTGTATGTTATAGTATACTTGGATGACATCTTGGTTTACTCCCTGGCATATTCTGAGCATGTCCGACATGTAACCGCCGTCCTTCATCGGTTACGCAAACACGGGCTCTATGCGAAGGCGGAGAAATGCGATTTCCACAAACGGGAGGTTGCATTCCTCGGCTATCGCATAGGACCACGGGGGGTCGAGATGGAGACGACCAAGGTCGCGGCGGTGCAACAATGGCCGGAACCAAGATCAGTGAAGGCGCTACAAAGTTTTCTGGGTTTTGCTAATTTTTACAGACGATGTATTCGAGGCTTCAGCTTGTTGGCAGCGCCGCTCACTACACTCCTAAAAGGGAAACCGAAATGCCTTCGTGAATTTCCTCCGGAGGCACGTAAGGCATTCCTATGTCTCAAAACAGCATTTACTACAGCACCTTAGATTACCCGACCCGACTAAACCTTTTTTAGTCGAAGTCGATGCTTCCGAGGTAGGGATAGAAGCAGTGCTGTCACAACGTCAAGGCGACGCAGAAAAACTCCACCCCTGCGCTTTCTTCTCGCATAAACTAACAACTGCCGAGCGCAACTATGATATCGGCAACCGTGAACTACTAGCAGTTAAAGCGACGTTAGAGTAATGGCGGCACTGGTTGGAGGGAGCTGAATACCCATTCGTAGTACTCACCGATCATCGCAATCTCGAGTACATCCAGCAAGCAAAAAGATTAAACCCTCGCCAAGCCCGCTGGGCGCTGTTCTTCACGCGCTTCCGCTTCACTATCACCTATCGTCCCGGGTCAAAGAACAAAAAAGCGGATGCGTTGTCGAGGTATTATCAGGCACCTGAAGCTGCTTCAAAACCAGAACTCATCCTGCCCTCGTCTCTCGTGGTGGCACCGATCACGTGGGACCTCGACTCGGAGATAGCGCAAACGGCACGGTTCCACCCCACGCCACGACAATGCCCTCTGAGGCGAACCTACGTGCCGGAGCCACTACGAGAGCGAGTAACGATACAAGCGCACACCAGTGTGGCAGCCGGACATCCCGGTGTAATTCGTACTTCTAGGCTACTGGAACCCAAGTACTGGTGGCCGAATATGCGGAAGACGGTAAGGACAGTGGTTTTATCTTGCGCGGTGTGTGCGGCGAATAAGAGTCCTCGCCACCTACCTGTTGGAAAATTAATGCCCTTAGCAACGCCAAATAGACCGTGGTCCCACATTTCAGTGGACTTTGTCACGGATCTGCCAGCTTCGAAGGGATACACGACTATTCTAATTGTGATAGATCGTTTCTCTAAGGGATGCAGATTCATCCCATTCAGCTCTCTCCCGTCAGCCTTCCAGGTGGCGGAAACCCTTTTTTCAACAGTGTTTCATTGCTATGGCATACCCGAAGATATCGTGTCCGATCGTGGTCCCCAATTTATCGCCCGAGTCTGGAAAGCATTCTTTCAGAAGTTGGGGACCACTGTTAGCCTATCGTCAGGCTATCATCCCGAGTCAAATGGTCAGGCAGATATATATCCATATATATACACACGTGGACAAAATTGTTGGTACCCTTTGGACAATGAAAGAAAAACTCACAATGGTCACAGAAATAACTTTAATCTGACAAAGTCAAAATAAATAAGAATTCTATGAATGTTAACCAGTGAAAGTCAGACATTGCTTTTCAACCATGCTTCAACCTAATTATTTAAAAAAAAATTAACTCATGGAACAGGCCTGGACAAAAATGATGGTACCCCTAATTTAATAGTTTGTTGCACAACCTTTTGAGGCAATCACTGCAATCAAACGATTCCTGTAACTGTCAATGAGACTTCTGCACCTCTCTGCAGGTATTTTGGCCCACTCCTCATGAGCAAGCTGCTCCAGTTGTTTCCGGTTTGAAGGGCGCCTCTTCCAGACGGCATGTTTCAGCTCCTTCCAAAGATGCTCAATAGGATTGAGCTCAGGGCTCATAGAAGGGCACTTTAGAATAGTCCAAAGTTTTCCTCTTAGCCATTCTTGGGTGTTTTTAGCTGTGTGTTTTAGGTCATTGTCCTGTTGCAAGACCCATGACCTGCAACTGAGACCCAGCTTTCTGACACTGGCTAGCACATTTCTCTCTAGAATCCCTTGATAGTCTTGAGATTTCATTGTACCCTGCACAGATTCAAGACACCCTGTGCCAGATGCAGCAAAGCAGCCCCAGAACATAACAGAGCCTCCTCCATGTTTCACAGTAGGGACAGTGTTCTTTTCTTGATGTGCTTCATTTTTCCATCTGTGAACATAGAGCTGATGTGCCTTGGCAAAAAGTTTCATTTTTGTCTCATCTGTCCATAGGACATTCTCCCAGAAGCTTTGTGGCTTGTCAACATGTAGTTTGGCATATTCCAGTCTGGATTTCTTATGATTTGTTTTCAACAATGGTGTTCTCCTTGGTCGTCTCCCATGTAGTCCACTTTGGCTCAAACAACGACGGATGGTGCGATCCGACACTGATGTTCCTTGAGCATGAAGTTCACCTTGGATTTCTTTAGAAGTCTTTCTGGGCTCTTTTGTTACCATTCGGATTATCCGTCTCTTTGATTTGTCATCAATTGTCCTCCTGCGGCCACGTCCAGGGAGGTTGGCTACAGTCCCATGGATCTTAAATTTCTGAATAATATGTGCAACTGTAGTCACAGGAACATCTAGCTGCTTGGAAATGGTCTTATAGCCTTTACCTTTAACTTGCTTGTCTATAATTTTCTTTCGAATCTCCTGAGACAACTCTTTCCCTCGCTTCCTCTGGTCCATGTTGAGTGTGGTACATACCATGTCACCAAACAACACAGTGACTACCTGGAGCCCTTTATATAGGCCCACTGACTGATTACAAGATTGTAGACACCTGTGATGCTAATTAGTGGACACACCTTGAATTAACATGTCCCTTTGGTCACATTATTTTCAGTATTTTCTAGGGATACCATCATTTTTGTCCAGGCCTGTTCCATGAGTTTATTTTTTTTAATAATTCTGTTGAAGCATGGTTGAAAAGCAATGTCTGACTTTCATTGGTTAACATTCATAGAATTTTTATTTATTATTACTTTTGTCAGATTAAAGTTATTTCTGTGACCATTGTGAGTTTTTCTTTCATTGACTGAAGGTTACCAACAATTTTGTCCACGTGTGTGTATATATATATATATATATATATATATATATATATATATATATATATATATATATATATACACTGTATATATATTTAAGTTATTTAACTAGTTATTGTATTCTATCGCTATGCGGTGTCAGTGGCATTGTACTAAATGTGTGCGTGTTTTCTAATGTTAACTACCATGCTAACGGTATAGCGGTTAGGTTAACCTGAGGTATCCCACTGCTAGCATTGGATTCAGTTGTAAATGTATAGCATAGTTTAACTATAGACCATATAAGTGCAAGTTGAAGTTCATTTCTAATGTGTAACACTACACAATGTGAGAGGGGTTAAGAAGCGAATAAAATGATTCGGCTGTAAACGTCCTGTGTTTGTTTCTGTTGCTGTCTGTCAGCCCTTACACGAGAGAGAAGATCGAGAGGAGGACTGTGTTCCTCTCCAGTGTTTCTCTTATCACCTCAGAGCAGAGGAGAAGGCCAAGAGGTCAGCATTAGACCCTGGGGAGACATCACTCCTCGTAGGAAACATAGTTTTTCTCTTCCCTTTATTTTCCTTTACTAAAAACTAATTTTAAGTTTGTGATGTTTTTAATCATTCAGATTTGTCTGGGCGCATAATAATATTTTTTGGGGGGTGTGGGGTTCTCAGAACACATTTATATTTTTGCTTAGTCAGTTTTAAACTTGTTTGTCTTCATTTTTCAGAAAGACGTCAAGAGGTGGACATCACTCTGTGGAACAAAGGTGTGGTTGGATTTTACCTGATATAATATTACAGGATTATCTAAAATCTCACACAGTCTACCAATGGTCCACTTTCTTTTTATGAATCCAGTGGTGCTCATTCGGACAACAACACACTTCTCTGAGTTTTCTTCTTGATAAGCATTTGCTTTATTTGTTGTCTTTTGTTAATAGAATCCGCAAAGCCTCAAACTCCGCACATGGCACTAAGGGGACCCTCCCAGCCCAAAAAACAGCAGTTGTTAGAGGTGAGAAAATTGAGTTAATATTTTAATAATATTTGGTCATTCCATATATAATCAACCAGAGTGATTATAAGTCTGAATCTCTAAACCAATGCCAGAGTCATCACATTCACATTACATTCTCAAATCTTAATTAATTAACAGGGTTGCTATCAAAAACAGCAAATTCGAGCCATTATTTAGCAATAGTTTAGGGCATAATGACAGAAATAGATTGTTTCTCAGTAAAACATGTAATGTTGAGTATATATGGAATGATTTCATTTTAATTATTCAAATGTGTTTTTTTACACACCTCGTAATGAATATTTGTCTTGCTTTTGCTTTTCAAGAATGCCTTTAAAGTGAAGTCATAAAAAGTCATACTTTACACAATATACAACATTACATGTTTTTTCCCAACATTTTCAACTGTCAACCTTGACACATTTAAAGAGGGGGAAAAATGTGTGTTTAGCAAAAAAACAACATTAAAGTTGGTTATCTTCAACTTTTCTTTCTGGACATGTTTTACATAAGAAAAAAAAATCATGTCACCCACAAAAAAATTGAAAAAAAAAAAGATTCTCACTGTATGAATCTTAAAAAAACAAAAATAGAGGAAAATGCACAATCTTGTTCTTAAGGTCAATAATAACAACTAAAAAATAGTTAATTTACCATATTAACATAACATTAACATAATTTACCCCTATTTTCTGCTATCAAATACAAACTTTTTTTTTTCAAGTTTCTGCAAAGCCTAAATATCCCTCTGTCAAAGCAAACAAAACTGCAGGAGGTAGCGCACGCAGGCGGAGAGTCAGTTAAGTTTGCGCATGTGCAGTTTAATGCGTCTTGCTCTACTGTTTCTTTAGCGTTTCATGACAGCTGGCGTCTCGCTACTGCCACCCACTGTATGTATGAAATGTTGACTTAACATGAATGGTTTGTGATTAGACAACGTATTAGGAATTTGTACGGTCAAGTTTAGACATAATTACGGAAACCTTAATCGAAAAAAACGTTTTAAGTCAACAAATACAATTACAGAGGTGTGAAGAGGGGAATATCTATTACTGCCGCGCTCATAGCTGCGACAAACGACAGCGGCCAAAATAAATCAGTCGCATTTCAAAGTAATTCGTGAAATGACCGCCAGGTGGCGCAAAGTGACATTTGCTGGTGCGCGAAGGAGCAGGGCTACGGGATTAGGCACGGCTGGTGTGCTATCGCCGCTAATGATCCCGGGCTTCTCTCCACGCTATAAAATACAGCGGGGAGGGTCGCTCAGGGTCTGTTGCACTATAAACCCGATTATGTTGGCAAAAATCTAAATATTTGAGGTAATCAGTTACATCATAATTTTTAAGCAATAATGTTTCCAATTCTAAGTAAACAGAACTATCAATTTTTGAGTTTGTTGAATTTGTTCAGCTAACTTGGAAAGTGTCAGTTCTACTGTACAAACTCAAATATCAAAAAGTTCTGAATACTCAATTATTACTCATTCAATTATTTAAGTTAACAGTACTTAGTGTGTTTAATTACATTGAGCATTAGGGTTTACTGTGTAGTGATGAAGATAATCATGTTTTAGGGTTACTGTGTGTGCTTCACAATGTTAGACAACATTCAAATGCAAATAATTTACCCTCCCCAGGAGTGAATCAGTGGTTCTCACCTATACATTCAGAGAAACTAAAATGCACCCCTCTCCACTTTAAGACCCTCTTGGATCTGAGGCTCTTCTGAAGACCTGCAGTGCTTCAGGCCTCTTCTTAAATTTCATCTTCTGGATTCCAGATTCTAAAATTGAAATTGTTACCGTTTTTAATCCCTGGAATGGAAGACATTGAGATTTCCCTTTTCATAACATGAATTGTATTGTTTTAATCACTCTATACACAATTTTCTTTGTTTTCCTCCACCGCGAGATGCTTTGTAAAGTCCAGTTTCCCCAACAGACCCCGAGATACACTCCCCGCTGTGTTTCATAGCGTGGAGAGAAGCTTGGGATCATTAGCGCTGATAGCTCACCAGTTGTGCCTAGTTAGGTGGCCTCGCTTCTTTGCACATCTGCAGTGTGCGCCTAGGCCGCCTACCTAGTGAGCTTTGGAGTGAGTGAGGAGCGATATTGATTTGGGCCCATCACAGGCACACGCCGCGAAACAAGTATACATTTACTTTGCAATGTACTTTAATTTGTAATCAGTTACATCAATTTTTTAATTAATTATGTTTCCAATTTTAAGTAAACAGAACTATAAATTTTCGAGTTTGTTGAACTTGTGCAAATAAAAAAGATTGTTGCGAACCATCCAGCATGAGAATCGAACCTGGATCATCCGCATGGCAGGCGAAACACTTACCACTGCGCCACAAGTGCTCTATAGAGTTTATATTACGTTTACGTACTCAAAATTATTACTCATTTAATTATTTAGGTTAACTCAATGTGTTTAATTACTTTGAGCATTAGGGTTTACAGTGTACACGCGTAGGCTTTCTAATTACACATGATAAAATATAAAGGCTCACTGTGTTAACATTTACTTTGCTTAAATTCAATACTAATAAAATTTTATTCTACATTTGTACTGTAATTTTAGTACTGTGATTATGAATTCGTTTAAGTACAATGTTACACTTGATTTTATCCGCTACTACGTGCAGCTCTAAAGGAGCTGCGGCTCATTAATCCTTGAGAGAACGAACTAAGGTCTGACGCATCGGTCTATAGTTATATAGCGCCACTCAGTGGTAAAAGCCAGCAAACGCATACCGTCGCCGTGAGGTGCGGCGACAAAACTAGAAAACCGCTCGTCACACATCTGTATTATGAGTATACGGAAAAGAATTATATCATGTAAAGTGCACAACCTTCCTTGTTCATTTTTGTGAGTTTATATCAGGCAAGAATGGGACCAAATTCCAACACCAAAACTCTAGTCACTCATAACCTCGATTCCCAGATGTCTTAAAACTGTTTTAAAAAGAAGAGGAGTTCCTACTATTGTGTTTACTATGGTAAACATAGTAAACACAGATGCAGATATGGAAACTTTCTCTGTCCTAATAGAATATACAGAACGTGAGCCATGCAGGGAGAGATGTATGCGCAATGGGAGTGCGTGTGCACGCAAAACCAATGCCCTTATTTTTTAAATTTCACTCCAAGCTTTCCTGAATAAGTTGGCAGCTACTGTATGCCACACATATTTTAGGAATAAAAATTATAGGGGAGATTTGTCGTCAGACTTTATTGTGCCGATAAAGGCTCCATAAATGCAATTAAAAACCAAAAAATACTCAATAAAGGCACCTAAGAAGCCATATGGAGGTGATACAGGGGCACTAATGTCAGATTTCAGGATTGTTGTCAGTATAAAATAATATACAGTACAACAAGTTCTCTGTGTCTGTGTGTGTGTGTGTGTGTGTGTGTGTGTGTGTGTGTGTGTGTGTGTGTGTGTGTTGATTTAATCGCTGCATCAGTGTACCCACATTGACTGACTTTGAAGCTCTCCTCATTACACTAGCTGATCTGTGTCTCACTGTTCCAGTAATCTTCTCCCACATTCTTCAGTATCCACTCTGTCTTCAGGATAATTCTCCTGATCTTACAGTCGTATTCCTGGTGTAACTGCAGTGTAGATGTACTGCAGAGAGTGTGTGACTGTAAAATAAAATGGACTTGATGAAACATAAATTTTAAACCATTTCCAGCTACAAATCCTGATCAGTTCTGTTTTGAATAATGAACTGCTACAGGGAGTGAAATGCCTTTTCAGCCCAAAACGTACTCAGCTGTTCGTGGTGTGATGATCCTGGCATGAGTGATGCAAGATTTTGACAAACTGCACAACAAAAAGTGTTTCTCTTTGTGAATGCTGTATGAGAATTATATTAAGAGTCATCTGTTATATCTGTAACAGCCACTAGAGGGCATGGTATAGCAAGCTTTTTTTTTTTTTTTTTTTTTTAAGAAATAAGAAAAAGAACGAGAAGATGAATGGTTGCTTCACTCTTGAGTCTGCCTCCATGTATCCAAATGTTTTAGTCATCATTATACTTAAGCAAACAATATATAGAATAAAGAGTTGACGAGAATTAAAAGGTATCAGTATGTTACTGTATTCACTCAACATGGATGAGATCATGCAAGGGAGTGTGAGCAAAACTAGCCAGTTTCAAACAAAATGGTGTCATTTTGGGCATACTTGTATGTAAAAACAAGATAAAGATGGATGGAATTATTGGCACTATTGGCCCATATGACAAACATTCTGAACACTGAACTTTCTACCCTGATAGCAGACGACTCTGAACCAGATCTGCATTTCCTCCATCAAATCCATGTAACAGTCACATCCTTTCCACTGATTTGGCCCAGCTCCATTGCTGATTCGGTTCGTGAACAGGGATGGAGTCAGATTTGCAGACAGCAGCCAAAACCAATCCGGATTCACTTTTGTTCCAGCCATACAAGTTGTTGCTACTGCATTACTGTGCAAGAGCCCAAACATATAACATGACTTTTCCTGCTTGTTCTTCATGTGATTGGTCACAGAAAACAGTTGAAGAATGTTTCTTGATGGATAATTAGAGAAGAACACATCCCAAAGAGACACACGGGGCAACCTTAAAGTGTGTGTGTGTGTGTGTGTGTGTGTGTGTGTGTGTGTGTGTGTGTGTGTGTGTGTGTGTGTGTGTGTGTGTGTGTGTGTGTGTGCGTGTGTGTGTGTGTGTGTGTGAAATGAGGAAATGTGGAAAACACATGTGCAAGTCCCACACATGCAAGGTTTTCTACTACTGCTTTGAATGCACACACCAGTTTGTAATAAATAATGTTTTATATTTGTATTCTAAGTATTAATGCAGAATTTATATTGATAATTATAGATTTTTTTTTTATTATTATGGCAATGAGGACAGTGTTTCATGTTGTAATAGTTTTACACAGTTATATAACAGTTCACGGCTGTTTTGGCCCACTTTACTTTCATATATATTATAATTTTAGGTAAAACAGGACATTGCATTGTGAGATAGTCAATATTTTTATCCAAAAACGAGTAGTGTAAAACCTACAAGAAAACAGTCTCTCTGCTCCCTAAAACATTCATTAAGCATTAATCATCCATTTATTGATGTCAGATATGCTATTTATATATATATTTAAAAAAAAGATCTGTAGATTATAATTTGGAATAGTCACTTATTATGAGGATTTCTGGCCCGGGTTAAAATTGACCAGGGCCAGGTACTGATATATGAATAGGGCATGGAATATGAATAGTATGTATGGATTAATCTTATTACCAGATCTGTTACAGACATTAGGGAAAATCTGGGCCAGTGTAGTTTTGTTACTGCGCCTGATTTGACCCAAATGTAATAAAATTAAAGATTGAGCTGACCCAGCTCTGGCACAGATTCATATAAGATGTGCAGGAAAGATCTGTGCCATATTTGGCCAGTTGTGCAAAAATAATCTGGGCCAAATCGTATTACCAGATCTGTTACAGATTTTGGGGAATGTCTAGGCCAGCTCTGGGTCGAATCTGGGCTATAATTTTGCTATCTGGGTTCTCTGGCCAGAGAGAAAATTGTGCCAACTTTTTTTTTTTTTTTTATGTAATGGGAGTTAAGACATCTTACTTGCTGTGTTCCACTGGCAACCAGAAAAGCCTAAATTTAGCTAATAATAGCTAAATTTAGCTAATAATAGCTAAATTGTCCGCCCACTTTTTTGTAAATAAAAAAAAACAACTACTAAAAATTACTGGTAATTGTGGAGTGTTTCTTTTTTCATAAAAGAAATCATCAGGAGGGAGAGTCAGTCCCAGTGTTTGTAGCTGCTCTAAAGAAACATATTCAATTCAATTCAATTTTATTTAATTTGTATAGCACTTTTAACAATTGTCATCGTCACAAAGCAGCTTTACAAAATCAAAAGAATTATTTAAGTTTATATGGAATGTGAATGTGTATGGATCAAAATGGACAGATAGTCCCTGATGAGCAAGCAGAGGGCTACAGGGGCAAGGAAAAACTCCCTGAGATGGCAATAGGAAGAAACCTTGAGAGGAACCGGACTCATCTGGGTGAAACAGAAAGCAGGAATTGATCTGCATTCATACTGTGTGTTAGGTGGCAGGCAGTTCAGTGTAACAGTTGATGTTAATTGATGTTAATATGGAGTCCAGGTAGTTATTGGAGGCTCAGGTAGCTGAACTAATGAGTGACTGCAGCCAAGTCCCCAGAGAAACAGCTGTCAACATCAGTCAAGGCCAGGACAGTCTTCCTAGTAGAGTGAAATCGTCCCCAGACACCGGACGCATCCCAAAGAGACACACTCTTCCACGAGACGTCACATCCATGTCACGAGATCTCCAACCAGAAGTGGGGCACCAGGATGAGTCAGGCAGGTCCAGAGGGCAGAGGGGGTCTGGATCACTGGCAGCTCAGGAACGACATTATGCAGATTGACAGAGAGAGGGAAAGAGAGATGAGGGGAGAGCAGAAGAGGAGAGATAACAGTTAGGGCTGGTCACAGTCACATAATGTATAAGGTGAATGTATCTTTAGTGCAGAGTGCAAGCAGGGACTCCGGCAGGACTAACTATAACAGCATAACTAAAAGGGAGAGCCAGAAGGAAACACAGACATGAGGGGGAACTGAGATGTAAAGCAACCAATCACCTCACCGTCAACAAACCTGAGTGATCAATAACCCCCAGCAAAAAAAATAAAAATAAAATAAAATAATAATAATAATAATAATAATAATAATAATAATAATAATAATAATAATAATAATAATAAGGCAAGTGTAGCGTGTCTATTGTGGCCTGGGGTAGAGGGCATCCTGAGTGATCGGGGGGGTAGGGAATGCTTTTGGAAACTCTAGGGCTTGTGCCTTGCGACATTCCTTCCTGGTGTGCCACTGTGATGCATCAAGGGTGGGTCTGATTTACGCCTTGGCCATGGGGGGGGGGATCCAGGACAGCAATAGTTAAATATAGTTGCAAGCAACGATGACAGGCCCAAGCACCCTGTGCCATTCCCACCCCGGGCGCACCACACAACATGTGTTATTTGAGTGTGTAAGACCTCGAAAAAGCCATCGCCACTCGGTTGCACCTCACAACCTGCACACATCACAGACTATAGAGGGCTAATGTCAGTTTGGGCCCTAAATATTTGTTGAGTGCATTAGTGTCTGTGTGTGTGTGCGTTGTGAGAGAGGGGTGTGTGTATGTGTGTGTGTGGTGTGTGTGTGTGCATCGTGAGAGGTGTGTGTGTGCCTGAGTGTAAACATTTGTAATATGGGTGTATGTATGTGTGTATGAGTGTGTTTGTGTGTGTGCATCCAGCATGCATGCGTGTGTGTGTGTGTGTGTGTGTGTGTATGTTCGCGTGTGTGCGCACATTAGTGTGTAAGGGTTAGTGTGTGTGAGAGTGAGGGAGAGAGGTGTGTGACGTGTAGATATGTCAGTCTGTGTGTGACGAGTAAATGTGCTTGTGTTTGTGTTTGTTTGTGTGTATGGTTTGAGTCTGTGTGTATTAACATTAGTGATGTGTGTGTTAGTGTGTGAGATATGTTTGTGTGTGTTAACATTTGTGATGTTTATTGTGTACAATAGGCCGCAGGTGCTGAAAGAAAAGGCTCACACTATGATGTTCCTGAATGTGATGTCATTGAACGTGATGTCACAGAAAGTGTCACTGAATATAATGTCACTCAATATAATGCCACACAGAAAGTTGTTAATAATTTTTCGGCGTATGTTTAAGACATTAGCACGGCTGACCCGTTTGAGATATCGAAAATCCCTCCGCAATTTTGCATCCTCAATGTCTTTAGATCTCTTTGGCCCAGTTTGGTAGCGATTTGTATAATTTCCCTAGGAGGAGTATATCAAAATCCATTGGGTGCATTTTTGCGAACGACCCAAAATAACCGGCCTCCTGTTGAGTTTAGCCCAGGACATGCAGTGCGAAAGTTGTTGGGCTCAATGAGCTCTAAATGTGTACCGAGTTTCGTGTGCCTACGTGAAAGTGTGTATGAGCTAGGCGGCAAAATCTTGTGTGGGGGCCCCTTTTGGCCCTGGGCCACGAGACTCTCAGGCATCCTGAGGGCAGCAGATTCCAACCTGTCTGCCAAGTTTCATGAGTTTTTGAGCATGTTAAGAACCCCGAAAAGTCCAAAAGGTTGGAAAAAAAAATCCTTAGGAAAACAAGAGGGCCCTTCACACACTATGACGACATAGGGCTGATGTCATAGTGATTGGGCCCTAATAAATCCTTAGGAAAACAAGAGGGTCCTGTGCACCTATAGTGCTTGGGCCCTAATAACAATAAAATTATTATTATTATTATACTTTTGCATTTCTTATAGGATGACAGCCAGAGAAACCAGGAATTTCAGGTAAAGTCCTAATTCAGTAGACTGAAATAAAAGTCCAATCACACATACACACACTAACACACACCCATTTCATGTGTCACCTGTTGTACTTCAAATTCCCCTGATTCTCCAATGGGCGTGCTCTGTGTAGATTAAATGATAACAAAATAATCTGCATATTGTCACCATGTCTTGGAGGGCTCTGCTTAAAATTTATTCAAATAAAAATCACAGAACAAAAGCTACAGTTATTAATCAAACATTCGACCCTGGAGGTGCAAGGTGACAGTGACCTTAAATTGTATACACACAAAATGTTATGGTCTTGGATGAATGTGGGCTCTCTTGTTTGTTGTCTGTTGTTCCCTTGAAAGAGCTTTTGGATAAATGTGTAGAACTACACGTTTTAAATAAGAAATTAAATAAATAACTTGAAATTATTTCATTATATAATATTATCTCCGAATCGAAGTAAAAAATGACTTATCAAATACAAAAAGAAAAATTAAAAACATCCCAAATTAATGTAGTGACCTTAAAATAAATGAGCCCAAAATTTAAAACGTATCTGATAAACCACACATTAATGATGTCAAAGCAAATTACATCTAAATTAAATGAAACTGTGTACAAAGCTCATGAATTCTTAAATCTGGAATCATTATCATTGTAAAATTGTAGTAAATTATAGTACAATTGTAACTGTCTGTCATATTATTTTGGTTAGATTTTAATTTTCTAAGACCATTATTTCAGCTGAGGATTTATTTAAGGTCATATAAGGTCATTATATTTTGAAGCCTTAACATATATAGTTATGTTAACAAGACATCTTACACTGATGAAGAGTTTATAATCATGAGAAAGGACTTCACAATTTTTCTTTTCTATCCATATTTATTTATGTTTTAGTTTGTAAAGCTCCTTTGTGACCATGTGCTTTGTTAAAAGCGATATAGAAATAAATATTAATTGAATTTTAATTTCATGTGAACACGTGTAAAGAAACTTCTGAATACTCAATAAATATACCGTTTTATGTTACATTAACATGGTCTACAATTTCTCACTAATAGTGCGTTTAGTTTTCATGGTGGATTTGGAGAGAAGTCCAGCAGCAAGAAACTAGCCTGTGTGAACATTAGCTGCAGTTTGTGTCCTGTACAGTGGGTGTAGGAAAGAATCAGCAGTGCTACGGGAGGAAACTAGAGTCACAACTCCAACAGAGTGACTCTAGGAGCCTGTGGCAGGGACTAAGAACAATAACGGACTACAAAGCTCCAACATCCGGTATGACGAACGCAGACATGACTCTGGGAGACGAGCTGAACACATTCTATGCTCGCTTCGATGCTGCATGCTAATACTAGCAGCACTAACGGCTGCAGACAGGAAGATACTGCGAGCACCGGAAACGCATTAATCATCTCTGAGCAGTACGTGAGGAGAGCCTTCAGGGGGGTGAACATGAGGAAAGCAGCAGGACCAGACGGCATCTCAGGTAGAGTCCTCAGAGCCTGCACAGACCAGCTAGCACTTGTGTTCATAGAGATATTCAACCTCTCTTTATCTCAGTCGGTGATCCCTACATGCTTTAAGGAGTCCATCATTGTTCCTGTTCCAAAGAAACCCCATCCTGCTTCCCTCAATGTCTATCGACCTGTAGCCCTCACATCAGTAGTGATGAAGTGCTTTGAACGGCTGGTCAGAGACTTCATATTACCAGTCACACTGGATCCACTGCAATTTGCATACCGCACAAACTGCTCTAGAGATGATGCCATCTCTCATCTACTCCACACACCACTCACTCACCTGGACACTAGAAGGGGGGATTATGCTAAAATGCTCTTTGTCGACTACAGCTCAGCATTTAATACCATAATTCCCTCCACACCCACCACCAAGCTGGAGCACCAGGGACTCAGCTCATCTCTGTGACCACAGTGGCAGGCAGTAAGGATGGGCTGCTATGTCTCAGCCTCTCTCACTCTCAGTACTGGAGCCCCCCAGGGTTGTGTTCTGAGCCCCCTGTTGTACTCTTTGTACACCTATGACTGTGTAGCCACTACGAACTCCACCACCATCATTAAGTTTGCTGACGAGACCGTCATGGTGGGCCTGATCTCTGACAACGATGAGACGGCCTACCTGGAGGAGATTGGAAATCTGGAGAACTGGTGCCAGAGGAACAATCTCCTCCTGAACATCAGCAAGACAAAGGAGTTGATAGTGGACTTTAGTACTAAGCAGGAGAGGAACTACCAGACCCCCGCCCTCAACGAGAGATCAGTGGAGAGAGTGCACAGCTTCCGATACCTCGGTGTCATGGTCCTGTCACATCAACACCGTGGTGAAAAAGGCCCGGCAGCATCTCTACCACCTCAGACGCCTGAGAGACTTTAGACTGCCCTCTAAGGTGCTGAGGAACATCTTGTCTGGTAACATCTCAACCTGTACAGCACCATGCAGGTCAGACGGGCCCTACAGTGGGTGGTTTGATCAACTGAACGCATTATCTATACCAAGCTCTCTGACCTTCATACGATCTACAACAAGTGGTGCTGGACCAAGGCCAGGAAGATAGTGAAAGACCTCAGCCATCCCAACAATGGACTGTTCTCTCTGTAGCGGTCAGGAAAGCACTTCCACTCCCTGAAGGCCAACACCGAGAGACTGAGGAGGAGCTTCTACCCGCAGGCTATACGAGCTCTCAATCACAACACCACATAGGACCTAACAATCACACGCTTGCACATTTTGCACACCTCAGGACTGCGAACTTTTAACTTTTACTTTTTACCAGGATGCACAATTCGTTTGCACATGGAACATTTGCAGACTGTGAACTTGAACTGCAGCCTTGCACATTATCCTGCCAATAACTACATTACTGGACTGGACTACATTACATTTCTATTATATTTGATTTACTATATATATTTTTCTATTTTGATTAGATATTCTTTAACTTTTTTTATATTTACTGGATCTCATTCTAATATTTTTTTCATTTTTATTCTCATTCGTATTGCTGTATATTATGTGAATAAGTGTTTCTTTATTTCAAAATCTCTCATTTCTTTTTTGTTGTTGTAATATTGTACGTCAACAGCAGTCGTATAAGCATTTCACTTCATATCATACTGTCTATGACTGTATATGTGACGGATAAAATTTGAATTTGAATTTGTCTGTGTGTGAGTAGGGGGGCATGACCGGCTCCTACACAGAGAATATAACAAACTCTGGCATTTACTTGAATGAAAAATGTGACTGTGATGGTTTTAAAGTGGTTAATTATTTTTGATCGACTTGGGTTTATCCAATTTAGTAGAGATTATTGGACCAAAAACAAGCGGGCTATGGCCAGGGGAACAAAGGTGTTTGAAACGGTTCTCAAGCATTATAACAAGACTCAAAAACTATGTATTTTCTACCAAAGGGAAGTTTTTCCAGAATACCCAACTGAACATTTTGAGTGCTCAGAGTATTGTTTCATATTCAAAAGGGTTTGATATTTTCAAGGGTTTTACTTTGTCATTCTCAGGAGTAAATGCATGTTTGGAATGATGTTTTAAATTGACCGGGTATCTAATAAATTGGGTTTTCATACAAATAAGTTAACAAATATAACACTCGTAAATGAGCATTAGCAACTCTAAGCCAAATTAACATGGCATTAACAAGCAATTATGTTTATCTGTTCTAACCTGTTTGAATATAAGGGACTTTTCCATGAATTTGCATGTATAACTGCAAGAAGCTCGTTGGATGACTCATGTGATCTAAAAGTGACTAAACACTAATATATGCAGGACAGGTGTTGCTCCAGGACACTGTTGGGAACCACAGAGCTAAATGTACACAGAGCACACCCATTGGGGAGTCAGGGGAATTTGAAGTATAACAGGTGATTGAAAAACACTCAACCATAACAAGAAAAGGATGTTTGTTACTGTGTGTACGTACATGATTGGACTTGTATCTCACTAAGTTTACTAAATTGGTGCTTTACCTGAAATTCCCATTTTCAATGACTGTCTTCCTATAAGTCATTTGAAATTAAATGAAAAAAGTGAAAGTTATTTTAACCAGTTGTGTGTAGGGGCATTCATATCCAGGTGTTTGTTAAGGCATTTATAACTAAGTGTGTGTTAAGACATTTTTAACCAGGTGTTTGCGGGGGCATTTATAACCATGTGTGTGTTGAGGCATTTATAATCAGGAGTGTGTTGAGGCATTCATAACCAGGTGTGTGTGAAGGCATTTTCTGTATAACCTGGTGTGTTTTAAGGCATTTACTGTATAACCTGGTGTGTGTTAAGGCAATTATAAATCAGGTGTGTGTGGGGGCATTTATAACCAGGTGGGTGTGGGGGCATTTATAACCAGGTGTGTGTTAAGGCATTTACAGTATAACCAAGTGTTTGTTAAGGCATTTATAACCAGGTGTGTGTTGAGGCAGTTATAACCAGGTGTGTGGGGGGGCATTTATAATCAGGTGTGTGTTGAGGCAGTTATAACCAGGTGTGTGGGGGGGCATTTATAATCAGGTGTGTGTTGAGGCATTTATATCCAAGTGTGTGTTAAGGCATTTATAACCAGGTTTGTGTTAAAGCATTTATAACTTTCGCATTTCTTGTAGGATGACAGCCGCAGAAATGGAGAATTTCAGGTAAAGCACCAATTCAGTAGACTTAGTGAGATACAAGTCCAATCATGTACACACACTAACACACCCATTTCATGTGTCACCTGTTGTACTGTACTTCAAATTTCCCTGATTCTCCAATGGGCGTGCTCTGTGTACATTAAATGATAACAAAAGAATCTGCATAATGTGCTATCAAGAACACAAAGTGTTGGAGGGCTCTGCTTAAAATGTATTCAAATAAAAATCACAGAACAAAAGCTACGGGTATTAATCAAACATTCGACCCTGGAGGTGCAAGGTGACAGTGACCTTAAATTGTATACACATAAAATGTGTAAAACTACACGTTTTAAATAAGAAATTAAATAAATAACTTGAAATTATTTCATTATATATTATCTCTGAATCTAAGTAAAAAACGACTCATCAAATGAAAAAATAAAAATTAAAAACATCCCAAATTAATATAGTGACCTTAAAATAAATGAGGCCAAAATTTAAAACGTGTCTGATAAACCACAAATTAATGATGTCAAGCAAATTACATCTAAATTAAATGCATCTGTGTACAAAGCTCATGAATTCTTAAATCTGGAATCATTATCATTGTAAAATTGTAGTAAATTATAGTACAATTGTAACTGTCTGTCATAATATTTTGGTTAGATTTTCATTTTCTAAGACCATTATTTCAGCTGAGGATTTATTTAAGGTCATATACTGTAAGGTAATTATATTTTGAAGCCTCAACATAAATAGTTATGTTAACAAGACATCTTACACCGATGAAGAGTTTATAATCATGAGAAAGGACTTCACAAGCTCCTTTGTGATCATGTGCTTTGTTAAAAGCGATATAGAAATAAATATTAATTTAATTTTAATTTCATGTGAAGGTGTGTAAAGAAACTTCTGAATACTCAATGAATATGCCCTTTTTATTACACAGCCGCCAAGGTATTCAGTTTGTTTGTCTGTATTTTATTATTCATCCTATTATTTTATGTTACATTAACATGGTCTACAATTTCTCACTAATAGTGCGTTTAGTTTTCATGGTGGATTTGGAGAGAAGTCCAGCAGCAAGAAACTAGCCTGTGTGAACATTAGCTGCAGTTTGTGTCCTGTACAGTGGGTGTAGGAAAGAATCAGCAGTGCTACGGGAGGAAACTAGAGTCACAACTCCAAGAGAGTGACTCTAGGAGCCTGTGGCAGGGACTAAGAACAATAACGGACTACAAAGCACCAACATCCGGTATGACGAACGCGGACACGACTCTGGCAGACAAGCTGAACACATTCTATGCTCGCTTCGAGGCTGCAGCTAAAGACACTAGCGATGCTAATGCTAGCGGCGCTAACGGCTGCAGACAGGAAGACACTGCCAGCACGGGAAACGCGTTCATCAGCTCCGACCAGGACGTGAGGAGAGCCTTCAGGAGAGTGAACAGAAGGAAAGCAGCAGGACCAGACGGCATCTCAGGTAGAGTCCTCAGAGCCTGCACAGACCAGCTAGCACTTGTGTTCACAGAGATATTCAACCTCTCCTTATCTCAGTTGGTGATCCCTACATGCTTTAAGGAGTCCATCATTGTTCCTGTTCCAAAGAAACCCCATCCTGCTTCCCTCAACGACTATCGACCTGAAGCCCTCACATCAGTGGTGATGAAGTGCTTTGAACGGCTGGTCAGAGACTTCATCATTTTTTCACTACCAGACACACTGGATGCACTGCAATTTGCATATCGCCCGAACCGCTCTACGGATGATGCCATCTCTCATCTACTCCACACATCACTCACTCACCTGGACTCTTGAAGGGGGAATTATGTTAAAATGCTCTTTGTCGACTACAGCTCAGCATTTAATACCAAAATTCCCTCCACACTCACCACCAAGCTGGAGCACCAGGGACTCAGCTCATCTATGTGTCAGTGGATCTCTAAGTTCCTAACTGGCAGACCACAGGCAGTAAGGATGGGAAGCTATGTCTCAGCCTCTCTCACTCTCAGCAATGGAGCCCCCCAGGGTTGTGTTCTGAGCCCCCTGTTGTACTCTTTATACACCTATGACTGTGTAGCCACTACGAACTCCACCACCATCATTAAGTTTGCTGACGAGACCGTCATGGTGGGCCTGATCTCTGACAACGATGAGACGGCCTACCTGGAGGAGATTGGAAATCTGGAGAACTGGTGCCAGAGGAACAATCTCCTTCTGAACGTCAGCAAGACAAAGGAGTTGATAGTGGACTTTAGTACTAAGCAGGAGAGGAACTACCAGACCTCCGCCCTCAACGAGAGACCAGTGGAGAGAGTGGACAGCTTCTGATACCTCGGTGTTGACATCACACAGGACCTGTCATGGTCCTGTCACATCAACACCATGGTGAAAAATGCCCAGCAGCCTCTCTACCACTTCAGATGCCTGAGAGACTTTAGACTGCCCTCTAAGGTGCTGAGAAACTTCTACTCCTGCACCATAGAGAGCATCCTGATGGGAAACAATTCAACCTGGTTCGGGCATAGCATCATGCAGGACAGACGGGCCCTACAGAGGGTGGTTCGATCAGACGAACACATCATCTGTACCAAGCTCTCTGACCTTCAGACGATCTACAACTAGCGATGCTGGACCAAGGCCAGGAAGATGGTGAACGACCTCAGCCATCCCAACAATGGATTGTTCTCTCTGTAGCAGTCAGGAAAGCGCTTCCACTCCCTGAAGGCCAACACTGAGAGACTGAGGAGGAGCTTCTTCCCGCAGGCTATACGAGCTCTCAATCACAACACCACATAGGACCCAACAATCACACGCTTGTACATTTTGCACACCTCAGGACTGCGAACTTTAACTTTTTACTAGGATGCACATGGAACATTTGCACACTTGCACATTTTGCACACTGTGAACTTGAACTGCAGCCTTGCACATTATCCTGCCAATAACTGGACACTACATTACTGGACTGCACTACATTACATTTTTATTATATTTCATTTACTAGACAGTGTAACCTCGGATTGCGAGTAAAGCGGTTTATGGGTGTTCTGCAAGACGAGCAAAGATTTGTAATTTTAAATTGGAAACCGAGTGAAAGTATTGGTTTACGAGTGCCGAGTATCATGTATCATGTATGCGCCTTTTATTTTGACACCGAGCGGCAAGTGATCACATCTGAGCCAAGGATTTTTCTCTCTCTTGCGCTGCGAAATTGTGGGTAATCGTCTCCCCTGCTCCCCTGGGTCTTAGTGCTCATCTCTTACTAGTATAATCAACGTCTCCCTCTCTGTTTCATCATGTCTCATATGTGTGTGCACGCGCGTAAATGGACACTGACACACACACACACCGACACACACACACACACACTCTCTCAGCTTCACACACGCACACGCAGACACTCTCTGCTTTACACAGAAAAAACAGCTGTGTCGCGATTCTTTCCAAAGGTAAGGTGCTCGTTCATTTGTTTTTTGTTTTTTTTTACTTTACAGCAGTGATTTCGTTACTATGCACTCACGCGAGTGTCATTAGACATATTTCTTTTTTTCCCCGTTAAAACAGTGTTTCCGTTGTGTGTGTGTTTGTTGTGAAACTTAAAAAGCAAGGTGGGGGGAGAGAGGAGGAGTTTTACTGTGTAAGACGAGGCGAGGGAAAGGGCTAATTCCACACACACACAAATACACGGCGCCTGCGCGCACAAAAGGAAACACTTATCAGTCGGGATTTATTATTTTTTTTAAACCTTATATTTTTAAGGTAAAGTGCAGGTTAATTAGTTGTTATTTTTACTTTATATATTGTATCAATTATTTTTATGTATTTGGTTTTTTTCGGCTGTGGAACAAATAATTAGAGTTTTCATTATTTCTTATGGGAAAATTAGATTTGGTTTACGAGTTTTGGAATGCGAGCCTTTTTCCAGAATGAATTATGCTCGTAATCCAAGGTTCCACTGTATATATTTTTCTATTTTTATTAGATATTCTTTAAATTCTTTATATTTATTTTATTCTAATATTTCATTTTCATTTTTATTCTTATTGCTGTATATTATGTGAATAAGTGTTTATTTTAAAATCTCTTATTTCTTTTTTTTGTTGTTGTAATACTGTAGGTCAACAGCAGTCGTATAAGCATTTCACTTCATATCATACTGTGTATGACTGTGTATGTGACGAATAAAATTTGAATTTGAATTTGTCTGTGTGTGAGTAGGGGGGCATGACCGAATATAAGAAACTCGGGCATTGACTTGAATGAAAAATGTGACTGCGATGGTTTTAAAGTGGTTAATTATTTTTGATCGACGTGCTTTAATCCAATTTAGTAGAGATTATTGGACCAAAAATAAGCAGGCTATGGCCAGGGGAACAAAGGTGTTTGAAATGGTGCTCAAGCATTATAACAAGACTCTACCAAAGGGAAGTTTTTTCTCAGGAGTAAATGCATGTTTGGAATGATGTTTTAAATTGACCAGGTATCTAATAAATTGGGTTTTCATACAAATAAGTTAACAAATATAACACTCGTAAATGAGCATTAGCAACTCTAAGCCAAATTAACATGGCATTAACAAGCAATTATGTTTATCTGTTCTAACCTGTTTGAATATAAGGGACTTCCATGAATTTGCATGTATAACTGCAAGAAGCTCGTTGGATGACTCATGTGATGAAAACAAAAATGACTAAACACTAATATATGCAGGACAGGTGTTGCTCCAGGACACTGTTGGGAACCACAGAGCTAAATGTACACAGAGCACACCCATTGGGGAGTCAGGGGAATTTGAAGTATAACAGGTGATTGAAAAACACTCAACCATAACAAGAAAAGGATGTTTGTTACTGTGTGTACATGATTGGACGTGTATCTCACTAAGTTTACTAAATTGGTGCTTTACCTGAAATTCCATTTTCAGTGACTGTCTTCCTATAAGTCATTTGAAATTTAATGAAAAAAGTGAAAGTTATTTTAACCAGTTGTGTGTGGGGGCATTTATAACCAGGTGTGTGTTAAGGCATTTATAACCAGGTGTGTGTTAAGGCATTTACACTATTACCAAATGTTTGTTAAGGCATTTATAACCAGGTGTGTGTTGAAGCATTTATAACCAGGTGTGTGTTCAGGCATTTATAACCAGGTGTGTGTTTAGGCATTCATAAGCAGGAGTGTGTTGAAGCATTCATAATCAGGAGTGTGTTGAGGCATTTATATCCAGGTGTGTGTTGAGGCATTTATATCCAGGTGTGTGTTGAGGCATTTATAAGCAGGAGTGTGTTGAGGCATTTACTGTAAAACCTGGTGTGTGTTAAGGCATTTATAACCTGGTGTTTGTTGAGGCATTTTTAACCAGGTGTTTGCAGGGGCATTTATAACCAAGTGTACATTTAGATGCTAACAATTGAATTTGCGTAATGTGTTATCAAGAACACAATGTGTTGGAGGGCTCTGCTTGAAATTTATTCAAATAAAAATCACAGGCCAAATCTACGGTTATTAATCAAACAGTCGACCCTGGAGGTGCAAGGTGACAGTGACCTTAAATTGTATACACATAAAATGTTATGGTCTTAGATGAATGTGGGCTCTTTTGTTTGTTGTCTATTGTTCCTTTGAAAGAGCTTTTGGATAAATGTGTAGAACTACACGTTTTAAATAAGAAATGAAAGAAATAACTTGAAATGCTTTCATGGTATAATATTATCTCAGAATCAAAGTCGAAAATGACTCATCAAATAAAATAAAAAAATAGAAAAACATCCCAAATTAATATAGTGACCTTTAAATAAATGAGGCCAAAATTTGATTAAATACAACTGTGTACAGAGCTCATGAATTCTTAAATATGGAATCATTATCATTATCATTGTAAACTTGTAGTAAATTATAGTATAATTATCGTATAGTATAATTGTAAATGTCAATTATTTTGTTTTGATTTTCATTTTCTAAGACCATTATTTCAACTGAGGATTTATTTAAGGTCATTTAATTATATTTTGAAGCCTTAACATATATAGTTCTGTTAACATTCGGTTAAGTACTTTATAACTGACTTGTAGCAAGACATCTTACACTTTGATTAATAGTTTATAATCATGACAAAGGACAATTTTTCTTTTCTATCCATATTATTTATTTTTTTTATTCTGTAAATCTGCTTTGTGACCATGTGCTTTGTTAAAAGCGATATACAAATAAATATTAATTGAAGTATAATTTAATGTGAACATGTATAAAGAAACTTCTTGTGGAGGGATCCAAGTACTTTTGTTCTAAAAAAAAAAAAAAAAAAAACAGAAGTCCGGAAGTGACGGGAGGCAGGGCGGAAGTGAGACGACAGGAGAAGTTTTTTTGGTGGTCCAGGTGCGCGCGCGGCTAAAGACAGGAGAGAAATAGCGGCACAGAAAAGAAATACAGGGATTTGTCCTAACTCCTTGATGGACGTGAACTGCAGTCAGCGAGTATCGAGGTGAGCAGACAAGGAACTGGGCCGAGCTTGAGGTACTGCGGGATTTATTAAGGGAGGTGGAAATTGCTGTGGAACCGAGCTGAACTCCAACTGGATACGAGAGGGGCGTTGCTCAGCACGTTTGGCGGAGAGTGTGCTGCGTAAGTGTTTGTTGCTTATGAGTAGAGCTGCGGTACCGAGTTTGCGAGTGTGGCGCCAGCGTACAGTTCACTTCTGAGAGACCTCACATCGGACAGTATTTCTGTTTTAAAACGAAGCCGACTTCAGACGGGTAATTTCTACCGCTGTCGTTTCGAGAAAGTTCTCCAGAGGCTTTTTGTTGGGTTGCTGCCGCCGTGTGGACATGAACTGAGTTGCAGATCCTGACGCTCTTGCTGATAGTTCTGTTTTGCCATTGTGGAGAGACTTTCTATTTTTTTGATCAGTTAATTTCACTGTGGACCTTTTTGACGTCCGCCAGTGTTTTGTTTTGTCTTCCCCGGGGCATTTTGGAACAGAATTTCTGAAATAAGACTAGGACTTGCAGTGAATCGCAACTGTCATTTTTTGGTTTTGTTTTTGCTTGGACATCAAGAGTTGCTGGATTATTTTCTTTTGTTCTTTTTGAAAGGAGCTTTCTATTAGTTACCCTGCCATATATGGACGTTCCAGCATCAGCCCTGTTCTGCGGTCAGGTAAAAGAATTTACATCGAGTTTTGACTCTTACCTAGGTATGTTGGTGGTCATGTAAAAAAACACCTGTGAATTGAGTTGTGTACAGCTGCTACGAACTGTTGGCTTGACTGTTAAAATCTCAAATGATACACAATCATTACTTTGTACTGTTGTGGAAATCAAATTGCAAGTTTCATTAAGTGAAATGTATTTTTTATTTACAGTTTATTGCTCTAACAAAAGGTTTTATTTGTTTCATTCCAGAGTTTTATTTTGCATGCACTAAAACTGTTTTGGTTTCATGTAATAAATTGTAAATTCTGTTATCTTGGAGTAGGGGCATTCCTCCTGTCTTGTGGGCCGATAGAGGGGAAGAAGGGTTGGCATGACTTCTTACTCTGTGGGCTACCGTGTACGAGTTTAGGTCCAGGAGTTTGATCCTCATCAGCCGTGTTTACACAAGATAAAAGCACACCTAACAAGGCAGATAAAGACTTACCTAAGTAATTTCGGTACAGGAATTAAATGTACTAGGGATTGGAGACCTAGATCTTGTCATTTCCCTAGTCGTCCAAGATACATAATAGAACATATTCTTACCCCTACAACGTAGTGGAATTTTACCGCTACATTCTGAATACTCAATGAATATGCCCTTTTTATTACGCAGCCGCCAAGGTATTCAGTTTGTTTGTCTGTATTTTACTATGCCGTTTTATTATTTTAACATATTATTTTATGTTACATTAACATGGTCTACAATTTCTTACTAATAGTGCATTTAGTATTCATGGTGGATTTGGAGAGAAGTCTTCAAATAAACCAGCAGCAAGAAACTAGCCTGTGTGAACATTAGCTGCAGTTTGTGCCCTGTACAGTGGGTGTAGGAAAGAATCACCCTCTGTCAATTCATTCACTTTTTGTTGGGAAAAAAATCAGCATGATTTACCTATCCTATGTGTGTGTTTGTGTGTGTGAGAGTGGGGGGTGCATGACCGGCTCATACATAGAGAATATAATAAATTCTGGCTTGAATGGAAAATGTGACAAGGGAGCAAAGGTGTTTGAAACGGTTTCCAAGCATTATAACACGATGCCAAAACTATGTATTTTCTATCAAAGGGAAGTTTTTCCAGAATGCCCAGCTGAAAATTTTGAGTGCTCAGAATACCCAGCTAAACATTTTGATAAGTAGGCCTTTAATTCCTCCTGTAAGCCTGTGCATCTCCAGTTCTAAAGGTGGCATTGCGAGCCTTCAGTAAGAAGCGAACCTCCTTGGTGATCCAAATCAGAAGCCCTGGATGACGAAGAAGGTTCACCTCATACAGTATAGCCAGTGCCAGTCTGAGGCGGGGCATTAAGATGGCTAGCTACTGTACTGCTAGCAGCTAAGTACTGCTACAAGCTGAGAATTGAAGAACACATCTCCAACTCCAATCCCCAGCAGATGTGGTGAGGCATTCAGGCCATCAGCAACTACATCCAATCATTATATGTCCTTTCCCAATGAGCTAAACAACTTCTATGCTCGCTTCGAAAGGGATAATCTGGAGCCAGCAATCAAAATCGAGCTCCCTGCAAACATGCAGCCACTTACACACTCCACCAATGATGTCAGCACAGTACTGAGCAGTATCAATGCATGGAAAGCTAAAGGTATCGCTAGACGCATCCTCAGAGCAAGTGCTGGGGAGCTGGCTGGGTCCTAATGGACTTATTCAACCTCTCTCTAGGCCAAGCTACAGCATTTGGGCCAAGCCCACTTGCTTTAATACCACCTCTATTGTTCTAAACACTCCACTGCAACGTGCCCTAATGACTACCGCCCAGTAGCGCTCACCCCAATCATCACCAAGTGCCTTGAGCGGCTGGTCCTGGCATACCTCAAAAACTGTCATCCTGCCACCCTAGACCCCCACCAATTTGCTTACAGTCAGAACAAGAACATGGAGGATGCAGTTTTACACAGTGTTGCACTCAGTCCTTTCTCACATAGACAATAAAGACACCTATGTCAGAATGCTTTTCCTCAATTTTAGCTCAGCGTTTAACACTGTCATTCCCTCCAAGTTAGGCACCAAACTCAGAGACCAGGGCATTAATGCATTACTATGCAACTGGCTCCTGGACTTTCTGACCAACAGGCCCCAGAATGTTCGGGTAAATCACCACTGCACTTTCACCCTCAGCTTTGGCACTGGAGTACAACAAGGCTGTGTGCTGAGTCCCTTCATCTAATCCTACAACTACCAGTCTGTACATGGTTCCAACACAACTATCAAGTTTGCAGATAACACCACGGTGATTGGACTCAACAAAGATAATGATGAGTCAGCTTATAAAGAGGAGATCTACTTTCTAGCTGCAAGGCATTCTGGCAACAACCTGCTGCTCCACACCAAGAAGACCAAGGAGCTCATAGTTGACTTCAGGAAGGAGAAAGGTGACACACAAACAGCCATTCATATCAATGGAGAGGTGGTGCACCATGTCACCAGCTTCAAATTCCTTGGTATCCACATCTCAGAGTATCTGTCCTGGAATACCAACAGCTCCAGTCTGGTCAAGAAGGCTCACCAGCGCCTCTTCTTGTTGATGAAGAACTGTCTCTCTTTAAATATCCTTGTAAACTTCTATTGTTGCACCACCGAGAGCACCCCAACCAGATGTATCAGAGTCTGGTATCGGAACGGCACTATGTCAGAATGGAAAGTGCTGCAGAGGATGGTGAAAACTGCCCAACACATTGTAGGTGGTTTACTTCCTAAAACTGAGGACATTTACAGGAAGCTGTGTCTCAGCAGAGCACACAATAACACAAAGGACTTCTCTCCACCTGCCCGTAGGCTCTTTGCCTTCTGGGAGGCGCTATAGGAGCCCCCGGACAAAGACAAGCAGGTTCCGGAACAACTTTTCCCCCATAGCTGTTTCCTTGCTGAACTCTGCCTCCACGTGATCATTTACATTTAGGCATTTGGCAGATGCTCTTATCCAAAAAGTTCTTTAAAGTTTACATCATTACTGGATAGATACTTACACAGTGTTACTAGGTTAATAATTAGTATATATATATATATTCCCAGTTGTGTTTGGGGGGGGTTAGTCCAAGTATTGGAGAAACAGATAAGTCTCGAGTTGTTGTTTAAAGATCGTCAAAGTCTCTGCTGTACGGACATCTAGAGGTAGCTCGTTCCACCACCTAGGTGCCAGAACAGAAAAGAGTCTGGGTGAATGCCGTCCTCGATCCCTGAGAGAAGGTGGGATGAGGCGAGCAGTGCTGGAGGATCGGAGGGAATGTGGTGCAGTGCGTGGTGTGATTAGAGCAGAGAGGTACAGTAAATGGGTGGTGGGCCATTTTTAGCTTTGTAGGCAAGCATTTGGGTTTTGAATTTGATGCGGGCAGCTACAGGAAGCCAGTGCAGGGAGTGGAGGAGTGGGGTGGTGAGAGAGAACATGGGAAGGTTGATCACATACACATTGACTGAATACATTACCTTGCAATACCCAAATTGCTGCTGACAACTCACTACTAAACGTAACTGAACACTCAAGACTGCATTATTCATAACTGTTGCACATATTGTATATTGTATAAAATGACCTACCTACTGACAAGTTGCACACATGTGTATATACTGTAACCTGCTCAACCGCAATATCATAACCATGGCATATACCATGTTCCTTCATCTATAACCTTGCACTCATAGTTCATGACACTTCTATATATTTATTATATTTATATGTATTATTATATATTTATCTATATATTGTATATATTTACATATGCATATTATTTTATCCTGCCATATATCTTCATTTCACTCAGTGTATATAACCCTTCCTGTGAATAGTTTACATATTCAAATTATTTATCATAATATACAATATCTTTATCATTGCATACATCTAAATCATTGCCCTCATTGTACATAACTCTTTCTCTGTATGCTGTTTAGATCTAAATTCTTATCATTGTATACAATACCTTCCTTATTGCACCAACTTATAATTCATTTGCTCATTTGCACTCTGTCATGGGTCTAGCTGGTGGTGCTGGCTAGACCCGGCTGATGGGGTTGCCGTGGGCATATGGGTAGGCATGAAGGCAGAGGGGTGGTGCAAACAGAAAGAGTCCTTTTATTTAAACAAACTCAAACATTGAAATAAACCAACAAAGGAACAACAAACTCAAACTAAAACTAGGGCTCAGGAAAAACACAGGGAACGGCGCGCTAACACAGGGACAAGAACTGACATGGGAGCCAGGAACTGACACAGGGAGCCAGGAACTGACACAGGGAGCCGACAGAGAACTGGGGATGAGGAAACATGGAGCTGAAGCTAACTAAGACACATAGGGGAACTAGAGACTGGAGAGACAGGGCCAGACAGGAGCGGAGAGACAGGGCCAGACAGGAGCGGAGAGACAGGGCCAGACAGGAGCGGAGAGACAGGGCCAGACAGGAGCGGAGAGACAGGGCCAGACAGGAGCGGAGAGACAGGGCTAGACAGGACCAGGAGCGGAGAGACAGGGCTAGACAGGACCAGGAGCGGAGAGACAGGGCTAGACAGGACCAGGAGCGGAGAGACAGGGCTAGACAGGACCAGGAGCGGAGAGACAGGGCTAGAAAGGACCAGGAGCGGAGAGACAGGGCTAGACAGGACCAGGAGCGGAGAGACAGGGCTAGACAGGACCAGGAGCGGAGAGACAGGGCTAGACAGGACCAGGAGCGGAGAGACAGGGCTAGACAGGACCAGGAGCGGAGAGACAGGGCTAGACAGGACCAGGAGCGGAGAGACAGGGCTAGACAGGACCAGGAGCGGAGAGACAGGGCTAGACAGGACTGGAGAGACAGGATTAGACAGGACTGGAGAGACAGGACTGGAGACAGGGCTAGACAGGACCAGGAGCGGAGAGACAGGGCTAGACAGGACTGGAGAGACAGGACCAGGAGCGGAGAGACAGGGCTAGACAGGACTGGAGAGACAGGACCAGGAGCGGAGAGACAGGGCTAGACAGGACCAGGAGCGGAGAGACAGGGCTAGACAGGACCAGGAGCGGAGAGACAGGGCTAGACAGGACCAGGAGCGGAGAGACAGGGCTAGACAGGACCAGGAGCGGAGAGACAGGGCTAGACAGGACTGGAGAGACAGGACTGGAGACAGGGCTAGACAGGACCAGGAGCGGAGAGACAGGGCTAGACAGGACTGGAGAGACAGGACCAGGAGCGGAGAGACAGGGCTAGACAGGACCAGGAGCGGAGAGACAGGGCTAGACAGGACTGGAGAGACAGGACTGGAGACAGGGCTAGACAGGACCAGGAGCGGAGAGACAGGGCTAGACAGGACCAGGAGCGGAGAGACAGGGCTAGACAGGACCAGGAGCGGAGAGACAGGGCTAGACAGGACCAGGAGCGGAGAGACAGGGCTAGACAGGACCAGGAGCGGAGAGACAGGGCTAGACAGGACTGGAGAGACAGGACCAGGAGCGGAGAGACAGGGCTAGACAGGACTGGAGAGACAGGACTGGAGACAGGGCTAGACAGGACCAGGAGCGGAGAGACAGGGCTAGACAGGACCAGGAGCGGAGAGACAGGGCTAGACAGGACTGGAGAGACAGGACTGGAGACAGGGCTAGACAGGACCAGGAGCGGAGAGACAGGGCTAGACAGGACCAGGAGCGGAGAGACAGGGCTAGACAGGACTGGAGAGACAGGACTGGAGACAGGGCTAGACAGGACCAGGAGCGGAGAGACAGGGCTAGACAGGACTGGAGAGACAGGACCAGGAGCGGAGAGACAGGGCTAGACAGGACTGGAGAGACAGGACTGGAGACAGGGCTAGACAGGACCAGGAGCGGAGAGACAGGGCTAGACAGGACTGGAGAGACAGGACCAGGAGCGGAGAGACAGGGCTAGACAGGACTGGAGAGACAGGACCAGGAGCGGAAAGACAGGGCTAGACAGGACCAGGAGCGGAGAGACAGGGCTGGAGAGACAGGACCAGGAGCGGAGAGACAGGGCTGGAGAGACAGGACCAGGAGCGGAGAGACAGGACTGGAGAGACAGGACCAGGAGCGGAGAGACAGGACTGGAGAGACAGGACCAGGAGCGGAGAGACAGGACTAGACAGGACCAGGAGCGGAGAGACAGGACTGGAGAGACAGGACCAGGAGCGGAGAGACAGGACTAGACAGGACCAGGAGCGGAGAGACAGGGCTAGACAGGACCAGGAGCGGAGAGACAGGGCTAGACAGGAGAGACAGGGCTAGACAGGAGAGACAGGGCTAGACAGGAGAGACAGGGCTAGACAGGACCAGGAGCGGAGAGACAGGACCAGGAGCGGAGAGACAGGACCAGGAGCGGAGAGACAGGACCAGGAGCGGAGAGACAGGGCTAGACAGGAGAGACAGGGCTAGACAGGAGAGACAGGGCTAGACAGGAGAGACAGGGCTGGAGACACAGAACATGGGCTAGAGACGGGAGACTAGAGACGGGAGACTAGACTGGCTGGGTTAGTGGTTAGTTGGGTTAGTAGCTACATGGAATGCTGGGGACACTGGATGCTGACCTAACCAGGTTAGTATCTAATGGAGTTAGTGGCTAACCGGGTTAGTACTGACCTAATAGGGGGAACTGAACACAAAAGGAAAGGCACACATGCGGCTACTCCAAACTAGGGGCTAGCCCTACTAGCAATCATGGCCTAGTAGCGGCTAGACCCTCATGTGGCTACACAAAACTTAAACAGACAAAGAACTAGACTGGAAGACAAACACTGGGAAGACACAGAACGGTACTTACACGGTACACAGGAGGAGACACATCCTAACTAAACACTGAACAGAACAGCTCCATGAATCCATCAACACAAGGAACATAAGGAGAACAAACAGTAGAGCCCTAGACAAACAAAGGTAAAACAATATAACTAAAATATAAACTTAAACAAACAAAAAGGAATGCCCACATGAGCATTATCATGGTATACAATACCTTCCTTATTGCACCACCCATAATCATTTGCTCATTTGGACCCAATGTAATTTATCTACCTCACTATATACTGTTTATATATGCAAATTATTCTGCACTGTAAAATGATTAAATGTTAAATGCAGTGTATTTCCTTGCCTTGTACCTAATTGTGCAGTGACAATAAAGTAATTTAAAAGTTCTAATCTAATCTAATCTAATCTAATCTGCATGAAGGTCAATACAATATCTGTATAACACCAGATGCTTTTTAGTCTCTTACTGTTTTTTTTTTTCATATTACACTATCATAAACATTTTTCAAAACAAGCAAAGATGAACAGTTTTTGTCTTTTGTCCCCCCAATGTGTCAGACACAAAAAAAGAGAGTATATGGCAACAAGATTTTCTTTCTCAACATGTGAATCTGAGGGGAATGTGTCTCCAAGTCCAATAATAATACGTCCAGTCCTTATGGAATTCAGCGTACAGATCTGACCAAACATCACTCCTAAAGCTGCTGCACAGTCAGTCAGGCCCTCAAGGACTACAGTCACCTCCAACACCAAAGCAATTTCGACAGCTTGTTCATGCTCCTCCTTTAGCTCCAAAAGTCCAAACGTCACCCCTCTGACCCAAACCTTCACAGCAGTTAAAGAAAACAAGAGAAGTCCTGTAAAAATTAATATTAATAAATTTCACAGACTATCAAGTTATGATAAAAAATGAAAGATATTAATAAGGCTATATAACACCAGAGTGTAAAACACTGTTTCTGGAATTCAAATGTGTCCTGTACTGTAATGTATTAAAGCTAAGTATTGTTTCATATTCAAAAGGGTTTGATATTTTTAAGGGTTTTACTTTGTCATTCTCAGGAGTAAATACATGTTTGGAATGATGTTTTAAATTAACCAGGTATCTAATCAATTGGGTTTTCATACAAATAAGTTAACAAATATTTACGAGTGTTAACAAATAGCACTCGTAAATTAGCATTAGCGACTCTAAGCCAAATTAACATGGCATTAAGCAATTATGAATATAATGGACTTTTCCAGGAATGTGCATGTATAACTTGCAGAAGCTCATTGGATGACTCATGTGATGAAAAGTAAAAGCGAAAGTTTACTGATTACGGTATAAAGCAGGATGATGCTCCTGCTCTCGATGTGCACTCAGACTAACAGAGAGCAGAAGCAGACACAAAAGAGAAACAGGTAAAACTAGACTTTTATACTTTCCTGTAGCTTTATAGCTTTAGAGATTAGCATTGTATTTGACAGAACATTGTTATTTAATGAAATATAACTATTTAATTAAGATAACAGTTATTATGTAATTGAATTCTATAAACTAACAATGGGACTTGCTGAAAAAAACACAAAGTTAAATTTCAACCTCATTCTCCCTTTCTTTCTCTTTCTCTAGTTTCCAGTGTGATTCCAGTGTTTTTTACTCCACTGAAAATGCCTAAAGGTAAGAAATGTAAGCTCACAACAATGGACTTAATGTTGTTTATTTAATATCATACATCATAAATGCATAGCTCAATAGATGCACTTAATAATTTCTATTATTATTTAGAAATATTCTGTTGACACCATCACTGTTAAAGAGTCAGGGAAGTTTCTCCATTAATAAAGTAGCTTCTCGTAGAGCACATAAAATATTTATTTAAAAAAAAAACCTTCCTTACCATTTAGTATCTGTTCTGTTTTGGTATCCTATAGCCTTTTGATACCTGTCCTGTTCTGTCAAAAAACCTATGTTACACCTTTACCTCTGATACAAAGTGCTGAGGCTGGAGACACACATTAGAATGCAGAATTCAACAGTGCTGTGGTATAAATCGGTTTATTTCAATCTAACTCCACTGCTTTCATTACGCATTGCATTTGCTGCAGCACAGGTCATCCCCAAGTGGATCAGTAACTTGGACAGACCAGGAAACGCATATGCCGGTGGACCGTATTCCAACACGGACGCCTATGCTCAAATAAGTCCAGTTCCTAAGGCTGGTGTCAAGGCCGAGGCCGGTGTAGGACAAGCTGGAGCAGCATGGAGCTTCTTCTCAGTTGAAGCTAAGGGTCCAAATGCTTCTGCTTCTGCTGAGGCTAAGGGGCTGCAAGCAGGAGCCATTGTTCGAGCTGAGCTGGGACGTGTATCAGCTGCAGCAGGTCCGGCTGAAGTGACGGTGGGACTGGCAGTTGATTCTGGTGTCACTGTTAGCACTGACAAAGTAGAACTAAAGCTTCTAGGGACTGGAGTGACATGGGAGGGCCCCAAAATAGGAATTTCTCTTTTTGGGAGTGAGTTTAAGTTAAGATTTTGGTGAAGATATACAGAAAAGCTAAAATTAATAAATGTCCTTTGTATTTGAAATGATACTGAAAATTTAATTATTCTTGATGTAATTTCATAGCGTTTACTCAAATCCTCATGTTTACTGGTTATTAAGCACATCAGATTACTAATTTAGGCTGTGGGTTGCCTGGGTTACTGATCAGAAAGTTGGGGGTTCAAGCCCCAGCAAAGCCAAGTTGCCAATATTGTGCCTTTGAGCATCCTCTTAATCCTACCTGCTGCTGATTAACCCTGGGCTCTGACCGCAGCTTTCTAACTGTGATATATGGAAAAATATTTTCGTTAAGGTACATATTCCAATTAATTGAATATTATATGATATACTGTACTGTATTGTATGTCAGGACATTTGTCTATTTTATTTTCTATGATTAATAGGTTGTTGTTGTTGTTGTTGTTGTTTTGTTTTTTTATTGTTTTTTTTTAAATATTTTTCTAACTTTAGCAGTTTAGAAACCAGTTTAACCATTATTAAAGGTTTCAAGCATTAATATTATTGCTTTAGTCTTAAATGTTGGGTATGATAACCTTATTCTCTAATAAGGCTTCATATTTAAAGAGTTTCACACTCTTTAGGTATTAGCTAACTTACATCTACATTTATCGTATTTGGCAGACTCCCTCATCAAGAGTGATGTACATCCCATAACTGACAGGTTGTGTAGGAAAATCACATATGTCCTGAGTTTGACCTTGCAACTGTACTACAGCTGTAGCTTCTGACATTCACTTTTTTTGTTCTTTTGACATTCTGACAAAAAGAACAAAAAAAGGGCTTTTCATCATGTCCAGCACAATGCACGTTCATTTTGCACAGTGACTGCTTTTTCAGAATTGTTACAGACTATCTAAGAGATCTGAAATAAAACAATATTAAATGAAAAACGTGTTTTTCCCATAGTGCTTCTACTCTACAATTGTTTACATAAAGTGCAAGTAGAACTGTCAACTGTCTCAGTTAATCTCTTGCCCAACTACATCTCAGAAACCACACAAATGGCCTGTAACTAGGAAACAAAATTTCGGACACTGAAAAAGAGAGACATTATTTAATTATTTTCCTCAACTGACTGTGGTGCGCATGTATTTCAAATTTTTTTTAGCCATCTGGCACCAATTATCCCTGGTACTAGGGGGCTCCAGATTGTTGTGTTTTGTGTTGGGACATTTACACTGTTTTGTGTTTTCAGACACAGACTTTTACATTGATGTGTGGTTTAAGTTTGGGAATGTTTATAAAAATCACCTTAGCCCAGGGGTGGGCAAACTTTTTGATTCGTGGGCCACATTGAGTTCTAACATTTGACAAAGGGGCCGGAACAGGAGCAGATAGATGGCATGCTTTGGTAACATCACCTCATTGGGGGAAAAATACACATCTTCGGAGGAAACATCAGAATTACAGCGGAAATAAAACATTAACAAGGTTAATTTATTAAAATTTTTCAAGTTTGGCGGGCCGAATCAAAACGTTTAACGCATGTGGCCCCCGGGCCGTAGTTTGCCCATGCCTGGCTTAGCCTGTGGATTTTGCTATGGAATTTTATTATACTTCTTGTGGGTGATGCATTTTTTTCATGTTAAGTGATTAGTACAGTATTTAAATGGTGAAACGTTTTAAATTGTATTTCACACAGTATGGTAGAATCGTCATCCAAGTCAAAACTATCTAATATTGTACCTATAATAATTACACAAAAAATTGATATTTCATGTCTTTATAATAATAATGCATTTTATTTATATACTGTAGGTGTCTTTCTGGTCACCCAAGGTTACACTATAAATTAAGTTTATTTCATTTAATTAATTACCATTTGACGAACTGAATTATATTTTTAACATGCAACTAATATTTTTGATACATTTCTATCAAAATATTTGACAATGGAGAGATTATACTGATTAGTTTCAAGACCAACAATCATAACTCATTCCAAATCAATCTTCTTTTCTATGTTTAAGAACATAAACTGAGTTTTTTTTTATATTACAATTAAAGAATTGCCCCGTGCAATGGGAAGTCTGAACATCTGTAGCATCATAGACAAGAAGCCCGGACACGCTGCTTTGAGAACGGGCATGAAGCACCTGGAATGCTCTAAATACTGTCACAGCCATGCTCTATAGCTAACATACACGATAGCAACCTAGCAAAACACCAGTCCTAGTGTTCATTGTGATTTTGCTTGTTTGTTCCAACTGCTCAGCTAAAGCATGGTTAATACAGATATTTAAAATCTGGTTTAAAAGGAGATGTTAATTCGTTTAACACCGAGCAGCATGCACATGCATGTCCATCTTTTCATCTGGTTTCTCAGTGTAGGCGGCTGTGCCATAGTATTTTAATTTTTCTCGCCAAATGCAGTGATTTTGCTCAACCTGCCATGACTGGGGTCGGAATATAAATAAAGCATCTTCAATTAATGAACGCATTGGTAACGGTCCATCTCACACACTGAAACGCAAGTCTGCTTGTTTCACTCGGACACTGTAAGGAGGAAACGCAGAGCAAAGCAAGTTTAAACCGCAAAAAATGAGGTACAGTATCTAGGCTCCGGCGGTGTTTAGGCACAGAGCATGTGGCGGAAATACAGGATCTGTGCAGCCCACAGCGTGGGATGATCGCTTGACACAGGTAACTCATGGAGTCCTTGTCCGTAGTGGAGACCAGACACTGAATGAAGGGAAGTGAGGTGTATTGTATGTGTATGTGTTGGTGATGAGGTTCAGGTGTGTGTGATTAGAATTCAGGAGATTATGAGTGTTGATTGGGGGCGGAGCCTGGCGTGTCCGTGACACCTAAAGTGATGATTGTCGAAATTAATAATAAATAATAATAACAATATTAATCTGTTCATTAATCTGATTCTGTTAGTCTTGACATTGTTACGTTATGTTCACTCCGTGTCTCCCCAGAGCAGCAAAGCATTTAAACAGATATGTTAGGATGAAGAGAAAGGGGCCAGGTGGAGCAGAAATGAAAAGGGCAAGTAAGTGAAATGTTGAAATGTTGCACAATTTCAGATTTATTCAGGGCTTCAAGTGCAGTCAGTTTCATCTGTAAAGAACTTTAGCTTTTTCTTTTTTTTTCTTTTTTTTCATGAGGTTTATAACTTTTTTCCCCTCTTATTTTCAAATTAAGGTGGAGATAGTCAGCCTAGCACTAGATTTGGTGCAGTGATCACACATCAGATTCAGGGACTGAGACAGGTAGAAGGAAAATAAGAAAAAAAATCATTTGTTATAACATGTTGGATAAAATTAATTGTTTTGCTGATTCGGGAATCTAACACACACACACACACAAACACAAAAGAATGGTTCTGGGTTCTATTTTAAACTGTATGGAAATGGTGGTATATGGCAGAAAGAACTAGATCCAGTCATTAACTGATGAAATAATGAGGTTTGTATTTCTTTACAAAAAAATACACACACACACACACACACACACACACACACACACACACACAGGAGGAGGATCAGATTCAGGGGGGACCCAGGCCAAAATGTTAAACAAAATGGTATTTATATTTAGTAGCTAGATTACCTGCAAAAAAAACACAAACAAAAATACATGTACCTTCCCTGACTCCCTAAACCAAAAACAGTGAATAAATTCCCTCTTCCCAAAATAAATGGCAGCCACGCCCCTACTACTGGTGAGTGCACAAACAGTTGTGTGTACAGATGTGGAGACAGTCAGAAAACCTGGAGTGGAGTCTGCAGCGGCGGTACACACACGCGAGCGCAACAAAGCATAATATTTTAATTATTTTTGCATTTTCATTCATTTGTTTTACTCAGTAGTGAATATGATTTAAAATGTAGCGAATTACAATACTTCAAAGAAAACATACTTAAGTAAAAGTAAAATTACAGATTTTAAAAACTACTTTAAAAAGTACACAAAAAAATACTCAATTACAGTAACGCGAGTAAATGTAATTCGTTACTTTCCACCTCTGCTAGTTACATCATTAGAACTTCGCTAACATCATGCGAGAGTGCTTAGCATGTTGCTAACATGACTCCAAAGTTTTGCACCACTCACATTTTCTTCAGAAAATGTACCTCTCTAGTTGTCTACATTGTCTGTGCTGTTAAGAGGGATACTGGGTGTCTCTGTGGCTAGATGGAAAACCAGCATGCATGGAAGTGGATACAGGTTCTGTAGTGCCTTTGTTGTCTAAGTCTGTGTACCAAAAGACCCTGATATTAAATGACACCATTAGAGACTGCATCTTTCAGTGCAGTCATCCAGCCTCATCTTAGAAATGTACACTGGTGAGCCTGTGCCAACAAAGAGATTTGTTGAACATAACACACACTGGTATTCCAGCCTTAGCATCCAGTCAGATTCAATATTGAGCATTGTTGCTATTGGTTCATACATTTGACATTTAATATAGAACGTAAGAAAGTGAGGGACAGACTGTCCAGGCTGCCCCAACCGTAGAATCCGAATCAGCATGCTGATATATGATGCTCATGGAACTTGTGATGATTGGAAGGTTATACAATTTCCTGAGCTGTAACCCTACATAATTAAAAGAAACAAACTTTGTGTTCACTCAGGTTTTCTTCTATGGGGATGAAGAGTAATCATTCAACTGGCCCTGCAAAAAAGGCTATTACAACATCTACATGCAGATCACTGTGGAATGGTCTACATGAAAGGGCTGGACAGAAGCTATTTTTGATTGCTGGGACTTGATGGACAAATAGAGGAGAAAGTAAGGAAATGTTTTTCTTGTCAAGAGGCCAGTATAATGCCACGACCGGCTCAACTTAAGCTCTGGGATTGTCCAGAGAAACCAAGGAGACACATCCAAGCTGATTTTGCTGTCCAATTTAAGGAAAACTTTTTTTCTAGTCACAGTGGCTGCTTCTCTGACCAGCTAGTGAGTGACTATGGTGCTCAGTTTACAGTATCTCCCAAGAATCTGAAAAAATTTCTTGAAGGTAATGGTGTACTCTCCATCTCAATTGCTCTGCTCTATCACCCAGCAACTATCAGAATTGTACAAATCATGAAGTGGATTTGTTTTGATTTGTTGAAACTGCACCTGACCAGGAATATCGTGCTTCAGCAACAACAAGCTCAAGTAGAGAAGCACAAACAAAGAGACACTGAGAATATTTTTTACCCTGGAGATCCTTTGATGGCATGTGACTACAACAATGGCCCAAAATGGGCTCCAGCTAGAGTTATTGCTCAGACAGGCTCTGTCTCTTATACTGTTAAGACAGCTGAGGACATTGTATGGAGGAGACACCTGTTGGAAAAGGTCTCCAGTTTTTGCAAAATCGCTGCATGTGGGTGGTACTGACTACACTAAGCCATCTACACACAGATAATGTAGTATCTGCTATGATGTCTCCAGCCATCACTGGTGTTTTGCCCTGGACTGATCCATCTTCATCTTCCTCACTGTCACCAGTTTCTGTTCCATTGATGTGACTCAGCCAGTGTCTTTGTTGATACCCTCAAAGAGAAAGGAGACCACCCAAACGCCTCGATTTGTAGTCCCCAGGGTAATGTCAGGGTTTAAGTAGTCCACCTTATTTTCCTTTAGTTAAAAAAAGAAGACAATATATGGTCTTAAAGAAACCACTTTCTTTTCCTTATGGTCTTTTCAAGGTTAACTGGTTAAGGTAGTATAATTAAAATGTTGAGTGTTCTTTAGAAAAGAAAAAAAAATAGTTTAAATTGGTTACACACATAGTTTTGCTGTCCATAGTAACTATGCTAATCGCAGTGGAAATTTTCATTTGCATTTCTCTGTGTTTATTTAGGGAGAAGGAGTTTGTCATGTGTTGAGATTATTACACTTTTATGCATACTTGTGTGTAATACGGTCATATCTGTACCAGCCATTATTGGGCATTATAGTTGTGATTGCCATGCAGCCATCCCATTTCATTCATGTTTAAAATGAACTATAATGTAATATATAATGGCTTATGTAACTGAGGTCTGGACCTTTTGTCTCTTCTTAGCAACATTGTCTGCTTAACATTTATTAAGAAAAACCACAAAAACCTCACACTAACCAGCAACATAAACATGCCTCTCTTTGCTGTCCAGCCTGTGGTGTAAATCACGTACACTGTGGTGCGGAAGGATTTTTCAGTTTGCAATCTGTACAACCATTTCTTTCAGTCCCTTCTGTTTGTGCACTTTCATTCCTGTTAGTTCATCACACTGAGATGAACACACTGAACACACTGACATATGTGACGATGTACAGTATTTAAAACTCAGACTTCAGGTCATGCTGTTAGAGAAAAATAATCCACTTCAGGGTGGAACAGTAACTCTGCTTCATCACACCTTGCTCATCACTGTCATGTCTGTCTCGTGCAAATCAGATGCAGATGCAGGTTCCATTCTTTTTTTAGATAAGATTTATTCTTTTCTTTTGCAGGTGAAACGCCAAAAAACCAAAAAGAAAACAAAAGAGATGCACGGCTTTCTCCCCAGCTGGGGTTTGCAGGCGGGAACAAAAGAAAAGACAACAAAACAAAACAGGCTCATAGGCCAACAAACCAGGTCCGGAGTGATGACTCCTCACCTCTTATAATAATGCCACACCTGCAGACACCGCTCAGTCCTGGGGGAAATCGGGAGACAAAATACTTATTAGCGATATCACACTCAGACACACAAAACGTAACGTGCATAACAGTGGACAGACAAAGTGCTACGGGTTCGACCGGAATATATAGGTAGACACACGGGGGGTACACAGGTGCTCTTCATTAGTGTTAAAGTGTAGACAGTACACACGTAGACACACTAGGTGGGGACAAAGGGTCAACTCAGTAATCCGGTGAGCTAGATCTTATTTCCCCGTGCTGCGGTGGTACAGATGTTACAGTACCCCCCCCCCCCCCCCCCCCCCAGGACCGGCTTCCCGAGGGGGGTGCGAGCGCTCTCTCCGCGTCACCGGAGGGAGTCGGGGACCGCCGACCTGATGGGGTTGCCGGCGGTGGGGGCGACCCGGACGTCGCGGTGCTGGGCGATCCGGCCGTGTTTGGTGGAAATCTGAAATGAGTTCCTGGTGTAGAATGTCTCGGGCCGGAACCCAGCTCCGCTCCTCCGGGCCGTACCCTTCCCAATCCACTAGATATTGGAGGAAACCCCCTCTCCTCCGGGAGTCTAGAAGTTGTTTGACTCGGAACGCGGGGGCGCCCTCAATCTCCACAGCCCCGGGGGTTGCTGGTTCCGCTACACCCTCGTCCAGCGGCCCCCGGATCACTGGTCTGAGAAGAGAAACAGAGAAAACAGGGTGAATGCGTATATGGGAGGGAAGCTGTAATTTAAAGGAGACTGGATTTACTTGAGATAGGATGGGGAAGGGACCTATATATCTAGGGGTGAGTTTCCGACAGGGAAGATTAAGGTGAAGATCCCTTGTCGAGAGCCATACCCTATCGCCTACCTGGAGCGGAGGACTTTCCCGTCGCCGTCTATCAGCATACCTTTTAAAACGATGAACTGCTTGTGAAATTTTTGTGTGCGCGTTCTCCCAAACTTTCTCCGCTCTTTTGAACCATTCATCCACGATGGGTACCTCGGTGGGAGTGGTGTCCCAGGGACATAGCGGAGGTTGATGCCCAAGCACACATTGAAACAGCGTTAGGCTGGTTGCGGAGTGACGTAGCGAGTTTTGCGCGTATTCCGCCCAAATTAAGCATTCTGCCCGGTCGTGTTGTCGGCTGCTACAATATGCTCGAAGATATTTCACGAGTTCTTGGACAGTCCGCTCTGCCTGACCATTCGACTCGGGATGATAGCCCGACGTTAGGCTAACAGTGGTCCCCAACTTCTGAAAGAAAGCTTTCCAGACTCGGGCGATAAATTGGGGACCACGATCTGACACAATATCTTCGGGTATGCCGTAGCAATGAAACACTGTGGAAAAAAGGGTTTCTGCCACTTGGAAGGCTGACGGAAGGGAGCTGAATGGGATGAATTTGCATCCCTTAGAGAAGCGATCTACTACAACTAGAATAGTCGTGTACCCCTTTGAAACGGGCAGATCCGTGACAAAATCCACAGAAAGGTGGGACCACGGTCTGTTTGGCGTTGCTAAGGGCATTAATTTCATTAAAACTGGCAGGTGGCGAGGATTTTTCGTCGCCGCACAGATCGCGCACGATAAAACAACTGTTCTGACCGTCTTCCGCATCTCCGGCCACCAGAACTTTGGTTCCAGAAGCTGGAATGTCCGGATGACCCCGGGATGTCCGGATGCAACACTAGTGTGTGCTTGTATTGTTAGTCGTTCTCGTAACGGTTCCGGCACGAAGGTCCTCCCCGGAGGGCATTGTCGCGGCGCGGGATGTGACCGCGCCGCTTGTGCTATCTCCGAGTCAAGGTCCCACATGATCGGAGCCACCACGAGAGACGAGGGCAGAATGGGTTCCGGTTCTGTAGTGCATTCAGGGATAGAATAATAACGCGACAACGCGTCTGCTTTCTTGTTTTTTGATCCGGGGCGATATGTAATATGGAAGCGGAAGCGTGTAAAGAACAGTGCCCAGCGGGCTTGGCGAGGGTTTAATCGTTTTGCGTGTTGGATGTATTCTAGGTTGCGGTGATCGGTGAGCACTACAAATGGATGTTCAGCTCCCTCCAACCAGTGCCGCCACTCCTCTAACGCCGCTTTAACTGCTAGCAGTTCTCGGTTACCGATATCATAGTTGCGCTCGGCAGGTGTTAATTTACGAGAAAAGAAAGCGCAGGGGTGGAGTTTCTCAGGGTCGCCCTGACGTTGTGACAGCACCGCTCCTATTCCCACTTCCGATGCATCCACCTCCACTAAAAAAGGCTTCATCGGATCTGGTAATCTTAAGATGGGGGCGGTGGTGAACGCCCCTTTGAGACGTTGAAACGCCCTGCGCGCTTCCGGGGGAAACTCGCGAAAGCGTTTCGGTTTCCCTTTTAGTAGATTAGTAAGCGGCGCTGCCATTATACTGAAACCTCGAATAAACCGTCTGTAAAAATTTGCGAACCCTAGGAAACTTTGTAGCGCCTTCACTGACTTTAGTTCCGGCCATTGTTGCACCGCCGCGACCTTGGTCGTCTCCATCTCAACCCCCAGTGGCCCTATGCGATAGCCGAGGAATGCCATCTCCTTCTTGTGGAATTCGCATTTCTCTGCCTTCGCATAGAGCCCGTGTTTGCGTAGTCGGTGAAGGACGGCGGTTACATGTTGGACATGTTCAGAATATGACCGGGAGTATACTAAGATATCATCCAAGTAAACTATAACAAACCGGTTTAACATATCCCGAAATACGTCGTTCATGAACCCCTGAAACACCGCAGGTGCGTTTACCAGTCCATAAGCCATCACGTTGTATTGGTAATGACCCGATGTTGTGCTAAACGCAGTCTTCCATTCATCGCCTCTTCGCACACGAACGAGATTATAAGCGCTGCGGAGGTTGAGTTTGGTAAAGATGGAGGCTCCTCGGAGTTGGTCGATAGCGGCCGGTACCAGTGGTAGAGGGTGCTTGTATTTTACTGTCACTGCATTGAGACCACGGTAATCAATACAGGGGCGTAAGCCCCCCCCTTTCTTATCTATAAAGAAAAAACCTGCCGAGGCGGGTGACGTGGACCTGCTGATAAGACCCTGCCGGAGAGCTTCGCTCACGTATTCCTCCATAGCCCGGGTTTCCTCCACGGACAATGGGTAAATGCGCGAGCTCGGCGGTGTTTTCCCCGGCAAAATCTCTATCGCGCAGTCCCACGGTCGGTGAGGGGGAAGTCGCGCTGCTGCCCTAATACTAAACACGTCTTTAAATCGTTCGTACTCTGATGGCACTTTAATAGAGACTAAGGCGTGCGGGCTCTCAATAGAAGTCGTTTGGACCGTCAATGTCGGCGGTGTACATGTTTTCGCGCATCTAGGTGCCCAGGATAATATGCGAGAATTCGCCCAATCAAAATGGGGATTGTGGCAGCTGAGCCAGGGTAAGCCCAGCACGACGGAATGATCAGACTGAGGGAGCACAAAGAATTTTAATTCCTCAGTATGACTGGGAAAAGTTAGCCGAAGTGACGCAGATATTTGTTTAACAGGCGATTGTTTAAGATTTTGACCATCTAGAGCTTTGATCGCCATAGGGCATGGTAGCTTCGACAGTGGAGCATGCAGCGAGGAAAGAAGGGATGAGGAAATAAAGTTTCCAGCCGACCCGGAATCTATAAGGGGAAAAATAAATAAAGAGTGATTATTATAAGACAAATGTGCTTTCAAACAAAAAGTGTGGTGAGTGCGAGGTGGAGTGAGGTGCGTTACTTTGAGTAACGGACAAGTGGGTAGTCTGTGTCCTTCCCCCCCACAGTACAGGCAAAGTCCCGTGGAAATTCTCCTCTGCCTCTCCTGGGCTGTCAGGCGGGAGGTGCCTAGGTCCATGGGTTCACCTAGCGGGGTTTCTCGCTGTTCCGTCGGGGGGATGCTGAGGTTGGGGGGGCGGCGGCCGTAATCCGGCCGCTTTCCAGTGGCTTTCGGGGGGAGATGATGTTTCCGGCTGCGGAGGTGCTGATCCAGCCTGATCGCCAGTCCGATGCACTCGTCCAGGGACATCCCGGTGTCCCTGCAGGCGAGCTCGAGTTGCACTTCTGGTTGTAATCCGTCTCGAAATCTGGCTAACAGGCTCCGATCACACCAGCCACTCTCCGCCGCCAGTACCCGAAACTTGATGGCATAATCTGCTACGGTCGCGTTACCTTGCCGCAACCTCAGCAGCTGTTGCTCCCCCGATTTTCCGTGATCCGGATGGTCAAAGACGGTGCGGAAGTCCGCGAGAAACTGCCGATAGCTGTAAGCCGCCATCCCGCCGGCGCTCCACACGGCTGTCGCCCAATCCATCGCGGAGCCTGTGAGCTGTTGTGTTAAGAAACTGATCTTTTGGAGGTCTGTCATGTCCGGGAACTCCGCCAAACATAGCTAGGAGGAAACGCTTGCACCCCTCCGGGTTCCCGGCGTACCGTTCTGGAGGGGTGGGGCGCGGTGGTGAGGGTGTGGGGCGCGGCCCAGAGGAGGAGGTTGGAGATCGTGCCTTCATGAGTTGCTCCACGCTGTGCGCTAGGTCGTTGACCGCTCGAGCCAGGCTGTTGATCTCGTGCTGCTGTCCCCTGATGTGATCTAACGTGGGGACTTCTTCCTCGGGCAGGGGGGTTCCTGCTGCGTCCTGGAGGGTCTGTCCATCTGTCATGTCTGTCTCGTGCAAATCAGACGCAGATGCAGGTTCCATTCTTTTTTAGATAAGATTTATTCTTTTCTTTTGCAGGTGAAACGCCAAAAAAACAAAAAGAAAACAAAAGAGATGCACGGCTTTCTCCCCAGCTGGGGTCTGCAGGCGGGAACAAAAGAAAAGACAACAAAACAAAACAGGCTCATAGGCCAACAAACCAGGTCCGGAGTGATGACTCCTCACCTCTTATAATAATGCCACACCTGCAGACACCGCTCAGTCCTGGGGGAAATCGGGAGACAAAATACTTATTAGCGCTCAGACACACAAAACGTAACGTGCATAACAGTGGACAGACAAAGTGCTACGGGTTCGACCGGAATATATAGGTAGACACACGGGGGGTACACAGGTGCTCTTCATTAGAGTTAAAGTGTAGACAGTACACACGTAGACACACTAGGTGGGGACAAAGGGTCAACTCAGTAATCCGGTGAGCTAGATCTTATTTCCCCGTGCTGCGGTGGTACAGATGTTACAATCACAGAGTTACTCTTTAGAGAATCTAAAAAAAAAAGAAAGGTTTACAGTATATAATCTTTATCTGTAATGCAATAAGGCTATCAGCAACTACAAAAAAATTAAATAAATAAATAAATAAATAAATAACCGGCAGCTCTTAGTTATCTTAGTTTGATTGATCACAAAAAACAGGAACATCAACTGCCCTGATCTACAGATGCAGTGGAAAGGAGATCAAAGTGGAAACCAGCGTACACACACACACACACACACACACACACACACACACACACACACACACTATCTAGTTATCTATCTACAGTATAAAAATTTATAAAGATACTTCCTTCTGGCCTTTTTAAGACATAAAGATTTAAAAATTTCCTTCATAGGCTAAAAAATATTATCGTTCTTGTAAAGAATTCAAAAATGAAAATTAAGACAACTTGACATGAAAGTAATGTCACTGTCTGTTTATTTTCCTGATTAAAAACCTTTTAATATAATGGTTGAAATATAGCAATAATTGTAATATTTTTTTTTTCAATAACCCCCCAAAAAACAACACATTTTCCTTTTTTTTCTGTTGAGAGAAGAGAACCTGTGAAAGCGAAGATTTGGCAGCTGCACAACATTACATTAGGAGATATAAATGTATAAAGTCTAGTCTTTACACAGTCATGTCAGCTCGCTCACCTTCAATCTTATCCAACTTGGACAAGCTCGTCACCTCCCCTTTATGATGCTAAATATACTGCACATCTCCCTCACCCTCCTCTCTGAGCACCTCTGGACATTGACTGCACATTTGTGTGTGTGTGTGTGTGTGTGTGTGTGTGTGTGTGTGTGTGTGTGTGTGTGTGTGTGTGTGTCCGATTTCCCTGCTGCATCAAGGAAACAAAAAAATGAAAAGAGTACTTATTTTAAATTATATTTGCCTTCTGGTGTCTCAGTTCTACCAGGCCCACTGAAAGCGCTTACCTCCTTAATGACCTCTTTCAGACTCAGTAAAAACACAAGAGGTTGATGAGGTATAACAGTGCGAGACAGGTTAAAAATCCAGTCACGTTTTGCGTGACTGGACCTTTTGAGCAAGCATACAGAGAGAGTAAACAGTTGGCCTAAAACAGAACCATAGTGTTTTGGGACGTCTGTTTTTGTGTCTTTGGTTTCTATGTCTTTCAGGTCCTGGAATTTGCCACCATCCATGTCAATCTTCACTCCCAACGCAATGACGATTCCCTTTGGAACCAGTGAGACGTCCCTAGCCTAGCGTATAAGAACCTGGAGGTGATGCAGGCGGCGGCGGCTTCTTTCTTTCATTCACGTTGTTTACAGCAAATTAACATACTTCCGATTCTTGAACGTTGAGGCGGTTATCTGGTACCTATGCTCTGTTTTCTTTGCGTGTTGTTTTTATTCGACCGCGCTACATATTGTTTGCTATTTCCTCGCCAAGCACTTGGCTTGTTGAACCTATCTATAATTCTTAGTGTCAAGTCGAGGATAATGTGCCCAAGTGTTTACGTAGGCAAGACGTCGAGCGAGGAGCTGTTTAAAACCACTAATTAGGAGCGGGAGCTAATTTTTGTACTTATATTTGGATAGTCAGGGTAGTTCGGTCAAAAAAATCCTACACTCAGATTTTTTTTTGTTTTGTTTATTACATTAGTTTGGCTGCCGTGTGAAAGTTAGAAGGTGTTTTGTTTAATTTATTTCTTTGCTTTAAGCTCCGCTCGTGGCTCCCACTGTTGAGTTTGCTATTTGAAGCTTTTGTATATTTTGTAAACATTATTTAATTCATTATCTGAATTATTGGTGACCACTGTAACTATGAAGCAATTGTGTGTTTTAAATTTGTGAGCAATTTAACAATTTAAATTGTTTATTTAAGCTTGTTAACGCTCATCACATGTCTCGAGTTTGCCTTATTCTTTTACACAGTTCACCCACTCCTCCATAATAATAGGTTTAATCATTTTTTTTCTTTAAATAGAGCTACATTATCTAAGGCAATTACTACATAAAATATTGTTCTTTTGACCGAATGACAAGAAGATGTACTGTAAGTAAAAGTCTTTTTTCTAATTTATTATTAGATGAGCTCCATTAGATGATCATTACATGGAATCTATAAAGCAATTTATTTGTTGTCCTCACCTTATTGCTGCTATAAACAGCTGTTCCCTGACAGCCTCTCTTGAAATGTGTCTCTCTTTCCCTATCATTTGTAATATCACTTATCCTGTACAGGAATGCGGAAGGCCTGGAGCCTATCACAGGGAGCTGGACAGGGTGCCATCCCATCACAGGGAGTGCACACACTCACACACACAACAAAAATACCAATTAACCTAATGTGCATGTAATTGGAGTTTGGGAGGAGAACCTGTGTACCAAACCTAGTGCCTGGAGGAAACCTTTGTACCAAAGAGAACATGCACACAACTCCACACACAGACTCGAGAGGTGTGAGGCCACAGTGTTAACCACAATGCCACCTCCTTGGGGGAAAAAAAAAAGCTTGTCATGTTTCCAAAATCCACTGAGTGTGTGAACATTTCAGGAAACTTTAAGTTACAGTTTTAAATCTCACAACAATTCATTTTTTTTTCATAAATAATATCATTTTAAATGAGGTTTTTCACTGTACTCATCATTATACAGTAAGTGAGCTGTTACTATAGAAACTATAATATATCAGAATGAGTGTAATTTGCAGCAGCAGCACTGCGAGAGCTGCTGTTACAGGATATTCATCAACACCTTCTGACCAATCATAAGAGCTACAGCTCTGTGGTAAAAGGAAAATTCACATTGAGTAATAATACAATCCGTGTGTGTAAGAGGCTGCTGAGTTATCTGGCTGAGATCATAGTCGTCCACTAGAGGGTGGCAAAGGCCAGTTAAGTAGAGCAGTTAGTTCTGGTTCTATTACTTATTTTTATAGTTATTTATTACTTTATTACAGTTTAGTTCTAATCACTGTTCTCACTCAATAAGGAAAGACTACATCTTTGTGAGGGCTCGACATTTTGACCCTAGGATAATTAAGAAAGCACCAAAGAGGTAGAGGTGGAGGTGATTGTGACGGGGTGAGGGCTGGGATTGAGGGCCAAAATGCTGCTACTTATTTCACCACAGAAGTCCTACAAATAAAGTTTCGAATTAGTTTAGTGTTTGGATGTAATTTTTTAAAAAGTTAATAATAATACAGTGGAACCTCGGATTGCGAGTAACGTGGTTTACGAGTGTTCCGCAAACCGAGTAAAGATTTTTAATAATTTTTTATTCGGAAACCGAGCAAGTATTTGTTTACGAGCGCCGAGTATCAGTTATCATGCATGCGACTCTTATTTTGACACCGAGCGTCACTCTCTCACCTTCCCCCCTCCTCCCCCCCTCCCCCCACGGCTTTGCAAACACACAGAAACTCTGCTCATCTCTTATGAGTGTTACTGTGTAAAACGAGGCGAGTGAAGGGGCTAATTCCACACACACACACACACACACACACAGCGCCTGCGCGCACCAATGGAAACACTTATCTGTCAGGATTTATTCATACTTTTTTTTTTTAAGGTAAAGTGCAGATTAATTTGTTTTATTTTCATTTTATAGATTGTATTAATTATTTTATGTATTTATTTTTGGGGGCTGTGGAACAAATAATTTGAGTTTTCATTATTTCTTATGGGAAATTATGATTTGGTTTACAAGTGTTTTGGAATACGAGCCCACTTCCGGAACGAATTATGCTCGTAATCCAAGGTTCCACTGTAATAATAATAATAATAATATTATTATTATTATTATTATTATTATTATTATTGTTGTTGTTGTTAACTTTTTTTAAAAATGACATCCAATTATTATTATTATTATTATTATTATTATTATTATTATTTATTATGTTTTAATAAATATATAAATGTGTGCGAACAACTGAAATGATTCAAAAAACACTGTAAGAGAAAGAGGAGAAGTAGGTTACTGGTAGATTTTTTTTTCATGTATAAATGCAAAAAAGTGGTTTTTAAAACCTCACAAAAAGTGCATTAGACAGTAAAGTCTGTAAACGTGTTTATTTATAGAACTCTGGGTTCAATCAAAATATACTGTATAATAATAATAATAATAATAATAATAATAATAATAATAATAATAATAATAATTTAATTTTTTTCTTTCTTTTTCTTTTCTTTTTTTCCCTTTATAAATATAACTATATTTTGTATTTCAATGCTTGGCATTGCTTATTTAAATACTGCCAAAAACACCCAAGTCCACATAATGTATCATTTTAATTAAAGTTTTTTTTTAATACCTTTTGTCCTCCACACTTTGCTTTCTCTGTCATGCTGTTACTAGTCCATCTTTATCTATTTTTTTTCACCTTTCTCTACTGCTGTACCTCTGTTCATGAAGTAACAACAAATCCACAGCTAGCTCATGATGAGTGTTTCTGGTTTGTCAGACAGGTCTATGGGGATTTTCTATTTATTCTTTTAATGGTTAGAATTTTTCTTTTATCTGATATGGAGGTCTTGCTTGGCCCATCAGTAAATTTATGGTTACCAAACTCACTGGTTCTCTCTTTCTTTATTCTTTAATGTTTTAAAATGTTGTAAGCCTTACTAATTTGTTCTTCTTTCTCAGCCTCATGAGGACTCCAAATGTGACCAAAAACAAAGAATCGAGACAAGATCCTGAAAAGCTCTCTTACACCTGTACTAAAAAGCAGTCAAACAAAAGCCTTTGTGTTACCTTTTTAAACATCCATTTAAATATTCACACTTAACCACTGATTGCTGATTGTTGGTGATTTATCATGATGTTACTGTGCTTTATTTCTTCTTCCAGTTATATATTTTTTATTTTACCCAGAAACAGAGGATGCAGTTCTTTACTCATGAGAACTGACTAAAAACTGTACTTTTTTTCGAACATTACTTCAGACAAATTTTGACACAAAATATAACCATAAGTCACACAGGCAATCTAAACTTACAGAAGTATTATTTTCCTTTTCTTTATCTTCTGGCTTAAAACAAAATAAAAAATCCCGTTAGCATGCTGCTATAAAAATAATCAGTAACTCTGTCTCAGTAAGCTTTATCATGTCACATTATTTAATTAATTTTCTATTATAATATGTCTTTATTAGACGACTAGACAAAACTTGCTTTATAGGAGACAGGGTCAGAGTTTTCACTCAACCCGCCTGTTAGTGATTGATATAAAGAGCCAGAAAAACAACCAATCTGTTATTTGACTGAACACAAGGACAAAAAGATAGACATGTATGAATCTAAACATTTTGCTAAAACCTTACAGACAAACTGCTATAAGGTTTAGTATGAAATGTGCAGAATCCTGAGGCAGTTCTACAATAAAACTACAATCTGTAAATCTGATGCTAAAAATATTTTTAAAAATCTATTAGAGCTGAGTGAGTAATAACTGATGTATGAGATTATACACACACATTCCATTGACTCTGCAGCATTATTGACCCACAGATGAATAGATAACATGCAGATCCACCTTCTCACTGTGTCTCCTGCTCCTCTTGCTTTTCTTCTTATGGAACTGAAGAGCGGCGTAATTCACAGAGTCTGCCTCAGGTACCTGCAGAAACACAGGAATCACAGATTATAAAAAATGAGTAATAAATCAAGAAAATCAAGCATTTTTGCTAGACTCTTATTGAGCTGGAACGAAAACACTTGAGAGCTTTAGACTTTATCTTGTGCACTTTCATTGTTCCCGAGCAAAAAGACCCGAAGATGAGAATTAATTAAATATTTATAGAAAGAAGTACAAATTCTCTGCGCAGGATTTATTTAACTGGTTTATACTAATTATGTATATTTTCAAACTTTCATTATATATATATATATATATATATATATATATATATATATATATATATATATATATAGATAGATAGATAGATAGATAGATAGATAGATAGATAGATAGATAGATATAGATATAAAAGAAATATATAAAGAAAGGTTGCTTATAAATAATACAAAATAAAAAAAGTAAAGAATATACATTTATATTGCATTTTATCTATGAAAAAAACAAACAAACAAAAACAAAAAAAACACACTAAATAGTGTGGAATAAGGCAGAAATGTGAACAAGCTGATACCCGGACTGAAAAGGTTAGCAGTTATGAAAGAGATTGGAGATACCTACAGTATTAAACAACTGAGAATTTGTCATAATAATAAAAACAACAACATTTGAAGACATTAAATGTCCTGTTTTGATAATTTTACACTTGTCTACTTTATTTTCTCATAAAATGTTGTAAATAGTGTGCTCACACTATTGCTTATGTTATTTGCAAAATGAACAAAAAAAAAGTAAATTAATGATTAATTATTCCTCACGAAGCCATGAAATGAATTAAAGTACAATTTAAAGCAAGGTAAATGCCTAACTCAGTTTTTTACTCATTCATTTTAATCTTGTACTTTAACTTTTACCTCATTAGCTTTTGCTTCAGCACCTAAAGCAACAGACAGAGACTCATTATTATTATTATTTGTATAATTTTTATGTATTATTATTATTATTATTATTATTATTATTATAAAAGTAATAATTGACCTGTGTGAGTTTTTCTGTGCTTCAGTATAATGAAGATCAGAACACTGAGAAGAATCACACTCAGTGCACCAAACCCCAGAGTCATCATGAAGAACACAGCAGGAGAGTCTGAACCTTAGAGAAAACATTTTAAAGATTCCCTTATGTGAAGAAAGGAGCAAACTTGTAAATTCTACAACCTCAGTCATCCTAAACAACGCGTACTGCCACTATTGACTGTAAATTACTTAAATTTACCTTTCACTTGTAAAAACGTTGAGTTGCTAAAGATCATTTCAACCATCTGCATAAAGCCGCAGTAGTAGAGTCCTGTATCAGAGACATTTACTGCATTGATGGTGAGAGACGTGTTCTTGTCATGAACAGACACCACTATTCTCTCACTTTCATTAAAGAAGGTACAATCCAATGGTGGAGCCGATGTCAAAAACCATTTACACCCGAGAAGAAGTGGAACTGAATCACTTGTGTGTTTGAACCAGAAGATCAATCCTGTAACAGTCAGGTCATGTTGGCACCAAATGGTGACTTTATCTCCAGCTTCTGCTTCTAAATTTAAAATGCACAGAGTCTCTGAGAGCAAACCTGAAACACATACAGCACACACACCTAATATATAACTGCACAGATAATGTTAATATAGGCATGATATTTTATAAAAGTTTGTTAATGGAGCTGATATAGTTTTGACAACTTAAAACTGAATGAAAGAGCCGTGTGCTTTTTTATTTGTGCTTTTCAGAATAATTACAGTACAACATACAATAAAAAAAAAGTTATTTTTTACAAATTTTTTTTTTTTACTGTATGTTTTATTATAGGAGCTATAATGTGGTGTAAAGTATATTCAGAGTTAGTGTTTGTCCTAACAATAAAAATAAATTATATCCTTAGGACTTACCCATGAAACACAGAAACAGAGTTTCAAACCCAACCATTTTGTACCAGCCAAGACACAAACAGGAAATGATTGGTTGGTCAAATCTAATGCTGGTTCATTTATGTGTCGGTGGGTGTGTGGGTTGGGGGGCATTTATACTGCCTACAACCCAAAAGGTTCCTATGAGTATAAGTCAAATTAAACAGAAATTAACTAGAAATAATCAGAATTAGTCTTTATACCTGAAAACATCTTCTGGAGTCATAAAGAGAATCATACACAGTTCAACATGTGGATCATTGTCTGAGCTTACAGCTTATGTAACTTGCCTTGAAACAATTACATAGAAAGTGATATCAATGAAACAAGTAGTGTATGTATGAGCTGCTTTTATAATTTTTCTAGCATCATCCAAGCTTACCCAGGCATGACCAAAGTTCCATAAATGTTATGGAACCTGCCATGAGAGCATCACTGAAAATGCACCAGCTACAGAAAACAACACTACCAGAATAATTAGCAGTAGCATTCAATATTAGCATTCAGACATCATTAAGTAAAAATAACTAATGTAACTGTTCAGATTTGTTTAGTGGAAACATATTCGTGAGAAAGCAGCCGGTGATCAGAAGCAGTTGAAACACATGGTTGGGTGTCAGAACCCTTTGGGGTTCAGTGCAAAATAGATGCATGCAAACACAGCGCATGTTGTGCAAGTTGTGTGGTTGGAAAATTGCATTCAATGGAGAATGCAATTTTCTCCATTGAAGAGTTACTGTATGTGATCAAAGACTTGTGGTTTAGGAGTTGGCTGGTGTTTACACAACTCTGTCTACTACAAAAATAAAAATTTAATTAAAGCTGGATTTAAAATGATTTTATTATTGCTCTCAGAGAATTATGCACACTCATTTATCTTTCCATCTGTCAACAAGTTATACTGTATTTTACAGAATGGAAGTAGAGAATGTAGAATGTAGAAACAGCTAAGGTGCTCTATTTTCTTCACTTCTTAAACCTAATAAAGTCAATCGCATCTTACTAATCATACTGCACCAGGGACAGAACACCACCAGGGGCAGTGCAGCACCAGGGAACATTATTGACCAGATATATTTTCAAAATTGATTGTATATGTAACAACCACAACAGCCACCTCATTAGCCCTCTTGTCTGGTCTAACCAATCAGCATTCAGCATCACAAGCATACTAATCAACGGCCTGCTCATCTGCGACTGTTTTTCATATTACTGCTGACAAAACAGGGATAACTAAGTCAGATTTGTAGGCCGTGCTTTTTTTTAGTTTTTCCCTCCAAATTTTTAATGGGATTAAGGTCACGGCCACTCCAATAGTTCAACTTTATTGTTCTTTGTTATGGTCTGGAGAAGAGCGGTGAAGTTTTGTGTTTCATATAGAGCCCATGTGTAGGCCTTCGAAAGGAAAGCTGTGTGGAGCAGAGCTGCAGAAGTGATTGTGTATACTCATGAGAAGACTCTACAGTATATAGGCTTGCAGCCAGGTCGGCATTGCATACAGTAGGTAGTCAACCAGAATGCCTATTACCGCCACGCTCACTGCTGCAGCAAAATGACAGTGGCCAAATCATTCGCATTTCAAAGTAATTCGTGAAATGACCGCCAGGTGGCACAAAGGGACATTTTGCAAAACAAGTAGTTAATTCATAAAAAAGTCATAACAATATGTTTTATTGAAGAAATACCATAGTGATGATAATTTCCACATCCGAGTACTTTATACAAAACAATGAAAAAATCAGAACCAGAGCTGACATTTACTGTACAATAATGAGTAAAAAAAAATAAAAATAAAAATAATAATAAAAAAAAAAACATTCTTTGAATTTTGTTTAGACAGACGATCAAGATCACTAGTTGACGATTTTACTTGTACAAAGAATGAACTGTTATATAGCATATTTTTGTTTGTATCTGTTTATTGTTATTATTATTATTTTTATTTACTGTTACGGCACGCCAGGTCATGCCCACATCTCCAGACAAGCCATGCTCACCTGCTCCTCCAATCCACACTCCACTCCACTCTTTTTTTGCCGCCTCAATCTTCACTTTCTGCACACCTGTTCTCTATCTCAGTTTGTCACCTCTGCCTATTTAAACTCATCATCAAGCATTGCATGCTCATAGCCCAGTTTTCTCGTGCCTCACGGCAAGTTTTATTCTCTCCTTCACATTGCCGAATTCTTTCCCTTTTTCATGCTTCTCGCCTCATGGATCAAACCTGTTTGGTATGCTAATGCTGACTGAACTCCTGGCTTTGATCTCCCGCTTCCGCTTCATGACCATTACTTTGTCTAGTCCGTAGGATTTATTGCAACACGGACTGCAGGTATGCGCTTCAGGAATTAGAGCTTTCCTCTTCAGCGCTTCTGTCCGCAGCTGTCTTCACACTGCACGTTGGATGCCGCACGCACCTTGTCACTCTGATCTCCAGTGCCCCCGCTCGTCAGCACCTTTATTGAATACTCAAGCTTCTCTGTTCCTTTATCCATAGCATTATGGACATTAAAACATAAGTTTTAATGAATTAAAACTTTCAGTTCAGTTGTCTGCTCTTGGGTCCTCCATGCCATGCATGATCACCCGTGACAGTTGCATTTAAAATATATGTATAAATAACTGGAAAAATAGACTTTGATAAAAGAAAATTAGCATAACTCAAAATTTTTTTCTTACATTTGTGTAAATGTTTCATAGAATTGTTTTTCAATTTTTGTACTAAATAATACACTCCAAAAAATGCTGGGTTGTTTCCCTAATAAGATATTATTGGGTTGCTCATGTTGGGTCAAATGAGACAGTAGTGGGTCATTTACAAATGAACACCTGCTTGGATTATTTTGAACCAAATTATTTTGATTTATTCTTTATTCCCTGGTTTCTCAAACGGCAACTGTACAAAATATTATTCCTACTGTGTCACAAAGTGTATTTTTAAGTGTTGTTTATGCAAGAATGCATGTGTATACAGCTTAAAATCTCCATCGGCTATTGAAGATGTTGTCTATTTTTTTAAAAATTGCCCCAACAGCGGATTTATTTAATTTTGGGTATTTCTAACACGGAATATTTGGTATAATACAGTAACGGTATAATATACAGTGTGACGCATCCTGTACTCTGCGTTCAATTTGCAATATATCTGCTGTCCGTAAACCCAAATTTTTCAGCCCACATTTAATCAATAATATTTTTAAAAGTTTTATTGTTCTTGTTCTTAATGTCATTAATAGAAATAGAAGTATAATAATAGTAATAGTTAAACTAATAATTAAATAACTACTAGTTAAAATAAATTGTTAAATTATTGAGATGGGGATGGGAATCGTTAAATTGAGTTAGTTGTATTTTCTTATTCTGTGACAAACTATTTACATTATGTGAAGTTGTGTAAATTTGGGGACCTAGCCAGTCTAGCCTTCCCTGCAATCAGAGAAAATTAATCAAAACATTCTGACCAATGAGAATCAACAGTGCACCAGTACTGTCGTACAAGAAAATCTCCACTGCTATTCATTTCACCATGCACGTCCTGTAAATGATCAAAGGGGAACGGTACACTGAAACCTGAGATTGGAGCTTGTAGTTTGTATGTGAAAATTACTTGTGAAAATGAAAGATGGTATAAAAATCACACAAATAAATATATATATATATATATAATAAAGAGAACGAGGACAAAAGTTCCTGGGAAATATTATCAAATGATGGTCATCCAAAAACACTATAAACACAAAGAATATTAAGAATATTAAAATATCTAATGTAACTCATTCTATACATAGAACACTTAGAATACTCGCGGGAAATTAAGCACGACAGAATAATCACAAACACCTGGGTTAGGGTTCACCTGGGTAACCTGTGAAGCATGAAACATGAATTATAAATCAATGACATATATTAAAACAAAGTGTTAATTTATACACACATGGACAAAATTGTTGGTACCCTTCGGTCAATGAAAGAAAAACTCACAATGGTCACAGAAATAACTTTAATCTAACAAAAGTAATCATTAAAAAAAAAATCTATGAATGTTAACCAGTGAAAGTCAGACATTGCTTTTCACCCAGGCTTCAACAGAATTATTAAAAAAAATAAACTCATGGAACAGGCCTGGACAAAAATGATGGTACCCCTAGAAAATACTGAAAATAATGTGACCAAAGGGACATGTTAATTCAAGGTGTGTCCACTAATTAGCATCACAGGTGTCTACAATCTTGTAATCAGTCAGTGGGCCTATATATAGCGCTCCAGGTAGTCACTGTGTTGTTTGGTGACATGGTATATACCACACTCTACATGGACCAGAGGAAGCAAAGGAAAGAGTTGTCTCAGGAGATTCAAAAGAAAATTATAGACAAGCATGTTAAAGGTAAAGGCTATAACACCATTTCCAAGCAGCTAGATGTTCCTGTGACTACAGCTGCACATATTATTCAGAAATTTAAGATCCATGGGACTGTAGCCAACCTCCCTGGACGTGGCCGCAGGAGGAAAATTGATGACAAATCAAAGAGACGGATAATCCAAATGGTAACAAATGAGCCCAGAAAGACTTCTAAAGAGATCCAAGGTGAACTTCATGCTCAAGGAACATCAGTGTCAGATCGCACCATCCGTCGTTGTTTGAGCCAAAGTGGACTACATGGGAGACGACCAAGGAGGACACCATTGTTGAAAACAAATCATAAAAAAGCCAGACTGGAATATGCCAAACTACATGTTGACAAGCCACAAAGCTTCTGGGAGAATGTCCTATGGACAGATCAGACAAAAATTGAACTTTCAGCTCTATGTTCACAGACGGAAAAATGAAGCATATCAAGAAAAGAACACTGTCCCTACTGTGAAACATGGAGGAGGCTCTGTTATGTTCTGGGGCTGCTTTGCTGCATCTGGCACAGGGTGTCTTGAATCTGTACAGGGTACAATGAAATCTCAAGACTATCAAGGGATTCTAGAGAGAAATGTGCTGGCCAGTGTCAGAAAGCTGGGTCTCAGTCGCAGGTCATGGGTCTTGCAACAGGACAATGACCCAAAACACACAGCTAAAAACACCCAAGAATGGCTAAGAGGAAAACATTGGACTATTCTAAAGTGGCCTTCTATGAGCCCTGACCTCAATCCTATTGAGCATCTTTGGAAGGAGCTGAAACATGCTGTCTGGAAAAGGCACCCTTCAAACCGGAAACAACTGGAGCAGCTTGCTCATGAGGAGTGGGCCAAAATACCTGCAGAGAGGTGCAGAAGTCTCATTGACAGTTACAGGAATTGTTTGATTGCAGTGATTGCTTCAAAGGGTTGTGCAACAAACTATTAAGTTAGGTGTACCATCAGGCCTGTTCCATGAGTTTACTTTTTTAAATAATTCCGTTGAAGCATGGTTGAAAAGCAATGTCTGACTTTCATTGGTTAACATTCATAGAATTCTTATTTATTATTACTTATTACTCAGATTAAAGTTATTTCTGTGACCATTGTGAGTTTTTCTTTCATTGACCGAAGGGTACCAACAATTTGGTCCACGTGTGTATTAAAAACACGAGCACCTTTAGTCTCACCCACTGATGCCCAAGGAAAATAATCAGAAACAGGAGTTTTATCTGGACAGAAATCTGCTCCATTTCTGATTCTCTGATTTGATTTTTTATTTTATTTTTTTTTTACTCTTTAATTTTCACAATTTCTTTCAGTTCTCTTTTCACTGTCTGGATGAAAAATTCCAGATTGAAGCATACTATTATTTGTAAAGTAACTAACAGTGATCTTTCTGTTTCATCACACCACACTGCTGTTGATTATTTTCCATTAACAGTACACACCTAAGTCATTTATTCATCACAAATTACACTTATTAACAACTCAGGCTCGGCAAAACATAAAGAAATGAATTAAAATAGCTACCTGGAACTAAGGAAGTAAAAGATATTTCCGTATAAAAGACAAAAAAAGGTGCACATTGAGAGAAAGAAATAAAGCTTTCACACGCTGTCACCATTAGTGACTGATACAGAGAGGAGTTGCACTGCAAAAGCCCTTACAAATGTCTGATTTATTTATTGTCCTAAAATATAATTTGCATCTGAGAAATAATCTGAATAACAAACATGTAAGCATGCATGTGATGTTATAAAAGTTAGAATTCCTCCAACTGCACACATGAGAAACACGTGTTAAAGAGTAAATAATGTGTGACATGATGTACACACACACACACACACACACACACACACACTGCTGTGTTATTGACTGACAGGAGAATATAGAACATATGAATAATCCTGTTCATCATACATCCTCTTGAGCCTCATCTTCTCAGAGAACTGTAGAGCAGAAGAGAGCGGCATTCACTTTAACTGGTTATAGTGAGACATTATATTACTGTATGCATAATTATTCCATTAAAGCGGTGAAAAAAAAAAATCATATAATTTATACGATACTTATTATTGTCCTTTATAACTGTTCGCTTGTTAGACTGATCTCCCAAATAAAAAACTAAAATATTTTAATAATCTAATTATGTTCGTTAAATTAACCTGTACATGAGGAGGTCCAGAGAATTCATTTTACAGTAAACAATGTTTAAGAACCAAAAATAAAAAATGAATAAATCAACACAATCATTTTTTAAATAATGTATTGTTAAACAAATCCTTTTGTATAGTGTATTTTACATTTAAAAGTAAGTTAATTTAAATGAGTGGATTTTGATTATAAATGTAAAAGTAAAACTGTTTGAAAATATTTAGATTTTTACCTCATTATCTTCTGCCTCAATACCTACAACAACAACACGGAGAACATTATTATTATTATTATTATTATTATTACATGAGTAAGCATTTACCTCTTTGTGTTTGCTGGTGCTTAAAGATCAAGGCACAGAGAAAAATCCCAATCACGGCACCAAACACGGTGATGAGGATGAAGAACACAGGAAGAGACTCTCAACATTGAAGGAAATATAAAAGAATGTATAAACAGTTAGACATCGAAAATATCGCCACTGTGGTAATTTCTTTTTTAATTAAAACTATATTAGGAAATATTTGTGCATTTTTCCCAGAGTGACAAGGCTGTAAATTGACAACATGTTCCACCTAAATTGTTTTACTTGTATTATGGCAGGCCGGTTAGGTAATTATTCATGAGAGAATTGAATGGAACTTGAGGATATTGATTGAAAAATGTGAATATGCGGAATGGAATTTAAAAAATATTCAATGAGTTGTCTGAGAAAGCTGCGCCACACAAAATGTACATAACTTATCATATATTTCATATCACATCATCAATACATTTCTCTTCCTGAAGTGTGTTTTTGCCTGTACTTTAGCATCAATATTATTTTGGTTGACTTAAAAAAAAATCTAGCACTTTATGCTTTATTGTGATTTTCTAGTAATTCCATTAACAGAAAGTGGCAACAAATTTGATTAATGAAAATTTTTTAAAGTTTTTAGTTTTTTGCACTGAGCTAGAGGGTCCCTACAAATATATCATGAACCTTTTTGTCTAATATTAATCCATATGAGTACTTAGTTTGGTTCTATAAAGTGTCATCCAGTAAAGTCAAAGTGGGACAATCCTACAATGAAAAGTTCAACAATCTTATATGAGTTTGATCATCAGGTGTCCAGATTGTATTAATCGGCATTTCACCTGATACTCTACACTGACATTATTATCTGCTGCAGCAAGAAATTCAGCTTTCACTCTCTACAGCTCTAGTTTATTAGGACCTTTTGGTACTTCTCGCACTAACTCCTTCTCCAAGCTGCTGTGCTGAACCACGCAGGTGTAGGTGTGTTTCTGCAGCTCCTCAGCTGGGACTTTCAGAATGCTTCTCTTCTGGAAGCTTCCATCC